>VIEB01000136.1:46585-100745 GCA_006547085.1 Malus baccata
AAACCCAATAAGAACACCTACTATCATGTACTTGATACAAACACCATAGCACAACACTCGTTAGGTCATCATAATCCATCGAGCAAGTTTACATTAACAATTGACTCATATCGCGTATCATCACCTTACAAGTTTACTTAACATCAGAGATTATTGATAAACAAGATCAACTAAGGGGATTAAAAATCAACAATTACAACATGTATCAATGGTGTAACTAATTTACTTTCAAGTAAGAAGGCCCTGGCTTGAAGGGGTCAGATTCTTCATATGCCTCTGGTCTAAAAAACCCAGCATCATTCACTCGGTTGCTCAAATTCTCAATGGATAACGAGTAATGGGTTGTTTCCATAACATAATATAACTACCAAAAATCTGTGTTTTCGGATTACATACACACTAAACCAAACCAAACCAAATTGCAGAATCATCAACATGGACCGTATCCTTTTGATAAGCATTCGCTTACATGAACATTCAAATCTAGACTAAATTGCTGCTCCTCCAAATACCGTCCAAGTTCTGTGTGAACTTTGTTAATTTTGGACCAAAAACTGATTTGGGCGTTTTTTTATTTTATTTTTACAAAAACTAAAATACAGGCCTTGTTCCTTAAAGGTCCAGAATAGAACCGAACCTATACTTGGACCAAACTGAACCTATTAAGTTCGGTACTAAGTTGGTACAACCATTCATATCATACCAAAATTTTGCTACGGGTTTGGTTTCGGTACCATCCCGATACAAAACCGTACCAATTGGATTGCTTAACGCTTGCCAAGAACTCTATAAACCCATTACTAAAGCCTCGTTTAGTATATAGGATTGAACTGGATTAGATAACTCACCGTTTCAACTTATTTTAAGCAAGAAATGGACAACAACTTCCAAATTTTGTCCCGAGTTAAAGCTAGGAGATGCATTTGTCACGATAAAAACTTATCCCACAAAATTTGAAAATTGTCATCCGTTTCTTCGTTCAACGTAGCGAGTTATCCGATTCAATTCAATCCAATCATAGACACCAAACGAGTCCCTTTAGTGCTCAATTAGATACAATTCACAACCATCATACTCAACTTTCTATACAATTAACAAGGAAAATTAAGGATAATTCAATTGGGTATTTTTCTTTTGTACCAATTTTCTTCGCCGCCACACTCGCCGCCCTCCGCCATCTTTCTGCATTCGGGAAACCACCTGCAAAAATTTCACTTCAAGAAATTGAAAAAATAATTTCATAGAAAACAAAATTGAGAAGAAACCCAACAAAACAGTCAGAAATGGAAACAATCTGTCACCTTCGGCCTCAGGGAACAGCTCGAAAGCATCGAACTTTCCACTCTCAGCTGCACCTTCTGTAGTGGATAAAATAAAAGTGAACGTAATAAGTAAGAAATTAAGAACCGGAAATTCGCGGATACTGAATTTTATTTTTGTCCAAATTATTTTAGAGAGAGAGAGAGTTACAGGGGAAGGAGGTGAGAGAATGAAGAAGGGGATTGTGGCGGAAGCGTTGGCCGTTGTGTTATCCCCTCCTCCGCCTTCGACCGTCTTTAGGTTCATGCTTAATGCATTTCGCGGCAAACATGTCCTCGCGTTTATCTGAATTTACATGTGTGCCATTGCATTTGGTGCAACCGTCAAGAGAGCAACCAAATGAATGACTTGTTTACTTGGAAATTGAAAAAACTCGTAAATGAGAATGATATTTGGTTGTTCATGCATAAGATCATTTAGTGCGTAATATGCATGTGATTAACATTGAAAATGAATCTCACACTAATAAGATGAGAGAATTTATATGTGTTTATAAGTAGTCGGCCACGTATGAAGTTCAATGGCTACACGAGGCCCACATCATCTTGTGTTGTCCACATGTGTTGACCTTAAAAACTATCAAGCCTACGTAGCGCGCATGCCGAGTAATTAGTAAGTTAACTACGTCATTCGATTGTGTGCGGGGCGTGCCAACTCGTCGGCCGAGCTCAGCCGAGGAGTAAAATATGTTGATGTCGCGTTAGGTGCGCTGCTGACTTCTTGATCTTGCGACTGCGGCCGAGGAAGGAACTTGTCTCGGCTTTCGGGTTCTAGAGCCTGAAGACAATGCTGCTAACTTAGCGAAGTTCAAAATCAAATTCGGCTTCCAATGTGCCGAATGTAGTAACTTGTAACACCTCATTTCGCCGAGAAGGCTGATGAGATGACCTCAACCAACAAGGATTCGGAAATCCTTCTCGACCAAGACTTGGATAGGTAACCAGTTGGCCTCGACGCAATGCTGTTTATGCCAACTGAAGATGCTGCGAGATTGGCTGATTCTACGGCGACAATGATGTTTATGCTAACTGAAGATATCACTGGTTGCCTCCACAATGCTGTTTATGCCAACTGAAGATGTGTCGGCGAAAAAGAAAATAAAAAAATCTCAAAGTTATTGAGAGAGTTTGCGCATGGCAGTTTTGTGTGTTGAATTGGACGTACTTTCTTCCATTGCACCGAGTCTTGTATTTATAAGGTTGGATATTTGCTTGGCACGGCCTGATGGTGTTTGTAGAGTCCAATTAATAATCTAACAATAGGGAACATCATCTTGTATTCAAACTTTATCTCAAGTTCTGCATCATATCTCTCAATATCTTAAAGATAATGTTGAAAACTTTAGAACTGTAAAGTCTTCCACGTGATTAAAGCTTCGAAGCTTTCCTGGAGACTCATGCACCAATGAAATCGCATCATCATTTGACTATTCATTCTCATCATTATTTTCCTTATGATCTTATCTGACAAACATTCAATTTGCATGCAAATTGTTGTTTTGATCAGATAGAAAAACAAAAGGAATATTCTTTCATCTTCAAAACCCATCTGATCACACACATCGCCATTCCTTATCTTTCGGTATTCATCAGATACCATCATTATTAAGATA
The DNA here is from genome assembly GCA_006547085.1 of Malus baccata. Classification (NCBI taxonomy): domain Eukaryota; kingdom Viridiplantae; phylum Streptophyta; class Magnoliopsida; order Rosales; family Rosaceae; genus Malus; species Malus baccata. The sequence continues at coordinate 49,518 of VIEB01000136.1, forward strand.
ACCTACATGCATGGTTTGGTTCCAAGCAAATTCGGCCCATATCCACCTTTGCCATCTTTTTCTCCATTCCCAACTGCTAATTATCTTTACGCATGGAAAATAGTCTCTTAACCTGCCACGTTAGCTTTCAAATTAGTCATATTCGAACTGGAATTGACCTCCTTTGCTTCCACAAATATATTTCATCAGATAATTACTACGAAAATCCAATAGTAATATCTAGAAAAATATGAAATCCAACGGTCTAGAAACCATTTATTTAACGGTCTCGATTGCTCGGGCCGATAGTGTAAGATCAGGTCTAAACAACGTGTTAGGCTTGAAATTTCACTACACACTAGAGTGCATGTTGCGAATGAATCTTGTATTGATAAGATGAGAGACTATGAATATACATATAAATGGTTAGACTATTTTCCATATTGTCAATTAATTTAGGGAACTTTAACGAAAAGCTCCTGGTACTATTCATTTTGACGAAAAACCACATTTTTACACTAAAAAGTCAATCTTGGTACTATTTATTTCACCCTTTATTTTATCATTTTCATTAAATATCAAAGTTTTCAAGCCATTTTCATTAGTTTTCCTATTAATTTATGGTAAAACTTCATCTTTCTTCAATTAACACATGAACTATGTCAAAAGTGAGATTATACGTGTAATTATCTCCTCACAAGTTAACATCCGACATATAAATTTGGATGGCAACACTACGGGTGGAGATTGGACTTTGACAATGAAAAATGATGTAAGCAGTTTATTAGTTTGTTCACCGTAAATTGATTTGGTAATTTCGTGGAAAATTTGTCAAAATTATCATGTGAACGACCATGCGGTCACCTATGTAAGGATATTTTTGTTAAACCAACCCTCCACTTACACAAGAATATTGACATATTTTTATCAAAATGATTTACGATGTATAAATTCAGTAACCACTTCTATCATTTTTCACTGTCAGGAACCAAAGTAAAAATTTATGAAGACTATTTTAGCTAAAAAACTGAATAATAATATGAATTTGCAATAACAAAGACGTATCAAATTAAAGACGGTTAAAATCTCTTTTGTTGTAATTAATAAATTGGTTTAAACGAACATTTCCTTTACCATTCATGCACGTCTAATCATATTTCTTCTAATATTAAAGGAAATGTAACACATGGTGAAATTAAAGGTGTACTAATCTTGTGAAGCATATTCACTTTTGATTGATTTTCTTGTCTGCAAGGAATATGATTTGAAGAAATTAAGTACGGATACAATAACAACAAGCTCACTTTGCCATTAATTTAATCAAGTTGTAAATCAAATGCAAAAGTTGCAAGCAAGGTGTTTAGATTCCTTGTACCAAAAGCAAATACAAATTTATTTATAAAAATATCTTTTCAAGTTTAGGTCTTTAAACTATGTGTAATATAGGAGCACTAGGATTCTCTTTGAATCCATTCCATCCGGATCCTCTGGATCCTTTAATGCCAGTAGAAGAGGGAAGAAGATGAACATGAGAAGGTTAACATGGAAGAAGATAAACATGAGAAGGTTAACATGGAAGAAGATGAATAGGAGAAGGTGAACATCAAATTAATTCGTGGCCGTTGAATTCTTAGTTGGACGAACATGATTAAAGGATCTGGATGAAAATGATTCGGAGAGGATCCTGTTCTATTATATGACACATGATAATTATATTAGCTAATTTGATCAGAATAGTGTGTTTGTTTCTTGAGGCTGACGTGGCCTTAGCCTAGGGTAAATTTCAGAATTTTATAAGCGGAAGTTGTCCAATTCAAAATTAACCCGACCTTTTTAGTAATATTAGCCTTACTCGAATAGTAAAAGAAAATTAGCTCACTATGTCCGTCTTTCGTTTGTTCACTTGCTTACGAGTTTGATTTTTATTTCTGAAAATTAAAGTCGTTTAAAATATCTCTTGTTATTATGACAACGTGTCTGTTCCCTTGCACCCGAGTCCGATTTCCATTTCCCTAATCTAGGGTAGATAGAAGACAATGCGTACCATTATGCAAACCGTGTATCTTCCACCTCACAACTTCTGTCGTACGTTATCTACGCTCAAGTCAAGAGTCCAAGAACCGTTAAACCGTCGTCGTTTCGTCATCTTCCTGTGAAAGAGTCTAAAAGTAAAACAATTATTATTTATGATTTATTATTTATCATTATTATTACCTCACAGTTGGGGTTTGGGGAAGGTAAAGTAAACCGGACTGAACTGCTAAATCTGGCAGCTCTCCTCACAGACTCTGCAAATTGGACTCCTTCTCTCTGTCTCTCTCCTCCCTCTCTCTCTCTCTCTCTCTCTCTAGATTCTCCAAATCTTCTAGGGTTTTCAAATTTGAACAATTTTCTCACGCTTTCCGACGAACCAAACAGAAAATAAGGAAGGAAAGAAAATGGAAAACAGAACAAACAGAGGAGGACAAAGGACACTAGGAAAATGACCGAGCTCAGAACTCAGGAGTGACCCTGTACCCTTTGATTCTTCAACTCCAGGACGAAGACAATCTGAACCCCTAGACCTCCGATTCCCGGAAAGTTGTTTATTTTCCCGGAAAGTTAAAAACCCTAGGTTTTTTGAGCGAGGCGGTTTTGGGAGATGGAGAGGTCTAGATCTAAACGGTACTACTATGAACAGGACTACGATACGGAGACTGTGGGTAGGACCAGGCCTCGGTACAATCACCACTACGCGAACAACAACAACCACCGCCACCGCGGAGGTGGAAGCGGCGGCGGTGGTGGAAGACCATCTAAGCCTCCTCAGCAGGACCCGTCGGTTACGGTAACTACGACGTACCGTATTCTCTGTCACGATATGAGGGCCGGAGGGGTGATTGGGAAGTCCGGTAGCATCATTAAGTCGATTCGGCAGCACACCGGCGCATGGATCAACGTGCATGAACTGATTCCGGGAGATGAGGAGCGGATTATTGAGATTACCGACACGCGGCGGCGGGACCCGGAGGGGCGAATGCCGTCCTTCTCGCCGGCGCAGGAGGCGCTTTTTTTGATCCATGAGAGGATTCTGGAGAGTGATGTTGCTGGGTTTGGCGGCGAGGAGGAGGATGAGTATGGTGGTGGGGTTAGAGGCGGCGGCGGTGGTGGTGGGAATCGAGTGGCGACGCGGCTGGTTGTGTCGAGAATGCATGTGGGGTGTTTGCTGGGGAAGGGAGGGAAGATAATTGAGCAGATGAGGATGGAGACTAAGACCCAGATTAGGGTGTTGCCTAGAGATCATAATCTGCCTCGATGCGTTTCGATGTCGGAGGAGATTGTTCAGGTTTCGGAACTTACAGATTTACCTGCATTCTGATTCATGTGTTGCATATCACGGATTGATGAACTTTTCAGCTGCATTCCATTTTTAGTAATAAGTGTGATGTTTGGAAACTTTTGTTTCCAGTTAAGCTTATTAGAAACTGCGAAAACCATCAGACCGGACATAAAAACGATTGTTGGATTGCTGGAAGCTTAATGATGTAGTAAATGACTCGCACTATGAGTAAATTAGGTTGAATGACGGAGTATTTTCGTGTCCATGGAATTTTCTTGGGTGTCTGTAGTTCTAATTGGTAGTGTTTTTGTGAAAAAATATTGAGATTTTAGTTGCATCTTGTTGGACAGGAGAGCATTGAGCGTATTTGAACACCTCTTTCGATATTTGGTTATATTGAAGTTTGTTTAGTGTAAACCATTGATTTTAGTAGTTGCTGCATTTTAGCAAGAGACTCGAATGGCTTTACGCAACTCTTTTAAGTTAGCATGCCTCTGAGCATATTTTGCATTTCTGCTGCAGGTAGTAGGCGATCCGAATAATGTAAAGAGTGCTGTGGCAATTATTTCATCACGCTTGAGGGAGAGTCAGCATCGGGATCGCAGTAATTTCCAGGGGCGAATGCATTCACCTGAACGGTTCTTTCCTCCTGATGATGATTATGTTCCTCATATGAACAATGCAGGACGGAAGACACCCATGGATGGGGCTCCCTTTGGACCACGATTATCTAACCCCAGTATCAGAAACAACAACTATGCCCCTCGTTCATCGGGTTATCCAATTGAACATGGGTCTGCTCCCATGACTGATAATGCACAGCCCTTTTGTGAAGACCTTGTGTTTCGAATACTTTGTCCAGTTGACAAAGTTGATCTTATAGTTGGAGATTCAACCGGAATTATAGAACTGCTTCAAAATGAAATTGGTGTGGATGTCAAGGCTACTAACCCTGTGGTTGGTGAAGATGAACAGATAATCATAATCTCTTCTGAGGAGGTACTTCATAATTTTCTATTGTTTATCTTGTAAGGGTGCATTTTCTTCTGTTGTGTGTTAATTTGAAGTGATGATACACTCTTGGTTGCTGGTGACACTGCTAACTAATCTGGACATGTTAATCGTAATGGTTGGCTTTTTGACATGCTTATCCTCCCCCGCCCTCTCCTTTGTTGTATCATGTTTGTGGAAAGGTGTTGACCGTTTTATGTGCGTATATAGGGTCCTGATGACGAGCTGTTTCCAGCTCAGGAAGCTTTGTTGCATATTCAAACTCGCATTGTCGATCTTAGTCCAGACAAAGAGAACACTATAACTACTAGGCTACTTGTCCCAACAAGTGATATTGGATGGTTGGAGGGAAGAGAAGGGTTGTTAATGGATATGAGGCGACTTACCGGTGCAGATATACAAATTCTTCCCATAGATGATCTTCCCACGTGTGTATCAGGGGACGATGTACTTGTGCAGGTTTGTCACTTTACTTGCTAATTTCATGGAAATGCCAGATTTATTGTTATGCGCCTTTCTTCTCGTTATCTGAGAAGCTTCATTGGCAGACCTTTTTTGTTTGTTTGGCTGAATACCATCTTAGTGGACTTGCAAACTAAAGACGAGTTCTTACTTTTGAAACATCACATGATTGGCTCCTTTTTAAGCGAGCCTTGTATATTTAGATATAGGGTGATTGTCGACTGTGATATGTGAAAATTTTACTGGAGGATATAAAGGGTCTGGTCATATCCAATTATGAATCTATCATGTTTGACTAGAATATCGTGTGAATGCCTAGAATATCTTGTGAATGCTTGCTTCTATCCAATATCTGTGTGTGTTTGAATGTGGCGCCTACATTTTTTAGTGTCATTTATCAGGTGAACTGTTTCTAACACTAAAATAAAATAAATGGTCAAGAAAAATAAATCCCCGAGGTTATAAAGGCCAGGACTACCTGGTGGAGAGGATCAATTACAATTTAGCCAATTCTGAATATCTCCTGCTTGTCATATACAGATTGTAGGGGAAATAAAAGCAGCTCGACTTGCTCTTGTTGAGGTGACGTCAAGAATACGGAGTTACTTATATAGAGAGTTGTTTCGAAAGGATACACCACCACCTGCTTTTGCACCAGGCCCTGCAGGTAGTGCTTTCGCAATAGACCCATCTCCGAATAACACATTTCCAGTTCGTGAAGCTCATACTGGAAATGATCCTCCTATGAAAATGTATCAGAATGTGCAAACTGGGGGAATAGCACAGCCATCAAAGGTTGCTTTCTCTATCCATTAAGCTGTTTCTTTTCGCCTTAGATCTTTGGTTCTCTTCAGTAATCATTATATGGTTGTACTTGAGTCTATCCTTATTTCATTCACTGCTATTGTAGGATGCTGGAGGGATTGCCAATGAAACGGTAAAGCCATACGAAAGTGAACGGCGTGAAGATGCTCCGAGCTCTTTGAATAGGTAGCTAATTTCTTCTCCGCTTAACTATTTAGGCCTCTTATTTATCATAGTCTCTCTACCTCTCTCTCTCTCTCTCTCTCTCTCTCTCTCTCTCTCTCTTTCTACACATTTTTTTTTTTATATTTGTTACCAATCAATGTTGAGTAATTCATATTATTGATGTTTTCTATATCTTCTGTTAGAATGCCTGTGACGCTTGTCACTAGGAGTATACTTGAAGTTGTAATACCAGAGCAGGCAGTTTCAAAGCTCATAACGAAATCGAGAAACAAGCTTGCTCAGATCAGTGAGGTCAGCCTGATGAACTCTTTTAGTCATTTGCCGCCTTTGTTTTCCGACTTTAGCTATGATTAACTGTATTTTGTGACTTTTATTTCGACCTGGACAGTTATCAGGAGCAAATGTGACCCTGGTAGAGGATAGACCGGAGGAAACACAGAAGATCATTCGAATTTCAGGTACTCCAGAGCAGGCCGAGAGAGCTCAGAGCTTGCTTCAGGGCTTTATTTTAAGCAGTAAGTCTCTCTTTCTCTCTCTCTCTCTCTCTCCAAGTGTATGTTGTATGTCTGCCTACGTTCGTTCTTGCATTTCTGATGGTCGCCCGCCCTATAATTTGACTCATAAACCCTCCTTTTTCATCAGCACAAGAAGACGGCCCTTAGACGAGCAGGAGCAACATCGGTGCTAAAATTTTGAGCCGGTCCTGCCGGGATATTTTGCTATTCAGATCACTTCTGGATGTATTGTCCTGCAAGGCAGGGAGTTTTTGCTCCATAGTTTGGGCACACATCGGTTTTATATGAATGTATCCACTGTAAATGTAATCTTAAAATGTTTTTAGATCTCGTTCTCTTCAACATTTCGATTTTCCTGCACGAATCTGGGACGTGGGAAAGCAATTTTTTTTCGTCGTGTGGTATCCCAGTCGTTGGAGCAAATTTCAGGTCCATATTCAACACAACTCATTTTGGGTTCGATTTCTGATGTTGGTAAATTACATGGTAGTGACAAGGGGAGGATGAAATGCTTCATTTAGTCTGCCTAGAGATTGGAAGGGTGGACTGCCGTGACTTGGCCACCAAATCTCATTGTCCTTTAAACACCAAGTAGACCTTGTGAATGGTCCTATTAGTCCACTATTGCTTATACAATCATCGTACCCATTGATTTTGGTTCTTGTTGGACTTGCTTGGGGTTTATGGTCTCAAGTTCGAATCTCTCTATAATGCTAATAAGCTAAAAATACAAAACATTTATATTGTAGAAATGAGCAAGGCTGATTGGTTAGAGTAATTTGTCTATCTCTTTACATCAATTTTTTGAGTATCTCCGTCTAGAGTGGTCTTTTAGAGGAATACACAAAAGAATCGTAAGCACTTATGCTCATAAGCTTTTATTAGAGAAAAAAAAACATTGTTAAAATTTTAAAGTTTTATGCAGTGCTTAACAAAAAGTATTGAAAAAATGTAAAGTCTGCCAACACGTGGGTTCTACCTTTACTAGGATGCCGGTACAACTGTGGTATGAAAAATGTGATAAGAGCAATATTTGTGTAAATTTTTCAGAGTTAGGCCATCTCCAACCGAAGGGCCAAAAGGCTCATTTTAGCCCTATAGCTTTGCAAGAAATTATATTTTAATGAACAATACTAGGCCATATTTTATAGGAAACTTTAACGAAAAGCTTCCGGTACTGTTTACTTTAATGAAAAACCACATTTTTACACTAAAAAGTCTATCTTGGTATTATTCACTTTACCCTTTTATTTTGTCATTTTTGTTAAAACTCAAAGTTTTCAAGTCATTTTCATTAGTTTTCCTTATTTTATATCATCTCCAACCGAAGGTGTGAAAAAGTTATAGGCCAAACATAACCCTTTGACAAAAAACCATCTCCAACCGAAGGTGCCAAAAGGCCATAAGCCAAACATAATTTATTATTTTAGTTAAGGGGTGTGCTATCCACACACCTCTTTTTACTTCTCACACACCCCTTGTTAATTTCTGTCTGTTGATCTTCTTCAATTCATCTGATCCGACGGTCGAAAACCAAAAAGGTATGGAAGAAGTAAAAAGGGGTGTGTAGATATCACACCCCTTTAGTTAAATTAATATGGTTAATTAAATTAAATTACCATATTAAAATAATATTTTCAGACATATTTTGAGTGTCACTTGTTGCCAAATGAATAAGCCTCCATATTTTTTATCTTTATATAATCTCAATAATTTTTTGGATTGGATTTCGAATGATACGTGTCGCTAAAGTGAGTAACTCTCCATATTTCTTATCTTTATGTAATCTTAATAATTTTTCAGATAGGATTTCGAGTGCCACATATCGAGATGTAATTGATTGTGAAAATTTTAAATTCGTCAAAAAAAAAAAAATCAAATTCGAATGGTAACTTGACGGCAACATAACGTTAGCTAGCCATTGCTAGCTAGCATCATTCTGATGCCAAGTAGCCGTTGACATTCAAATGGGCTGAGCTGGACGGTTGGCAAATGTCAAGCTTGACATTCTGGCACTGGAGGCCTGGTTAGCTGGGTGGCAAAATTTTAAGTTAAAGCTTGAAGGCCGGCAAAATGTTAAGTTTAAAGCTTGACGGCTGGCGAAATGTTAAGCTTGATATTTTGGAGTTGGAGGGTTGGCAAAATGTCAATCTTGACATTATGGCGTTGGAGAGCTGGGCTAAAGGGCTGGCTGGCTGGTTGGAAATGGCCAGCCCGTTGGACTGATTTGGAGGTTTGGGCTCGATGGAGCCCACAAGCCATTTGGCTTAACCCTCAATTGGAGATGGTTTTTGTATCATTCCAACCTATTTTTAGCTCTATGGCACTTTGGCTGGACCAGTTGGAGATGGCCTTTGGTTGCTTCCTTTGTGAGAGTGCAAATTCGTTTCATTTTCAGGGGTGTTTTAGACAATTGGCTTTAAACCCCTGATTCTGAATCCCTCTCCCCCTTCGGCCCTTTCTTTCAATTTTCACTCTTCCACTGTGACTTTCAACCCCGTCGCACCAAAACCCTAAACCCCTCTCTCCCTTCCCACTCGCCACCGTCGTTGCCGCCGCATCTCGCTACTCGAACGCCGTAGCCGGTACGTACTATTCTCTCGAAATACAAATTATCATTGTTTTTCTTTTCATCACCGTGAAATTAATTACGCATCGCTGTTTGGTTTCCGAGAAACCAAAGGAAAATAATTTCAAAATTGATTTTCTCTTCTGTACGGTTTCCGATTAAATGCTTTGAATTAGGTTGGAAGAAGAAGCTTGGGAATGGCGTATTTGCGAAATGGCAGAAATGTCCTCCGTCAAATCGTTAAAGACACCAACATCCACAGCTCCGGCGGCTCGGATCGGATGATGAATCCGCTGATATATGCTTCTCAAGGAGTTCGATTCCGACATTTGGAGGTTATCCTAACGACGGTGCGCATTTCTCCATAAACTCAGTAATTAGTGTTGGATTTTGATTAGTGAATGATTAAATTTGATTAGTGGGATTAATTTGATGAATTTAGAGCGTGGACAAGCTCGGTAAAGCCGGTGAGACGGTGAAGGTTGCGCCGGGGTATTTTCGCAACCACTTGATGCCGAAATTGCTTGCTGTCCCAAACATTGACAAGTATGCGTATCTCATCAAAGAGCATCGCAAGGTTCTTTACTTTGTTCTTGGATGGATTGTGTTATAAATGTTCGTCTGTTGCCATTGTTTCGTTTGATTTTGTAACGCTTGTCGCGGATGTTTTTCAGAACTCCCTGCTTGAAGTAGACGAAGAGGTTGAGGAGGTTAAAGTAGTTGCTGCGGTGTCTGAGGAAGCTAAGCAGAAAGCATATCAAAAGGCGGCGAAAATCCTGGATAATGCTCGTCTGGTTCGTAACCTATTTCTATATATTTTAATTGTTGATTGAAGCATAGAGGGACGCATATGCTGGTTCATGTTCACTAATGTGGTTGTTTTTGATAGTCTAATAGAATGCTTGATATAGTATACAATGCTTGTTAGAAGTATGAACTGGAATTCGTTCAAATTTGTCGTTGATTTCGATTTCTTAATGTAGTTAAGCTCTTTTCTTAAAGTGGGATGTGAAACTATAATTTCGAAAGCTGGTTGAATCTCTGATGCATACAAGAACTTAAACCTTTAGCTTTACATATAGGGGTGATCTGAACTTTACAAACTTTTACAGGTATTGCGGAGGCCCATCGATCTTAAAAAGTTCCGTTCGCGTGCAACAAAAGAGGACCCTATAGAATTGAAATCCCCCGTGACAACCGAGGATATAGTGGCCGAGGTATATGGTTTGTTCTTTATGGATTCAAGCTTCCTTCAAATTTTCTCTCTTTCCTTTTAGCTGATACAGTGTATTTTGGTTTAGGTGGCAAGGCAGCTTTCCGTGCAAATCCTACCCGAAAACGTCCATCTCCCATCTCCTTTGTTGACTGTGGGAGAGTATGAGGTGACACTGCGCCTTCCTAAGTCCATCTCTTTGCCGCCGGGGAAGGTTCAATGGACTCTTAAAGTTAAAATCCGAGCTGCATAAACACTGCACACCGTTCCTTTCAATTCCGGCCTCTCAGAACTTCGTGGGGCTCAACGTTATGTTTTTTGTGGGATAATTGTTGTATTTTCTGATGTTTTTGGTAAAATTGAAGACATTCTATCTGTAGTATTAGACTTGTAGTAACCCTGGTGGAAATGCTTGTTTCTATGTCATACAGTTTTGATGCCAAAGCCACTTTTCAATAAACAGATGGTTCCTCCGTCCTCCAGATTATATGGACATGATATATACGACAATTGACTTTATTCAGAATGGGTTTACCGTCGTTGTGGTGACTTTGGTCACTATACAAAGGCAGTCTAACATGTGACGTTGTATTTGTGGTTGGTGAACCTGTTTTATGTAAATTATTGTGTTTTTCAATTTTGTTATACAACTCCGCCTATGTCTTACATAGCCGGTCTCAAGCCCGGATAAAGGAGGAGGGGAAGGGCGTTAGGTAGTCGACAGCCGGCACTCCATGATCACGTCGAATCCTTATGAAAATGAATCCAGAACAAAATCGCGCTAAAGCTAGGGCGTCACCCGTAAGTGGCGCGCTGTGTGGCCCGAGTACAGTGATAAGTGAGCAAGGGTCGCTGTATCTCCATCGGCACCCGGATGCAGTGTTAAATGAGCAAGGGGGCCATAGAAACTTCTTTTCGAACGACTCCACTCAAAGTTGTTTGGGAGCATATGCTCCTATCAACTTTACCCGGGACACACAAAAGAAGTACTTTGATCCTATTAGACGGGGGAGGGTGAAGAAGCTAGGACAGAAGGGTAGAGTTCAAGAGAGCAAAATGCGTTTAGGAACGTGGAATATAGGAACCTTAACGGGAAAATCTATGGAAGTAGTGGAAGTTATGGTGAGGAGAAGAATAAATATTATGTGCCTACAAGAAACTAAGTGGGTTGGTAGTAAGGCAAATGATCTAGAAAACTCAGGGTTTAAACTTTGGTATTCGGGCACACATAGAACAAGAAACGGTGTTGGCATCATCGTGGACAAGACCTTGGTACAAGATGTTGTAGATGTCAAGAGGGTAGGAGATAGAATCATGGCAATCAAGATTGTAATAGGATAAGAACTTATCAATGTGATTAGTGCGTACGCACCTCAAGTAGGGTTGGATACGAGTTCGAAGGAGAAATTTTGGGAAGATCTTGGAGACTTGGTGCAAGGAATTGCTCAGACGGAGAAGTTATTTATAGGAGGAGATTTAAATGGACACGTGGGCAGGGAGACAGGCAACTATGGAGGTTTTCATGGTGGCCATGGTTTTGGGGAGAGAAACGAGGATGGGGAAGCTATCTTGGATTTTGCAATGGCATATGATCTCTTCTTAGCCAACACCTTCTTTAAGAAGAGAGAAGAACATGTGATCACCTACAAGAGTGGGTCGTCAAAAACACAAATAGATTTTCTTCTAATGAGGAAAGGGGATCGTATAACTTGTAAGGATTGCAAAGTTATACCAGGAGAGAGCGTGGCTAATCAACATCGCTTGTTGGTGATGGATGTACATATCAAAAGAGTGAGACAAAAGAACAAGACTTGGAAGTGCCCAAGGACTAGATGGTGGAATCTAAAAGAAGAAAAACAAGCCATTTTCAAAGAGAAAGTAATCACCCAGTGTGTGTGGGATAGAGAGGGGGAAGCTAGCCAAATGTGGGATTCCATGGCTAGTTGTATCCGAAAAGTAGCAAAAGAGGTATTAGGAGAGTCCAAGGGCTTTGCCCCACACCAAAAGGAATCTTGGTGGTGGAATGAGGAGGTACAAACAAAGGTGAAGGCTAAGAAGGAATGTTGTAAAGCCTTATACAAGGATAGGACCGATGAAAATGGTGAAAGGTATAGAAAAGCGAAACAAGAGGCGAAGAAAGCTGTGAGAGAAGCTAAGTTAGCGGCTTACGACGATATGTATAAACGACTAGATACCAAAGAAGGAGAGTTGGATATCTATAAACTAGCTAGAGCAAGGGAAAAGAAGACAAGGGACCTAAACCAAGTGAGGTGCATCAAGGATGAGGATGGAAAGGTTCTTGCTACAGAGAATGCGGTTAAAGACAGATGGAGAGGTTATTTTCATAATCTTTTCAATGAAGGACATGAAAGGAGTGCTTCTTTAGGGGAGTTGAGTAACTCAGAAGAGTGTAGAAACTACTCTTTTTATCGTCGAATCCGGAAGGAAGAAGTGGTTGTAGCTTTGAAGAAGATGAAGCATAGAAAAGCAATAGGCCCAGACGATATACCAATCGAAGTGTGGAAAGTTTTGGGAGAGACAGGTATAACATGGCTCACTGACCTTTTCAATAGGATTTTGAAAACGAAGAAGATGCCAAATGAGTGGCGAACGAGCACTTTGGTGCCTATCTACAAGAATAAGGGCGACGTACAAAATTGCATGAACTATAGGGGTATTAAGCTAATGAGTCATACAATGAAGCTCTGGGAGAGAGTCATTGAGCATAGATTGAGGCAAGAGACACGGGTTTCGGACAACCAATTCGGGTTCATGCCAGGACGCTCAACCATGGAGGCAATCTATCTCTTACGAAGATTGATGGAAAGATATAGAGATGGGAAAAAGGATTTACACATGGTCTTTATAGATTTGGAGAAAGCGTACGATAGGGTCCCAAGAGACATTCTTTGGAGGATTTTAGAGAAGAAAGGAGTACGAGTAGCATATATCCAAGCTATAAAGGATATGTATGAAGGAGCAAAGACTGCCGTAAGAACTCATGAAGGACAAACCGAAAGCTTTCCCATAACTGTAGGATTACATCAAGGCTCATCCTTAAGTCCTTACCTTTTTGCGTTGGTAATGGATGAGTTAACAGGACATATTCAAGATGATATTCCTTGGTGTATGCTTTTCGCAGACGATATAGTGTTGATAGATGAAACTCAGGAAGGAGTAAATGCAAAGCTTAACCTTTGGAGAGAAGTGTTGGAATCTAAAGGTCTTCGCCTAAGCCGATCAAAGACAGAATATATGGAGTGCAAGTTCAGTGCAAATGGAGGCCAAAACGAGTTAGGGGTGAGGATCGGTGATCAAGAAATACCAAAGAGCGATCGTTTTCGTTACCTAGGATCTATCTTGCAAAAGAACGGAGAATTAGATGGAGATCTCAACCATAGAATACAAGCTGGATGGATGAAGTGGAAGAGTGCATCCGGCGTGTTGTGTGACCGCCGTATGCCACTGAAGCTCAAGGGAAAATTTTATAGGACGGCAATAAGGCCGGCGATGCTGTATGGCACAGAATGTTGGGCAGTGAAGCATCAACACGTACACAAAATGGGTGTAGCAGAGATGAGGATGCTTCGTTGGATGTGTGGGCACACGAGAAAGGATAAGATTAGGAATGAGGATATCCGGGGTAAAGTAGGAGTAGCCGAAATTGAAGGAAAGATGAGAGAAAATCGGTTACGGTGGTTTGGACATGTGCAAAGAAGGCCTACTGACGCTCCGATTAGAAGATGCGACTATGGGACAGAGGTTCAGGGCCGAAGGGGTAGAGGAAGACCTAGGAAAACTTTGGAAGAGACTCTAAGAAAAGACTTAGAGTACTTGGATCTAACGAAGGACATGACACAGGACCGAGCACAATGGCGTTCTAAGATTCATATAGCCGATCCCACTCAGTGACTTGGATTTTCCAAGTCTCCAACCGAGAAGTTTTCCTCACTCAGGAAATTAAGGGAACACTACCTCAACCTACATGCTCCACTCACAAAGCTCCAACAAAAGAAAATTCAAAGAACTTAGCGAAGAAGGCTTTGGTGTATTTAACTCAATACGTTGAAATGAAGGAAAGCTTATTTATTGATATCCCCGATAAGCTACAAATATGTACATATACATGAGTCAAAATAAACAAACAAGAGGGAGCCTTCACAAAGGTTGCTTAGGAGAAGTCTCAGCAGTCGGTAGAGCCCCAGAAAGAGAAGGCACCGGAGGGGGATCATTCGGAGCCTCAGTACTGGACAGAACCCTAGAAGGAGGAGGCATCAGAGGTTGATCATTTGGAGCTTCATTACGCGGTACAGCCCCAGAAGACGAAGGCAATAAATGCCTTTGGAACAAACCCACAAATCTCTGATGATCAAGTAAAACCTGACCATCAGATTCCTTCATCTGGTCCAGCTTCCTCTTCATGTTTGTAGCATAGTCATGTGCGAGACGGTGCAACTGTTTATTCTCATGCTTGAGCCCTCTAATCTCCTGTTTGAGACTCATCACTTCGGCCGCCAATGATTCAACTTGGCGGGTTCGAGCAAATAGGCGTTGGGCCATATTAGACACAGAACCTGCACACTGAACACTGAGAGCCAGAGAATCCTTAACAGCTAACTCATCAGATCGTTTGGAAAGTAGTCTGTTATCTTTGGGAGTGAGAAGGTTCCTGGCCACCACCGCAGCGGTCATATCATTCTTCATAACGGAATCCCCAACGGTAAGAGGACCAGTAGGGGAGACGAAGGATGGGCGCCATATGTTGTCTGGAGAAGGCGGGGCTGCCTCTTCAACAAGGTTCAAGTCAAAACGACGGTCGGAGGGGCCAGACATTTTCAAAGGTGTTGAAGAGAGAAGAGGTCGGACAAATCAAGATCTTAGAAGTGCAAGAATGGAGCTTCTACTGGTGGAGATTCAAGTGTGCTTTGGAACTTAATGCCAGCCCCTATAAAAAGCTGCACTCGACGGAGCTTCAGACATCGAAGAGGCGCCTGCTCAGAAATCGAAGAGAGCGTTTGCTTTCTCAAAAGCTGGGCTGCTCAGAGATCACGAGGGTCGATCTCAGAAATCGAAGAGGCGTCTGCTTTCTCAAAAGCTGGGCTGCTCAAAGACCACGAAGGCCGATCTCAGAAATCGAAGAGGCGCTTGCTTTCTCAAAAGTTGGGCTGCTCAGAGACCACGAGGGCCGATCTCAGAAATCGAAGAGGCACCTACTTTTCCAGCCTTGTCAGCACCTGTCACACGCACACTCAGCTTTGCGGAAATTATGGGCATTCTGTCGAAGACTTCTGGTGAAGTAGAAAGCACATGAGTCTTACTGTTCAATCACCCACTTCCCACACGCAATAGTAGCTCATGGGTATCACAGATAACTTTGCCAAAGTTCTCTGCCAAAGTTGAGCACGTGAAGCTTGCAGCTCCCACTACATCGCTCTGACCAAGACGGGTAAAAGAATAGCAAAGAAACAGCACTAACAAAGTTTAGACACATAAATTTTGAAGGTCTAGCTACCATATTATTACCCACAAGGGCAAAGGAACAGTATCACTGCTGGATAATTGGAAAGTCCCTGTGTGTCAACCTCTGTGCTTCGTGGCAAGGTAGACTAGCAAACATGCCCAACCTTTACTCACATTCGAGAAAACACTCCCAACAAGATTGCTTGCTCCAAAATCGAAGAGGCACCGTCCTCCGAATCTCGAGAGCCAGACTCCCAACATGACTACTTTCTCAAAAATCGAAGAGAGGGTAAAGGAACAGTACCATTGCTGGATAATTGGAAAGTCCCTGTGTGTCAACCTCTGTGCTTCGTGGCAAGGTAGACTAGCAAACATGCCCAACCTTTACTCACATTCGAGAAAACACTCCCAACAAGATTGCTTGCTCCAAAATCGAAGAGGCACCGTCCTCCGAATCTCGAGAGCCAGACTCCCAACATGACTACTTTCTCAAAAATCGAAGAGAGGGTAAAGGAACAGTACCATTGCTGGATAATTGGAAAGTCCCTGTGTGTCAACCTCTGTGCTTCGTGGCAAGGTAGACTAGCAAACATGCCCAACCTTTACTCACATTCGAGAAAACACTCCCAACAAGATTGCTTGCTCCAAAATCGAAGAGGCACCGTCCTCCGAATCTCGAGAGCCAGACTCCCAACATGACTACTTTCTCAAAAATCGAAGAGAGGGTAAAGGAACAGTACCATTGCTGGATAATTGGAAAGTCCCTGTGTGTCAACCTCTGTGCTTCGTGGCAAGGTAGACTAGCAAACATGCCCAACCTTTACTCACATTCGAGAAAACACTCCCAACAAGATTGCTTGCTCCAAAATCGAAGAGGCACCGCCCTCCGAATCTCGAGAGCCAGACTCCCAACATGATTACTTTCTCAAAAATCGAAGAGACACCGCTCTCCGAATCTCGAGAGCCAGACCCCCAGCATGATTGCTTTCTCAAAAATCGAAGAGGCATCGTTCTCCGAATCTCGAGAGCCAGATCCCCGATAGGATTGCTTGTTCAAAAACCGAAGAGGCAACACTTTCCCAACTGCAAGAGCCGGATCTCCTTGGATAAAGCTGTCTGTAATCTTCACACGCAACATCAGCTTTCCACATACCACAGACCACTTTTTCAAAGTGCTCTGACAGGGTAAAGGAATAGCATTACTACTTGTTGTTAAGGAGACTCCTATATATGTCAACCTCCATCCCCAACGGACAGACAGACCTGCAAAAATGCTCAACCCTTCCTCATATATGAGAGGGCACTCTCAACGAAGCCTTTCGAAATATTCAGCTTTCTTTCCCCCCGATAATACCTCTGCAAACAAGCTATACTAGAGCAAGAATATCTCATATCATCAGGGTTAAAAGCAAGAGTATCCCATATCATGCTTTTTCCCTGTCTTTTCCTTTGGCCTTGTTCTTACCTGCAAGACAAGGAGAAAGAGAGCAATCAGTCAGCACTTGGAATCAAGCTTCCAGCCAGGAACTGACTGCCTGGAACTTACTTACCTGGCATTGCTCTCGAGTACTCATCTTCAACATCTTATGCTTCCAGGGAAGATACCGCATCTGCCTGAGGAACAGATGGGGCAAGTGAGAAGGATACAAGGAAGCATGTGGAGACAAGCGTAACAGCACACGTGCCGATACATCCATTACTCTGTCAAAGCAAAAGTATCCCATATCAGTAGGGTCGAACGTACTCTAGATTTGATGGACTTGTTTTGACCCTCAAATTCTTCAGTCGGCCTTATACTCTGGAGGAAACCAGAAAACCCTCCAGCTCAGTTCAAGAATAAGCCTGTGGAAAGTTACTTCTTCAAAAGCAAAAGTATCCCATATCATCTCTTCTCATTTTTCTTCTCTTTATCCTTCATGCTGCCTGCAAGATAGGGAGAATGTGAACAATCAGCCGGAGCTCTGATTGCTTACCTTGTCTGTCACCTCTTTCAGCAAATCCCCTAGCTCGGCAACTTGAGGGACTCCTACTACATGGTTTGTATCGCGCTTGACCAAGCCTGAAACTACAAGTAAGCTTCAAGTGAAATTGATACATTACCTTGTGCATCTCCACCAGTTAAAGATACCACCCCTGGATGGAGGAAGAGTACTTCCAGAGAAGATGCCACATCTACCTATGAGACAGATAAGGCAAGTCAAGACGATACCACACTCCGATACTTAGAAGTTTCGTGATTACGAGATCATTCTCCCACAATATTTCCTAATGTCATTTGTACTAAATCATTCACCTGTACTCACTAAAGGAGAGCTTGAACCTATGTACTTGTGTAAACCCTTCACAATTAATGAGAACTCCTCTATTCCGTGGACGTAGCCAATCTGGGTGAACCACGTACATCTTGTGTTTGCTTTCCTATCTCTATCCATTTATATACTTATCCACACTAATGACCGGAGCAATCTAGCGAAGATCACAAAAAGCGACCGTTTTCGCTACCTAGGATCTATCTTGCAAGAGAACGGAGAATTAGATGGAGATCTCAACCATAGAATACGAGCTGGATGGATGAAGTGTAAGAGTGCATCCGGCGTGTTGTGTGACCGTCGTAGGCCACTGAAGCTCAAGGGAAAATTTTATAGGACGACAATAAGGCCAGCGATGTTGTATGGCACAGAATGTTGGGCGGTGAAACATCAACACGTACACAAAATGGGTGTAGCGGAGATGAGGATGCTTCGTGGGATGTGTGGGCACACGAGAAAGGATAAGATTGAGAATGAGGATATTCGAGGTAAAGTAGGAGTAGCCGAAATTGAAGGAAAGATGAGAAAAAATCGGTTCTGGTGATTTGGACATGTGCAAAGAAGGCCGACTGACGCTCCGGTTCGAAGATGTGACTACGGGACAGAGGTTCAGGGCCGAAGGGGTAGAGGAAGACCTAGGAAAACTTTGGAAGAGACTCTAAGAAAAGGCTTAGAGTACTTGGATCTAACGGAGGATATGACACAAAACCGAGCGCAATGGCGTTCTAGGATTCATATAGCCGACCCCACTTAGTGGGAAAAGGCTTTGTTGTTGTTGTTGTTGTTGTTGTTTCAATTTTGTTATAAGTTTATTACCACCGTGCCTGGACATAACTCCCAATTGGCGTTTTAGCCACTTTTTAAGATTGACGTAACTTCTCTCTTTGGTCTGTGACAATGGAAATCGAGAGAAGTGATTCCCCAATTAGTCCACTGTAAATTATTTAGGTCATTTCGTGAAAATTAATATCCTTGTTAAATTGTCACGTGAACAACTACGTGATCACCTTTTTAAGGGTATTTTTGTTAAACACATCCCTCCACTTCAAGAGGATATTGACAAAATGTTTACAAAATGACCAAAATGATTTACAGTGACAAACTCAGGAACCACTTCTCTCTATTTTCATTGTTAGGAATCAAATGAGGAGTTATGTCAATCTTAAAGACCATTTTGACAAGAAAGCCCTCCCAATTTTGTTAGGGTTTACCATAAAAATAAGGCTTTACGAATGGACTACTTAGAGTGATAGCCCAAAAGAAAAGGGCCCGGTCTGGGATATGGATTTCGTTTTTTTTTTTCACAAATAAATAATATGGGCTGACGAGCCGAGTCACCCGACCCAAACCAACCCGAACTCGCTGAGTTAACCCGCTCACTTCAGCGTCCACCTTTCTCGTTATCTTTAACGGCTAGCTCGGCCAGCTTTCCGCTCTCACCCTCTTCTGCAACTTCTCCTCCACCACCACTAATGGCAGCTGACCTTCTTCTCTCTCCTCCCTTCTCCAACAAAACGGGTACTCTCTCTCTCTCTCTCGCTCTTCAGAATTTCCATATATTTCAGTTTTAATTTGTATTGATTTATGATTCGCTGGTTTGATTCACCGAAGGTTGGATTTTTGGCAAAAAAAATTCCAAAATATTTGAAAAAAAATGGTTTTTACATATTTGAATTTGTTGGGGTTTGAGTTGTTCATACAATACAAGTAGTGGGCTCTTACACACTAATGCTTTTGCTTTGAACAATCCAGGATGAGCAAATGATGCAGTCTGCCCATTTGTACAAAGGCAGCAACGCCTTCTCTGTTTGCCTCCCGAAAGAGAATTGCAGCATCAATCTTTTCATGGTACCTGTTAGAGCCTTTGCCCTCTGCTGGACCTCCAGGAGAACTTTTGCTTCTGTTGGCTCATTGGATAGAAACCTGGCAGCCCAAGAAAAGCACTTTCAAGGGTGAAAAACTTTGCAGTTCTTTTGATTTGGTTTCTTTTCTATTGATTTTTGCTAACTGCAGTTTCTAAAATATTAAGGGCTCGTTTGATGCTTAGGAATGAATTCGATTGAATAACTCATAAGAATCACCATGTATTTTGAAGTAAGAAATGAAAGGTTTTTCATTGTGTAGGAATTGGAGGGGATAAGTTATGAGGTGTTGATATCCTACCATTTTGTGAGGACTGGAAGTGGTAAGATTACTTCACGAGTAATCCATCTTCTACCTTCAACTTAGAAAAAAATATTCATTTCTTCGATGACATACATTGAATCTAGTGAGTTATCCAATCAAATCCAATCCTAGGCACCGAATGAGCGCTTAGTTTCATCTCAAAATGATGAGTCAATGACCCTAAACCAGTTTTAATGATTAGCAGGTTCAGAACTTCTTTTAAGCAATCAAGTAATAGATTGGATGGGATGAAAAGTTTTGAGAGACAGTTGCAAGAGTTACTTGATGAAGTCAAAAGGTTGATTATGATGGCGAACAAAAATGATGGTATAGACCTACTTCAAGCCAATTATGAGGCTGTGATTCTGTGAAGGAAAGGTGAATGCCCGCGTTAGAGGCATTGAAGAAGCTGCCACCATTGACATCATAGCTCTAGGATACATGGCTATTGGCTACTGGCTATGGTAATTTCAGTTTTCCTTCTCTAGGGAAAGCACGTATAGTTTCTCTCCCATTGCCCTCTGTAAGCTGTTATTGCTCTCCTTTTTGTTGGTGCATTTTAATGGACGACCAGTTGAATGAAGTTGTTGACAGTCTGAAGGATGGTGAACCGCTTCTGGATTCAGTCCTCGTGCGCATGGGGAGCATGTATTCAACTCTGGGGAAGTTTGAGAAATCAATGTCTGCGTACAGGAGGGCTGTCAGTAACATGGAGAACATATACGGTAAGCTCTCTTGTCAATTTGGAGCTTTTACTACTCGTAACTCAGTTGGCTGTTCGGAATTGGGTTATACGTCTTCTTTGGTGAATGATACTAGGTGGTCAAATTACTCGATCTCCTTAAAATGCATTACAATAATGTTGTGCATGAGTATTATTTAGTGGGCATAATCTAACACAAAATGAAGTCATGATGTATGTGACTTTGCACGATTCCATTGTGGCTTCACTGATTGCTGCCTGCAAGATTGGAGTTTTTTTGTGTGTTTGTTGAGTGGATACTGCCATCTTTTCTTCAGGGAAAAATAGTGGTTTTCTTACCACGCCA
Organism: Malus baccata; assembly: GCA_006547085.1. Classification (NCBI taxonomy): domain Eukaryota; kingdom Viridiplantae; phylum Streptophyta; class Magnoliopsida; order Rosales; family Rosaceae; genus Malus; species Malus baccata. The sequence continues at coordinate 70,560 of VIEB01000136.1, forward strand.
ATTTTGGGCATGGCAAAAGTTCTCAGCTCCATCAGAAGAACTTCAAAAGCAGTAGAATCCTACAATTGTGCAATAACTCTTCTAGAATCAAGTGGAGGTGCTGAAAGTGCGGATTTGGTCATACCTTTATTTGGCCTCGGAGCAAGTCCACCCCTCCTTTAGAGACGGGTCCAAAGCCTAAAAAAATAGGCTGGCACCCAAAAATACCCCTCCACCCCAAAAAATAGGCTAGCCCAAAGTCCAAGTTAGTTTGTAAGCCAGCCCAAAATGGGCTAAGGTAGGAACCGGCCTATCTGGCGTCATAACATGACGTCAGTGGACAACACATTTTTTTTTTGCGTTAGGCACGTGGGCGCGTGTCCCTGACAAGACGACAGGCGCTAGGCCTGCGTTGTAGGCGCACTAAAGGGACGCAGGACATGGGCCACGTGGCTAAACCTCGGCTGTTGGATTTCCAACGGTAAAAAAAAAATTGAAATTCAAACCCAACGGTTAGTGACACGGCACAATCTGGACCATTTGATTTTTAGATCAACTGTCTAGATTTTTCAGCCAAAAAACTTAAAAAAAAGAAGATAAAATGTCAAAAATTAATGATATTTTTTTATAAATAAAGAAAATGCCAGAAATTAAAAATAATGTTGTAAATTTGTGAGAATGAATGCCCACAGTAGTGTAATTGTTGTTAGGCTAAATAGCCAAAATGGTCCCTAAGATTTGCATAACTCATCACTTTGGTCCCTAACATTTCAAATCGATACAAGCGGTCCCTGAGATTGTCCACCATCCATCATTTTGGTCATTCCGTTAAAAACTCTGTTAAGTGTCCCAGAGCTCTTGGCCGAAAGTTTGGGTAATTTTCAAAGTTTCGTAACTCAATCGTTTCTTAACCAAATTTGACCCATAATATATCAAAATGAATATAGGAAAGTGTAGAATAAGATTATACCTATTTGGAAGCTCAATGGCTGTCATAGTCAGAAAATAGCCTCAAAGTTGACTGATCCGAGGGAAAACTAAAAGACTTGTCGGACAATGGGTAAATTTTAAATGTTCATAACTTATTCAATACTCAACGAAATCAAGTGATTCAAAAATGAAAATCATACTTCTCGATGAGACGAAGAGAATGATGCTTTTTTAGACGGCTAAATCACCTTGGTTTGACCGAAAAACGGCTTGAAAGTGGTTGCCTTGGTCTCGGAGCGGATCCCTTTCCTTTCCACAAAAGGAAAGTTGGTGACCTCACCTTGGCCCCATGTGTAAATTACCAATTTGGTAAAATACATCCCAAACTTTCAAGAAAGGGATGGAGAGAAGCGTACATGTCATAGGACCACTAATGGAGAGAAACATACATGTCATTGGTAACAGTTACTTGTCATTTCGTGTCAATTATACAATATTAAATGTTAGTTTCCTTTTACATAACAATTATTCTTTTCTTTTTCAAAAAAAAAAAAAAAAGCTAATGGCTTTGTCACAACAGTCTATCATTTCGAAGACCAAGAAGAGTCACAGAGACATTTCAATCTTCCCTAGCCATCATCGTGTTATTCACCAGTATCAGAAATCGAACCAGCACGTGGCGTGTGAATTACGGATTTGAAATTCGTCTTCAATCACTAAGTCACCAGTGATGGTTTTAAGTAGCAATTATGAGGGACCCAGAATGTGATAGTGGCGGTATAAGCATCACTACATAACATATCATGCTAATTATATAATATTAAATATTAATTTTTAATTACGTGAGATTTTGTAATTGACACAAAATGTAAGGATAACGATAACTAAGTCAATTTCCCACCAACGAGGCAACGAACGTGTAATTTCCCACCAAAATTAGGACCTGGTACATTTTCCACATCGCGGTACAACCCTCTTCAGTACAGCGTACTACTCCATTCAGCACAAAAAGAAATCGCAAAGTCTCAGTCTGGTATTTTTTTTATACACAAGTTGTAAACGGATATTACCGACTTGCAATATTATAGCTAGCAAGCAAGCGACGGTGATGTAGGAGGCAAGAAAGGAGGAGGAGGAGGTCTCTCTCTCGTCTGCATCTTCTTTTCCGGATCTCAGAAAACGTATGTCAAACCTAGTATTCCCATCTCCTTTTTAAGGTAGTTTTCTCTTTGTTTTCAAAGTTTTCAGATCAAAGTTCAATGCTTTATTGCTCAATCTGTGTTTTTTGACTGGGAATTTCTAGTTGCTGTTTGATTTTTTTTTCAATTTTGTGGAGTGATTTGAGTTGGGTTTTGCTCTGTTTATGTAAAATTTCCATCTTTTTATGAAAAAATTGACGTTTCTGTATGAATCCGAGACCAATTTCCACTTACAGAATATATATAGCATGAACTAACTTGGTATATGTCAATTTTGATTAGGTTTTCAGTGTGTATACTAAATTATCGTAGATTATGCAATTATATAATGGAAAAAGCGCCTGATATTGTTTACCGTTACGAAAAGCATCTGGTTTGATTTTAGATTCCTAATTTTTACGAGCGATATTCTATTTTAAACTAATCTAAATTGCGGTAGGGGGACTCGAATTAAGGTGCATAGCCTCTAGGCTCTAGCCAATGTTGCCATGCCCACGACCACGAGTGCTTAGATTTCCAGTTAAAAGTTAAAACACTGAATATAATTGACTTGATGTTTGTTTTGGTTTTACTTGTAGTTGTACTACTAGTTTGAGTCTTGAAATTATGTCAAAAGCATCAATCATTTGTGTCCTCCGTGTCTCTATGAGGTTGTATTGCTAATTTTGTTGCACCTCTATGTAAGATCGTCTGAATTTGCGTCTTTGTTTCTGCTTTATATGTTCCTCAAAAGCAGAATCTGACATTGCACCTGAGAACATCAAACCAGATTGCATGCCTTATAACCCAAGTCCTGAACTAGCACCCAACACCAAGTGGTGGTTGAACCTGGAACCCAACTGTGGGCCTCAGGAGTTTACTTACGAACAGCTAAAAGTTCTGGCGGCTGAACTTGAAGTTTTGAATTCCGCATTTGTTCATAAAACTCCCATTATAAGCAACTATTATCAGTGCAACGGGATTTTGAGTACTCAAAATGACATAAAGAACAGTGCTAATTCTTTTGTGGAGCAGCCGCACGAGGTTTCTGTCACTCATACAAGAAGTGACCAGAATAAGGGAATGCATGAGCTCAAGGCTGGAATTGGGAATGATCCACAAGCTCCTAAGAAAAAGGACCCGGGAGAGTTTAGGTACTCAGATGATCATCCCATGGAATTGGATTCTTCAAACCGCTTGAGCTCTGAGGAACCCAAGAAAATGTCTTCCAGTTTGGAATCCCAGTGGGTGGGAACCGAGAACAATGAACCATGGTGGCGCTCTGCAGGTCAAGATGAGTTGTCTTCCTTGGTTGCTCAGAAGTCACTTGAACATATCGAGAATTGTGATCTCCCGCGGCCCCAGATTAAGCATCGTAGGAAGGGCCCCTCAGCTTTCGATCCTAATTCAGCTATGGATCAGATGGCTGAAATGGGTTTCTCCAATATGGACATTTATACATGGGCGAGCTTTACTTCAACTTACTCAACACATGAGTCAGGCAGTCCTAGAAGGTTTGTATCTTTTACCTTATAGTTATTTTGGCAGCTGGCCACTATCATCTGGTATTCATGCAGCATAAATAAATTTCAAAAGCAACGAAAGAACTTTATGTCTAAGTTTCATGAGGGTCGAGGATCAACGTGCAAATAGTCTAGTAGCTTCCTTTTATGCGAAACGGACAATTCTTCTCAAGTTTCTATATGTTTAGAGGATCACTCCATGTTATCATATTTTTCCTGTGTGTGTGGAGATTTCATCAACTGAAGCTCTAGATTGAGCAGAAGGAAAAGGGACGAAGGTGTTAACTTAGCGAAATTATGCTCGATTATCGGTTCATTACAAATGTCTGCCTGTTTCCCCCATAAGTAGAGTAATATGCCATGTTTCTTTCTGGGTGGTGGTTTTCACACTCCCGTTATCTCCTTCTGCTGTCATCCCATTGTTTATGTTACTTGATTCTTTGATTTATTCGATCTAAAGGCTAGAGAAAAAGGAGGAGGGCACGGGGAGAAAAGGGGAGTGCGAAAATCACTTCCCTTCCTTATTTATCTTCGCGAGCCTTGATATTTTTCATTCATGATGCTTTTCATTCATTTAGTAACATTTGGAAATTCAGTGATCTCAATTGGTAAATCTGTTTCAGCTGGGATGAGGTTGAAACCCAAAACGATGTAGAAGACGAACGAACAAAAGCCGAGCTATTGGAAGCTTTGTGTCACTCTCAAACGCGAGCGAGGAACGCAGAGAAAGCAGCAAAGCAAGCCTATACAGAGAAGGAGCACATAATCACTCTGTTTTTCAAACAGGCCTCACAACTCCTTGCTTACAAGCAGTTGCAATTGCTGCAGCTCGAGAACTTCTACCTGCAGCTCGACAACAAAGACCCACCATGGTCCCCTTACAGAGGCAGGCACACGAAGAAGGGCAAGTTCAGGGCCGGAAAACGGGGCAGCAGACGAAGCTACAAAATTAACACGGGCGTTGTTGCATTCGCGGTGGGATTGGGTCTTGCCGGGGCGGGTTTGCTCATCGGATGGACAATGGGGTGGTTGTTTCCAACCGTTTAAACTACTCTTCGTGCTTTGCTTACCTCTTATTTCGTGGATTGGATTTCACTTGACTGTCTACGTCTCCATTGCATGCGCTCGGAGTAGAAGTTTTGTATAAATATATGGCCATGCTATTAAGTATAGAAAAGGAATATGATAATACTATTGTAGATTGATGTATATCAATCTATATTAAATCAATCCGCATTACAATACAAATTTATACGTTACAATAACAATACTAGATGGTATGGTAGAAATAAATAGTAATTTGTATGAGTATTTTTCTAAAAATCAATTGATATGGGTCATCCATTCCTACTGACGATCAGAATTTCATTAAATATGTTCTTGAATTCATTCGGGACGTGAGCAAAACTCATATCGAGAAGAAAATAGCCCATGGTTTCCCTTTATTGGATGGCAATAAGTTCTGTTTGAAAATGCTTGTATATAGAACGTCTGAAGTACGATTCAATTTGTTTTTAGATTTGATAATCTTGTAAATACAAGGGATTTGTAACTTAGTTCATTGTTCGATAAAAACATTCTCCCTTGCATTCGAGGTTCCGTTTGTAAGTATAAGAACATGTATTTTTTGTACATAACATGTAATTATCCAGAACTTAAGCATGCAATATACTACGCACACGTAACCACCAACCACCAAATCTTCCTTTCCACATGATAAATGTGGGATATTATTTTGTTGGACAGGAACGATGACCGACAGCCGACCTTATCGCTATCCGACGCTCAAACTGACCATCCAACGTTGCATCAACTACTTTTTAACCTGCCATGATTTTCCATCCAATCCAACCACTTGTTATCCAAAAAGGACACCCATTCAAAACAAACAGACAAGCCAAACACTGTTCCTTTGCTCTACGGAAGGCTCTAACTAGACCGACAGTGCCGGATTTAGGATTCTAACATCAGGTGATGCTAATCAATATATGTTAGGCGCTAATCAAGCGGTAGTCTGGAACCTACCCATTTGCGCTTAGATGGAGCCTAAACGGGTTTAAGTAAATTTATTATATATCAAATAAATAAGTGCTTATTAAAAAAAAAAACCTATACTTGTATTTGATAATATGGGTATATTATTTTAATTAGGTTATTTAACATATAACATACAAATTTTTGCTTTAGTATTTTAGTGAATTTGATGTTATAAGGTGAAATTTTAAGTGTTTATGTGTTCGTAATACTTTACGAAATATTTTTCTGATGTTTTATGAATTTACAGTGAATTTTGAAAGAAATAACGATATCAAACATATGGTATAAAAAGAAGTTATATATTATCCCTTTATTAATTAAAATGTTAGGTGGCATAATTTGATTGCACAACAATTACAAAAAAGAAAAAGAAGAGTGTGGAGTCGGTCGCATGAAAAATGGAAAGGAGGTTTTTCTTCTTTATTAGAACCAAGGTTCAAGAATAGCAGAATCATGATGGTCTTCCATGTGTTCCTATTCGTCAAATTATGTTTTCTTCTTAGTTCAAATCTTCTGTTATCTAGCATTTGCACAATCAACCGTCATTGTGATCTTCCCTATACCCTTGTGTGATCCTCAAAGATCCTCACAAACTTTTCTTCGAACTGCCACCACCTGCCCAGACCGTTAGCAAAATTTACCTTTGAAAAAGGCGTACATTTAATAGAGTCAAACTTCTAGAATATGTTTGTTTGACAATTCGGCTAATTTATTATTTTTAGGGTTTAATTACACGTTTGATTACCAAGATCGACGGATTAAACGAGCCCATAAAAAAGACGAGCAAAATTATCAAACGAAAGTGACAACGAACCCCACGAATTGTTCTTTACAGCAACAATTAATCATATGTGGGCGAAAAAAATATTAATTTAATTATGATTCGTTGACAACTTGATTCAAGTCACAATTGGACCTAAGCTCATTACTGCATTGATGAAAAAAATAATCATGCTTTGCGATTTTGAACCGCACTCATATTTTTCTTCTAAGAATTAATTATTTAATCCACTAACGTTGTTACTATACCGAAAAAATGTGAACAATCTGAACAATGCCCATGTGCCAAAAGAAATATAACAATTAATGAATTAGATTAATTATACTTAAGTCTTTGAAACTCAATTCAAGTCTCATTAAATTTCTTAAAACTCGAAATGTGTCGTCTAACTTTTTAATAACTCAAATTGCTTCTTACTTTACTCCTTATCGTTCGAGTTTAGAGAATTTAACGAATTGAGTTTTAGGGGCATATGTGTAATTAAGCATAAATTAAAAGGAAGAATAATAAAAATGATTTGAAAACTTTGAGTTTTAACGATAAGGACAAAATAAAGAGTAAAGTGAATAGTATTAAAATAAACAGTACTTGAAATTTTTCGTTAAAATCCGCTAAATTAAATGAACTATTACATTACATGCTAGATGCTTCCTATCCTCTTCTCGTTGGGTGAGATTGTTGATTTTGACCCGATTCGGCACAGCGAACTATTCCCCACACACCGAAACAACCGCTGATTATCCGCCACGTGTTCCCGCCAACCGCATCCTATGAGGACGCGGCCACATCCACCAAGCTAGCTGAACAAAACGCAGACTGCTCCTCTCTCTCTCTCTCTCTGAAGTTCTATCTTGCTCTTCCGTCCCCATTACGATGCCGTTTTGCGAGGTCGCGTCGCCGCAGAATGCCGCGGCGGACGCCAAGCTCAACGCCGGAATCAAAATCTTCTACCGAACGTACGGCCGCGGACCGACCAAGGTCCTCCTCATCATAGGTCGCTCATCTCGAAGATTCAATTTTTTTTTTCTTTTTCTGATCGGATTTTAATTTTTAAAATATTTTTGACGAACTGGATTCTGGCCGGAATTTTCTGGGTTGTTGATGGATTTTGCAATGGATGGACAGGATTGGCGGGGACGCACGACTCGTGGGGTCCACAGATACAGGGCCTGACGGGGACCGTTATCCCCAATGATGACCAGAGGGCGGCAGCCGCCGATTGCTCCGACAATGAGGCTGGTTATAGCGGCAGTGGCATCGAGGTGTGCGCCTTCGATAACCGGGGCATGGGTCGGAGCTCCATCCCCACCAAAAAATCAGAATATACGTGAGTTTTCATCACTTATTGAAAAAAGTCAATTTTTTTCAGCTCAAGCTAATTTCAAAGCATTTTGCATCCTCCGATGCCAACTTTTAGCAGATAAATATTTTGAAATGTGTATTTTGCCTTTTTAGTTGGCCGGAAAATTCTTCAATTGAAAGATGAAATATAAATTTTGGCCGAAAATTAGAAATAAAAATAAAAATTTAAATATATATTCTTTTACATCTTTGGTGGTGGATCCCGCCAATAAAAAAGAGAAAGTTTATTGGAATCTCAAATCTACATCTTTCATTGGAGTAGTCATTTGTTGTTTGTTGAGTGCAATTTAGCGAAAAAAGTTAGATTATTTTAATTTTTCTTTTGACAAACGATAGGATAAGTACATCAATTTTATGTAAACTACGGAGGGGAGATTCAAATTAGGGTGAAGAGGATGGGGCACACTGCTCTAACCAACTTCGGCAAAAGTTCGATTTGTTATTGAAGATTTGTAAAGAGTTTTACTTTGTGTGTATTTCCCGAAAATATGGGAATCAGAAGCTGAACTGATGATGTCAATTTTTCTTTTTGTTGCAGAACAAGAACAATGGCAAAGGATGCAATTGCATTGATGGATCACTTGGGCTGGAGAGAATCCCATGTCTTCGGGCATTCGATGGGTGAGTTACTACTTTCTTTTCACTGAGGCTCACTGAAATTCAGTAGTTTTAAGTTAATACTTGCTTTTGGCACTGACTGAATTTTACTACCGCGACAGGAGCTATGATAGCTTGCAAATTAGCAGCAATGGTGCCCAGTAGAATTCTGTCGTTGGCTTTGCTTAATGTGACCGGAGGAGGTTTCGAATGTTTACCAAGGGTTTGTAGCTTTGTACATAACATGTCATTGTTGTATTAAATTTACCTTTAACGTTGTTCCCACTCTCCATGAACTAGAAACTGTACTTCAGTTTACAGTTGAAGTTGGTTGTCACTGATATGTTCAATATTTTTCAGCTTGACAGACAAACAATATCCATTGCTGTCCGTTTTTTAAGGGCAAAGACTCCTGCGCAAAGGGCGGCTGTAGACTTGGACACTCACTACTCGAAGGTTAACAATGCTCTTGATCTGTCGTTTTGCTATCTATTAACTCTGCATCAACGATCAGCGAAAGAAAAATCGGTTAGGAATTGTGTAAAGAAGAACAACTCTCTCACACTTTCACTGTGTTAATGTGCAGGGATATCTTGAAGAATATGTGGGATCCAAAACGAGAAGGGAAATTTTATATCAAGTAAGAAATCTGAAAGGAACTACTTATTGAATTACTTTGATTTTTGTTTCATTATTGCCAGCAATGGTTGAGCTTTGATACAATTTGTAGTACAACATCCATGTCCTGATCTGGAACCTATCTCCAGGAATATGTAAAAGGTATATCAGTAACCGGGATGCAGTCTAACCATGGTTTTGAGGGCCAAGTAAATGCATGCTGGACTCATAAAATGACGCGAATGGAGATTGAATTGATCCGCTCAGCAGGATTTCTCGTTTCAGTCATCCATGGCAGGTGCAGTCAACATACTATGCAATGCATCTCAGATGTCCTATTTTTTCCTGTGTTGTATATATAGTAGGGTTTGTTGTTTTTTTGTTGTTGTTGTATATATAGTAGGAATGGAATTTGTGTGCCTACAGAAAGGCACTGGTTCATATGTAACAAATCATCTCCGAAAATCAAGTTTTTGTGTGAAATTTGTCAATTTTGATTTTCCATCTCATTACATCACATTTCTTCAAAGAATCATCTTGACATTCATTAAATTGACAGGCATGATGTCATTGCTCAAATATATTACGCAAGGAGACTGGCAGAGAAGCTGCATCCTGTTGCTAAAATGGTAGATCTTCCCGGAGGGCATCTAGTGAGTCACGAGAGGACTGAAGAGGTATATTTTGCTTGTCATTAGTTATGAGATTATATGGAAACGTCCGTTATAAGATTCAATGATGCTTGACGGTGGAAAGGAAATCTTATGTTAATTTGTACTACATATCAGGTAAACAAAGCTCTTATGGAGCTGATCAAGGCAACAGAAGCAAAGACTGACCCACACGATTGGACAAATTTGCCTGCAAAAAGTTCGGGTGAGCAAATTTAACCTGAACGAAATGTTCCTTCTCTATTTTTGTGTAAGACCATGGACCAAATGGCAGCATGCCTGCTGTATAGATGTCAATATTATCTGTGATTACGTGCTAATATATAGTGCCTTTTGCAGGGTGGATAGTTACAAGAATTTCGCTTGTCAGAACTAGTACCGGAGAAGGGAGAAGTGTATCGTTCATGTGCAGTGTATTCGAAAAGCTACATCTTTTCCTCTTATACCTCTTTGGCCTCTTTACATTGCCATTTGAGAATGCAAGGAGAGCCTTCAGAACTATAAAACCAGCAAGAGTTGGACATGCCATCACGTAAGCTGCTGCTGATCGTCGAAGAACCCCCCACATTTTGTTCAACTGGGGTTCATCGATTTTTCATTCTATCGGCGTTGGTGAATGCTGTATGATGTGTTCTTCCCGGAAACCGGGATTTATTAACAAGAAATGACAGACATGTTGCAATCGGAGGCACGAACGGAGAGAGATCACAAGGGCCAATATTTAGGCAGATCCCAATCCTCAATTCACTTGCAACATATGAAAATAATTTGATCCATTTGTACTGGAGACAAGCAAGTCTTTACAGATTGTTTCAGCTGTTACTATATAATTTCAACTGTTCAATTTTTTTTTAATAATTTTTTTTTAGTAATTTGAAGAAAATGAAAGGGAAGAGATTTTCGCACTCCCCTTCTTTTATCTTTGCACTCCTGCCTCTTTCTATAGTCTTACAACTTTAGGATTGAATAAATCAAATGAAAATCAAAGGATGAAAATACAAGACTTCGGGACTGAATAAATCAAAAGGAGTTTGAACGAGCAATTATAGTGTGTGTGACGATGAATTTGTTTCACACAAGTTATACTCACGCAGAAGGGTAATTTGGGGAATTAAATTATCAACTAACACATAGAATCACAATTAACTAGAGTCAATACTAACACAATAATAATAGACACGTACCTGAGAATGAAGAACACATGATGACTGGAAATAAAGATAGTCTTCTACTCTCGCAAAACTGTATGCTTATGCTTTCAATTGGGCTTAGCACATTTTTAAGCGTGAATTTGGAAAGCAGGGCCATCTGCAGTTGTGATCCTCGTCGCCCGGTAGCTCCGGATCCCGCTCCTGTTCCTGAAGTGGTTCGTTCCGATCGCGGCCTCTTCATATCCACCTATTAGGAATACAATAGATCTCTAAATAACTCATAATTATCTATAATATAAATCCTCTATATTATTGTTTTGAATATTTCATATAACCTATCGTTACAAAACTCTTATCAACTTAATTCATATGGTCACTATTGAAATAATAGTTATGTTTTATCAAAATCTTACATTGTATACGTATAACAGCAAAAATATTCATAGGATATACATGCAGCAGCATCAAGTGCTGGTTAATTGACCTCAAACAAACATATCATCTTACCAGAGATACATACGCGTTTTTAGAATCAATAACTGTCATTCATAAATTTGAATTTAAGACCTTTTATAAATTGAATACTGGATGTCGTTAAACCAAATGATAGTGTTACAGAGATAACGAACCTTGCCCTTGCATGCATCTGAGAAATTTTTTTTGTTTGCTTGGATGAGAAGGTGTCAAAAATGAGTGAAAGGAAGGTAGGTTTCGGGAGCGGGAGAGAGAGAGAGAGAGAGAGAGAGAGAGAGAGAGATGCTATTGTTGTGCTGAAAAAGATGCCATCTCTAAAGCAGTGGGAGTTTATGGGATGGTAGCATGGCTGATATACCGCTGGAATATGCGCAATATATGCTTTCGCGTCCAAAACCCCAAAAACCCAGTTTCCGTACCTTTCTCCCACCACAAGAAATAGGGGTACTTCCGTCAGTTTAAAACTAAAAACGAAACCCTCCTCTTCTACGTCTTTTCGTTTTGTTTTTCCGGAAACGCAGCGTTTTGTTAGTCTAGAAGACTAGAACCCAATAAACCCCAGTGAGACGCCCTGCTCATCGTCTCCAACTTCTCAGCTCCACAGAACCATGGCTGCAGCAGCTTCTGACATGACAATGGAAGATGCCCAAACCCAGTGGGAGTTTAGCTGGTCTCTCTCTCTCTCTCTCTCCCCTTCCTCTCTTAAATACCAATATCTATTTTTCTCTCCATGTTTTTTCTGTTGAAATCTCTTTACTTTTGTGATTAAAGTCAACAGTTTCACCTGGATTTTTTCTTGGTTTTGATTATTTTCCTCTTACAATCCCTCAGGAACCGAAAAGTAAAGATCTTTGGTTGATTTTTTTATATGGGTTTGTTTCGATTTGTAAAAAGCTTTATCTATGTGCATACTCCTCATGAATTTGGTTTCTTGAGAATCTGTTTGAACGAATTGCAGTTTATAGTCTCTGATTTTCGAGTTCCTAGTTTCTTTTCGATAATTTTTCTTCTCGTTTTATGTATGTGTAGCTTATATGCTTGGTTTTATGGTATTTCCACTCCGTTGGATTTCTCTATGTGCTCCCCATTGTTGTTGTGTTAATCTTGTATGTATATGCTGTAGGTTATTCTTTCGTGTTAAAACCGAACTCATCTCGTTCGTTGCAATATTACGATACATGCATTAACCGATGTTCATCATTCAGAATGTGAAATACATCTTAATTTTTTTCCTTTTTTTTTTTTTTAAAGTTGAATTGCTGCTATATTTCGACATTTCGCTTCAGTTCCAATTTTTGGTTGGAGATAGTCATAGGAGCTGATGGGGGTTTTAAGCTATGTTAGGGAGTAGTTCTAGAGCTGTTGGTGAGGTAGGTAGATCCAGATGTGCTGAGGCGAACCCTGTTTAAAAGCATTGTGCATGGATTTTGAGATTACTCTAGATATTTTTTTGGTATAAACTTGAATCGGGAAACTGTAATGTGAGAACTATGCATCAAGGACTACGGGAGTATGTACGGTTGGATGGCCTGGTAAAAGTTTTACGAGGGTTGTTTCTCTGGGAAGCGGAGATCGTGGATTCAATTTTCATCAATTATAATCTATCTGCCTCTGCAAATTCTTTAACCCGCATAGTAGGAACCTTGTTATTAAGAAGAAGAAATTCTGTGTGCAGTGACTTGGAGGTAGATTTTGAGTCCGAGGAAAGTGCTTCCATTGTCTTTGCAACATTAGCTGTTGATAAGGAGGTGATGCTTCACATGTTAAAACTAAGCTTTGCTCAGTTCATAACTTCATATCGGTTTGGTTGTTTTCTTATCTGATTCGATATATCACTGCAGTTGCAACCAGAAAAGGTGAAAAGGCAGATGTCAGTTTCCAACTGCAAGCTTTCCGTGTAAGCATTTCCGTTCGATAAAATTAAGTTTCTGAACTTTTGTTAAATTCAGTAAATCTGCTACAAGAAAAATCTGCTGACCCTGTGGTGTTTTTTATTCTTATGTACAGGCACTTTGAGGCTGTTGAGGCGAGATTTCTTCGAGCATCATACAGCGCTTTGTTAGATGCATTGACACTCGCCACGAAAACAATTGAAGAATTTGGAAATGGATTGGAACTGTGAGCAGTTAGCTTTGCTAGTTTTTCGATGAAGGGATTTGTAACACAATTATTCAAAGCATGAATTGTAGTTTGATTACTTAGCATACGACCGATAGCATTCATCAATATCATGTACGCAGCATTTAAATGTGATTTCTGTCATTTGCGAATTTCGAACAGTTATGAAGTTTCGGACAGATTTGCCGATTTTCGAAGGCGCAATCAAACGACAATGTATTTCCTCTCGACATAATAGCTTCGAGAAATCTCTCTTGCCAAGCAAACTTCTGAATTGGGGAGTAATATTGATATATACACCGTACTGTTTATAAATTTGAAAACGTACATTGCTCTGTAGAAAGGAAAAGGTGATCAAACGAAAGCGAAAGCTGGAAGCAGTACTTTCTGCTTCCAATGTCCGTTCGCAATTTCTAGTATTCATCCAAGTAAGTGTATAACATGTCATCTTTCTTCGACTTTCGCCGGCTAAGCAAGGCCTTGAGCAGCCGTTTACTTTTACTGGGGTATTGTTCAACCTCTCTGCCATTATCTCTTTCAGCAGGTAATCGCATTGAAGCTGACTTCCGAGGCTCCGAAGGGTACTGTATATACGTAAACATCTCAGTTTTACAGTTATCACAACAAAGGGAGCCATAATTTCAGAGGAAAAACTGACAGTCGGTATACATTGTAAAAGTAGTCCTAGCCTTACACTCACCCGTCGTCTTGCATTAGCAGGATTTGGTGTTGTCGGCCTACTTGAGTTCGGGGTAGTTGACCGACTTTTGTTTGGGGTCGTTGGCCTACTTGCAAGAGATCCAGACCGTAAAAGTGGAAACCGATGAGGTGAAACTGTTCGCTTGTCTGATTTGATAGTAAACATCATCAAAAACCAGATTATCAGTATCCAATTCACTACAACGGTGTCAATATTGCAATTCCAAGGTTCATACTCACCTAATCCTTTTTTGGGCATGGTAGACGTAAACGAAAAAACTCCAGGTCGCCGGGGAGGTTGTGGAGAAGGAGACGGAGGACGCCCTTTGCTGCATAAAACATGACCACCCTTTACGAGAAATGAAATTGGGTCACCAACTTGGTTCAAGCAAGATATGGCAGTAGCATTTACCTGACTTTAGACAGTGGGGTTTCTCTAATTGTAGCACGAACATCTTTGGGAGATATCCTACCATTCCGAAATTGATGCCATTCATCTTCATCATCTAGGTTGCATCCTTGGTATCTGGATTTAGTTCTGCTGCCTCCATGCGTCTCACCAACTGAACATGATTTTGAGTTTTAAGAATTTTAATTCATTTATATCTCCATATTAAAATAAAGAAGTCATAAAATGGAGAGTGTTGTATAGTATGAAAAGGTAAATTGAGAGTATGGTTGTGTACTTGCCTGGCAAGATGTACCGCTTGTGGTATTTAGGAGTATCTATAATCGACGACTGTTGAGAAAGACCCTCATGATCGATGTATTCTTGACATGTCCTTATCCTCTAAAAAAACATGAAAGAGTATTGTAATTAAAAAACATAACTAGAAATTAGCGGATTGAATTGAACAGAGTCGACTTAGGCTTTCCTAAAAGGAATGACTACTCTTTCTGTAGCACCAGAATTCCATCAAATCAACGTATGGAACAATGGTTAAAAAACGTGATGCAAAAAAATTGTTTTCCTCACTGACGATTATCATGCAAAACGTTTGAAAAAATGAGCTACGAACCTACATAGTAGACTTATTATCTTATACCACAGACCCTAAAAGGCAACTTTCCACTGATCCTTTCAAACAGAAACACATATCAGACAAGCTTGTTCAAGATTTCTTTCTACAGTTATACCTGAATCATAAATGATTTCTTTATTTTAACCATTACCGTACCTGTTCAATGCAAGATACCCGAAATTCCGTGCCAGAAACTTCATCCACCTTTTCATCAAAGAGATCGTTAACCTTATATGTAACAGAACCTAAATGATCCACCGTATTCACGAGAGCTTTAATGGCATAATCTTTCAACGTTTCTACCACTCTGCCCAACATGAGAATTTTTAGTTTAGTTTTACAAAAATAATAATGATAGAAAGAGTTAGCATTATAAAACCCTGACTGCAAGGAACCCGAACAACTCACATTTGTTTCTGGTCATCATTTGTGTATGACAGTTCAAAGTACTCTGCTGCTGTGTACAATTGTCTTCTCAAATTCTTCAAATCCTGAAAAAATAATGCAACGCACAAAGAAAATCACACAACCATTAGTTGCAGGGATTTTTGCACTACAACAAGCTAACAACACTCAAATTCTGATATTATTAATTGAGGTAACGGAAAACCAAAGAGTATTTCGGGAAGATAATAAAAGCCCATACAATTTCATTTCACTCAACTTGCAAAACTAAGAACCAACTAAAACAGTAATACTTAAGCAAAAGAGGAGTACCTTGAGACTATCAGAGAAGAGCAAGCTCTGATGCATAGAATCCTCATCAAAATTAGATGCTACCCGTGGGACGGGCATTGTAGAGGTAGGCATCATTCCCACGAGCATAAATTTTGAAAGTGAACCACGATTTCCTTATGCTGCAAACAATCAAGACAAGAACATTTGAAGTTACAGTGTGGGAAATGCACAACTCAGCCCCCGAAACCCACCAAATATTGAAAATTAAGCTAAACCAAATCCTTCCAAAGAGAAAGAAACTCTGAGAGAGAGAGAGAGAGAGGGAGAAGGAGGGAGGGAGGAAGAGTTAGGTTATGCACCAATGAAAACTCCATTCCAACTTCAAAAATTTTAGACTCAAATAAAATCACCAGGTTTGTGCCTTTGCAAGAAAGAGAGGAGCCTCTCCTTAAACAATTAATTAATAAAATACCCCAATCAACTAATTTAATTAGAGAATAGTCCTACCAGTGATAAAAAGTATCATGCGAATAAGAAATTCAACAACATAAAAGCTTAGTGCTTTGCCTCATCTCATCAACCATTTCAGACAAGAAAATCACAACAATATACTAAACATTTTACAACACTTTAAAGCTCATTTAGCTGTCAAATTTCAGCTCCCTCTCTTTAATTGTTGAGATAATTTTCAAATGGGTAATTCTGAAACACAAAAGAATATGAAAATTAGATAGAAATAGTGGCCTACCGATCCTAAAAAGCATCAAACTTTGTCAAATTCATCACCCTTTTCTCTGTTACAGAAGGTAATTTTGCAAATGATAAAATATTACAGTACACTTGAGCAGTTGGGCATTATCTCAGCTGAAAGTTCTCACCTTTCTTCTGTCTCTTGAACACGGTAACAAAAATTCCTATTGGGTAAGTTTTTGAAAGCAATCACTAACCTGGTAACTTTTTTCAGTTCAAGTTCTTCTGGAGCTGAAAGTAGAACTACCCAGAAGGCAAAAATCCAGAAGCCGACTGATTCGAATTCAAAGTTTGAAACTTGTGGAGTGTATTAAACCTAAACGGCGAGGAAGAAGGACATAAATAGGGAGCTCGTTTGAAAGTGGACCGTTTTGGTTTGGTACCAGATTTGACTAATCCAAAAGAAAACGACAGCCTTCTCTATAGTTTTGGAGATTCAAATACTTGAGGACTAAAAGAAAAAAAGCAGAGAGAGAGGGGGGGGAGGAGGGGAGGAGGGAGAGCGTGGAGGGACATCCATCAAGACTAGCATGTCTGTGTAGGCAGCGATTCTGAGGCAGTTTTGATTTTTTTAATGAGCAAAAGTCTCTCCTTTTGGTAGCAAGAACGCTGTTGGACTGATTTAACCAAGTGATTGTAAACTTTAAAAAATAACTCAATTACTTATATTATAACGTTTTAGTGTAATAGGTTATGTTTCTGATACACTAAAATTTTTATTTATCTTGACTCATTAGCGACTTTGTGGGTCCTACCTTCTTGTTAGTATTTTAATTTCGTTTATCTTTTGGGAGTGCATTTTTGCTCATCATCCTATTTATTAATGTTAGATGAGTTTGAATTTTGAGATTTGTGCTTATCCAATACACGAATCTTAAAATTCAAACTCATCTAACTGTAATTAATAGGGTAATGAGCATACACTACACTAAATGGTGGTGAGCAAAAATACTTCCATTTTTTTGGAGTATTTTTGCACACCACTTTAATTATGGTGTATGTTTATCATACACCTCAGCATATGATAAGTGTCATTTTAACTAACTATGGTTAACTTTAATAATAAATATCCTTCACTAATTTAAAAAAAATTAAACATAATTAGTTAAAAGGACACGTATCAGATGATGAGGTGTATAGTAAGCATACATCATAATTTATAATGATGAGCACAAATGTACCCTTAGCTTTTTATCAATAAGGTGAGGGCCCACTTTCCATAACACAAACAGTGGACTCTGGACCACATCCAAAAATTGGAAATTGCGGTGTTGTTTTTTCTTCCACTTCTTGTTCTTGAGATGGAGGAGATGAGCTTATTTTGTTGGGTTTCCCACTTCCACTTGTGGTGGTGGTGGTGGTGGAGGCCAAGGGGTTCATGGGTTCCACATCTTCTCATAAAATGATTTGAAACTTTGAATCTTTGAATATTTTGGACTTCGTGGAAATTTCCCCATAAAAAACCCTAACCTTTTTCTAGACAAGTTTGATAGGTTTAATCTTTCTTGTCGTTATTACGGAAACGTCATTGTAACAATATATCAAACGAATTGTGATATAACTTTATTTTTCTTGTGTGGCATACTTAATTAACTTAAAATACCGTTTCAAGAAAATCCGATTTTAAGAAAGTTCCTCCGTTGGTAGACATGCGTAATTAACTTAAAAGACAGTTCCAATAAAATTCGATTTTAGGGAAGTTTCTCGATTGGGAGGGGAATGGTACACTGCTAGGCCCGCCGAAGGCCTTGTAATCGATTTTGCAAGGCAAGGAAAGCTGGTGGTATACGGTCAGAAGTTCTCCCGAGTTATACTAGTGCCTATACTACAACACATATAATATAACACACATGAGAAATGTCACAGAGACTCTTTCAATAGTCAGAGTCTTTATAAATCATTTGGCATCTCACAGTTTAACGTCAATTCTTGTGCTAACATTATAAAATATTATGCAAAAAATATAAGACAATAGAAAAATGTGGGTGTTGAAAAGCACATGTCAATGACCACGCACGCATGCTGTTGGTAATAGCCCAAATACGTGACTTGGAGGCACTCATCATGCCTCATTAAACAAGGTCGCCGAGGACAAGTAGAAGAAGAAGAAGAAGAGGAGACCCCATCATAACACCATTTTCAACTTCCGAACTCTATACATATATAAGTTAGGTTAGTTAATCAAAGCGCATAAGTGTCTCTCCTCGTATTTCTTACATATTTCTTACAGGTTCAAATTCTCACCCTACAAAGCATGCAGATTTATTTGTTGCTTAAGGTTCAGGGCGACCCACCACTGTTGAAACGGTGTTGATTGATTTGGAGTAGATAGCTATTGTGGATCCTGCTGAATACCTCGTTTGCTACTTTTTTTTCTTTCTCTTTTTTCAACCCATAAACCTCTCGGGGCTTTTGGAGTTGTGGACTTGTAGTTTCAGCTTTATACTTTTGTTTTTGGTGAATAATTTTTTTTTTTTTGGGAAATGTTTTTGGTGAATAATTTATAGTCTGATCAATGGCGTGATTGGTGGCAATTGAGTTGGATGGGTTGAGCAAAATCAAAAGACTAATAAATAAGCAACATAAGTACATAACATGATATCAAAAGACTAATAAATAAGCAACATGAGTACATAACATGATTTGGTTTTGGGATAGGATTTTCACATCCGATTGTTAATCTCTCACACCCAACTTTATTTCTGATCGTTAAATTAAAAAAAGAAAGAAAAAAAACACCACATAAGATTAATAAAAGTGTGAAAAATTACAAAAATATGTATGTTTATCATTCAGCTCAAGAATCTTATCCGTTAACTCAAAAAAAACTTAAACCCTAAGCCCAAACGCTAACTCAAAAATCTTGTCCGTTGTCTTATCTTTACACTCAGAGGTTTTGTGTTCTAAGTTCTCTTCAATTCTTACATCTTTTGGTGTGTGTGGAAATCTAGTCATCTAGCAAGGCTTGGACCATTAAGTCATTGTGGATCGTTTTAAAAATGGGGTCATTTTTGAACTGTTTGGGTTTAGGCTCTTTTATATTTACGCCCATTTTAAAAAAGGCCCCTAAGTTAACAGCTTGTTACCTTTTTTTTCAAAGGGACAACGATGGGCCC
Source organism: Malus baccata (assembly GCA_006547085.1). Taxonomy (NCBI): domain Eukaryota; kingdom Viridiplantae; phylum Streptophyta; class Magnoliopsida; order Rosales; family Rosaceae; genus Malus; species Malus baccata. The sequence continues at coordinate 90,244 of VIEB01000136.1, forward strand.
AACGTAGAAAAGAAAACGGAAAAACAGATGCAGAGCTGAACGAGATGAAGTGAGAAGACGAAAGCAAAGCAAACAATGATCGTCGTCCAGTCCAAGCAGCACTCGAAGGTCAACAAACATGGCGGTTGGTCTCGGCAACGTACTCGTCCTCGTTCGATCATGCAGCGGAAGTACTATGGCCCCGTTTGGGATTGAGATGATTTTAAAAAAAGCTACTGTGAAAAAAAGCTGAGGGTCATTTTTGTGTTTGGTAAACTGAAAAAAAAAAGCTTATTTTGGAAGCTGCTGTGAGAATAAGCTGAAAATCAAAGGAAAAGCTGAAGCTGCTATTTGCTGCTTTGAAAAAAAGCCAGTTTTTTCAAAGCACACGGCGCTATCGTGCTCATTTAATGAAAAGACACACTATCATCCTGCTTTTTTTTTTCCAAAAGCACTTTCACAAAAAAGTTTACCAAACACTCTACTGGCTTTATTTCACAGCCGCTTATTCTCACAGCACAGCCGCTTATTCTCACAGCAGCTTTTTTTTCAAAGCACAGCAATATCAAACCAGCCCTATATCTGCTGCCTCGTGTGCCGCTCATTGAAGGATCCAATAAACCAACGACAACACTGGAAATCTCGACACAGACATAAGATTTGACTTTTAATTTTTAATCAGCGAAAATCTTAATTAAACTAATCATTCCTGCAACTTGCACTTCTCACAATAACAATATTTTAGTTGTTTTTTGTGTTCTGATTAGTGATTAATTATTATATGTTCACGGCTTGAATCAGTGGCGGATCCAGGAAATAATTCTTATAATAGTCGGACTGTACTGACTATTTCAGTCGGATAGGATAAATAGTCGTCGGATAGTACTGACTAAATTAGTCGGACGTTTGGTGCAGTGTCGGATTAATCTGTGCATGGAACAATAATAATTTTTTTAATAATTTTTAACAAAATAATTGGTGTTAAAATGAAAAAAAAAAGAGAATACTAAAAAAGAATTAAAAAAAAAGAATAATGTGTGCACCAACAAAAAAAAAAATTTAGGGTGCATGAATTCACAATTTCACAATTCCCTGGGCCAAAACGACGTCGTTTTGCTCAGGTTCGTTTTAAAAAAAAAAAGGCCCACGCGGGCTCCTTCTTCTTCAACCTGCATCAAGGCTGCCTTCTTTCTTCTTTCAAATATTCCATCGAACAAGTGGTGTGCAGCTCCAAGCTCCTTCTTCTTCAACCTGCAGCAAGGCTGCCTTCTTTCTTCTTTCAAACATTCCGTCGAACAAGTGGTGTGCATCTCCAAGAGGTCGCACCAGCAGCTCCAAGGGGTCGAACCAGCAACTCCAAGGGACCTCTAAGGTTATTTCCATGGCTTCCAAGGGGTCGTGCGACCCCATTGACCTCACTATGGCTCCGCCTCTGACTTGAATTATAGTAAGCAAACACGAGCTAAATCCACACACACACATATACATATATCGATGCTCCTGTATGTTCTTGCTGGATGTATAGTGGTCTATATAGTGGACGTAAAGTTGAAAAGTTTAGAAAGGGCATAACAAGAACTGACAAATTTGCAAGGGTCACATTGTAGAGGTTGATTCAAAAACCTGTTTCTTTCTATATGTCACAAGTGCCAAATATGTCTATCGCTTCAGTTAGGGGGATTCTTGGTGTGTCGAGAGTTGCTTGGGAGGTTCGGATTGAAGGTGAACTCCATTTTCATTTGCCTCTATATATGAGGTGTTTACTTTTGTTTGTTTGATATATTCTACTTTACCGAGTAATGTTAGGAAAACTAAATTTTGTAAGACAAGTGACATGAAAATTGATGATTGAATTATTACTTAAGTATTGACGTTGACTAACGTGTTTATTTTTTAGAGTATATGACATGGTTATTGATGATTGAATTATTACTTAGTGTTAATTAACGTGCCTATTTCCTATTAGTGACATATGATTTAGTTCGCAAATTTGGTTTAAATATTGGGTAATACTAGGGAGACTAAATTTGCAAACTAAATAATGTGTCACAAATATGAAATGAACATGTTAATCAATGCTTAAGTAATAACTCAATCAACAACTTCCATTTCATTTAGTTTACAAATTTAGTCTCCCTAACATTACCCTTAAAAATTTGATCTCCCTAGCGTTACCCTATTTTTTTATTGGTGACACATTATTTAGTTTATAAATTTAGTTTATCTAACATTACTCTATTCCCAATGAGAAGTTTTTTCTTTTGGGGTGTGCTATCCACACATCTCTTTTTACTTCTAACACATCCCTTATTAATTTATGTCCATTGATCTTCTCTCCGATCCAACGGACGAAAATTAACAAGGTGTGTGAGAAGTAAAAAAGGGTGTGAGATCTGAATCCTATAGCATCTCCATTTTTGTTTAATTTTTTAATCATTTTAAATGCTTTTGTTTTTGTTTTTGGCTTAACTTGAAATAAAACTTTGTCATAGAGGATTTCAATTTTTTATTTTTTATTTTTTTTAAGAAATTAGGGACTATTGTGGCAAATCACTGTTATTCACTTTTTTTGGAGGCTGAAAAACTCACATAGGTATTTCAGCCTTATCTGACCATAGAGGGATTTCAATTTACTATCATTATTGTGAAAGTAAGTGAAAATTTCAATTACAGGAAATGCACTTTATAAACTAAATGTTGGGTAAAAATTTTAAAACAAAAAGAAGCTTGAGACTAAAATTATGACATCAATCGAAGGAAGTTTGAGCCTTTTTTTGGTGGAGAATTTGAAGGCTTTTATGAGTGAAGAATAGAAGCTTTTGATACTTTGCTATCCAAAGAAAGTTTTGGTATCTTGAGCTTTACTTTGTTAGAAAACTTGAGGAGTTGAAATTGGAATTTGGTTGGTTTAGGTCATCTCCAACTGAAGGGGTTAAATATAGCTTTATCCAGAAATATAGCTCTGTAAGAAATTATTTTTAAATGAACAATATCAGGTCATATTCATATACTATCTCTAACCGAATAGGCTAAATATAGCCCCCTCAATAATTTATTATTTTTAAGTTTATTCTTTAACTTTAATTATTGGTTAATTGAATTAAACTACTATGTTAAAATAAGGTTATTTAAACATAATTTGGAGTCTCACGTGTCGGTAAATGCTGTTTAAGTTTGATTAACTCCCCAAAGTAGTCCTAAGATTGAGATTGTATTATCTGTTTATTCGGTATTGTGACATATTTATTAAATATTCTTAAAATTAAGATATGTTTACCCAATTGAATTTGAATGGACAAAGTAAATAAAAAAACTTGATGCATGCAGGAAAACATGTTTTAAAGTTGCTCTTTGTTTCTGCTGCCAAGAAAACAATAATATCAATACTGTTGTTGGTTTGTATACGAAAGGGGATTAGATTACTGGTTACAATGTAGTCCAAATTCGTATACAGGTATGCTATTGTTGGAAAAGTTCAACTTCTAATTTTGTGCACATATGATTCACGTGAACAGCTGCATAATTACTTATTTGCTCTTTTAATTAATAATGTGTTATTGTCACAACACATTGACAACCAAAAATTTCTTTGGACAGCAAGGTATCAAAAGATTCTTTTCTTCACTTTATTAGAAAACTTGAGGAGTTAGAATTGGAATCTGGCCGGTTCATATACATATACTTTTATCTAGCTGCATTTCTATTCTTCGTGATATCAAATTCCAGCTTCTCAATTTGAGGTATCCTTCATGCATGCCAATTTTTAATGATCGGAGTACTCTCTGCAATTTTGTGTTCAAGATTTGGGTTATTTGTAGGGTTTCTACAGGGCTTTGGAGTACACGATCTTCTCCATACTGACGGATGAAGGAGCGGGCCAACCTAGCTGCCGTAGGAGCTGCCACAGTGACACTCTTTTCAGCACTGACCGCTACCTTCAAGCGATCAGTTGAGAGGTTAGTACTTCTTTACAATATTTTAATACTGCATTTTTTTTTCTTTCTAAAATAGAATATATGGAAGTCCCTAATTAAGAGGAATCTCTCTTCATGGTTGATGCAGCGGGATTGATCATACCAGCAGTATTTAAAATCTCGATATTGGTGAAAATATCGATATATAAATTTGTGAGAATGTCAAATAATATATCGAACGATCAATTGCTTTTAATAAAAATTTAAAAATGAAATTTTAAGAAATGTTAAACAATATTTTAAACGAAATATAAGAATTTCTCCAATATATAACCGATATATCGAAAATATCAACAAAATCAGTCCATTTTAGTTGAAATTTAAGAGCTTATCTCATATGAGGTTTAAGTTCTTATACTTCATTCCATTTTCATATTTTTCTCTTATTTTTCCGATATCGACCATATCTAAGAATTTTTAAACACTTTTTACCAATACAGTGTCATGTATTAGCTATAGTATATGCCAATCACCATGTGATCAATACTTGGACATTATTCGAGAATTACGATTGTACTATGACTGTGCTATCCAACTCCATGAATAGCAGTGGAATCTCTGCTAAGAAGCTGGTGGTATGTTGTAGCTTCATCATTATGATTCTGATTGTGTTGTTAATTAGTTGTATCTTTCTGCAGTGCAGCGGGGTCATTGTGGTGCAAGTTTGTTGCAATATCATTTGTGGTGGCTATGACAATGGATCCTTTGTTCTTATACCTTCTAATCCTCGATCAGGATAATAAATGTCTTGGAACTGACAAAAAGTCGTGGACCGTTTTTCTTATTTTGCGATCACTCTTGGATTTCATTGCCCTGGTGCATTTGCTATATCGACTCCATGAGCATTTTAAAGTTAGGGAAAGGCCACTAGTTTTCAAACATCCAGGAATAACAGAATCGGCAGTATTTCTCACCTCCGTCATTGTTGACGTTTTGGCTCTTCTTCCTTTCCCACTAGTAAGAGAAATGATATAAATCTGTGTACGTACATACATACATAAATACATACATGCATACATACACAGTGGCGGAGCCAGGATTTCTTGTGAGAAGGGGCCTCACACAAGTATAGAAAAAGAAAAAAACAAATAGTGGTTATAAATTACGAATGCAAAACCATCATAAAAATATCCAAATAATTAAGTAGTCAAAATTAACATATGCATAGATAATTTTATCTATTTATAGTAATCATAATTATTCTCGACAAATTTCATATTTTAAAACCATTGCATGATGTCATCTATACTAGTGAAAGAATTATTAAAATCAATGGAGAGAATTACTAAAAATTTTGCAAACCCTAAAACTCAAGTAAGGTAGGATAGAATAGAAACAAATATTTTATAGAGAATAATAGAGTTTTACAAACCTTATTTGTTCTTTATTCAATAAGTTTGGGATTTGGAATGGCGAAATATATGAAATTCAAGAACATGGGTAGCTCTGCTAGTGCATGAGTGAAACACAATTTTATTAGTTAAAAGTGAATGATGGGGTTTAATTTAAAAGTTTTATTGATTTGTACTAAATGACCATTTGAAATATTATTCTTAATTCTAGGATAGGATTTGGATGAAAAGATAGATAAATAATTAGATAAGTGTTGAGAAGAGTTGCAAAGCAATAGAAATAGGTGTAATATTAATCTTGTTTTTTCAAGTCAGGGTAGGCCTAGGACTACTCTAGTCCTCATGTGCCTCCGCCAGTGTACATACACACACATACATAAATATAGCTTGTTAATTAAATAATTTTTAGAGATACTTAACGCGTTTTTAATTATATTTATTTTCTCTGATACAGCTGGTAATGGGAGTTGCTTTTTACAAAATATGTGACTATGGATCTTTTCGACTGCTTAATCTTAGTATCTGTTGTTGTGTTGCTCAACATCTACTAAGGCTATTCAGAATTCGCGGAGACTTAGGAAGAATCAGGAGTATTGGAATATGGTTTAAAGCTATGGTCTATTTTTATCTCTACATTTTGTTCAGTCATGTAAGTTTCATCTCAAGTTCGCAACTTATTGAGAAATTCCGTATCTAGAGACACAAATTAAGTATAAACAGAACAACTCTAAATAAAGCTATATAGAATACTGTGAAAAATATTAAGATTTCACCGTAACACTAGGGAATTGTTATTAACATTCTAAAAATCTAATTTTACACTCCAAACTTTCTATATTAGGAAAGAAAAATATACTTGTAGAATGAGATTTTTGAAGTGTCAATAAACACCTCCCAAAAACTAATTAGCAATATAGAGATTAGCTTAATTACCTATAAGTACTAGCTTGGCAATTGGCTCTCTTTTATTTTTATCTGATAATATCTAAACATCAATAAAACCCTTTTTGTCAACCAAAATTGAGTTAAAAGATAATTTGGTTTTCTACCACAAAATAAAATTATAGGCAATAATGTAGTTCTACACAAACTAAATCTTGATTTTTTTTTTCTAAACCTCACCTATATGTCATTCTATCATACCTCTAATTTGGAAAAAATAAAAACAGAACTACATTTTTTTCTCGCTCTTTCTCTCTCTCACATTTATCTCCAACTTCCCTCTTCTTCATATATATATATTTTTTTTCTTTTTTGCAATCTTTAATATTTACACACACAAGCATGTGCTAGTATTATTTATTGTTTTGCTGTTTTATTTATTTTTATTTAATTTGCTTGTTTTAGTTATTATTGCTTTTCATCTCTCTCTCTCTCTCTCTCTATATATATATATATATATATATATATATATCAAGTGAGAATTCCAAATAGGTGAAGCATTCAAAATACCATAAATTCCCCTTCAAGAATTAAAAAAATTACAACTGAACCAAATAGAGTTAAAGTAATTCACCACATTTTAATTTTTAATAAATTTAATTTTTTAAACTTTAGAAAATAAAAAAACATATACTCCCACGTGAGTGGGTGGTTACACAGTACTTTCGCTTCATTTTTTTTAATAATTTTTAATAAAAATATAAATTAGTTATTTAAATTATTCATCATTATATAAAGTAAGCACCCTAAAATCATGAAACATTCAAAATATCATAAATTGCTTTTAAGGATTAAAAAATTACAATTGAACCAAATGGAAACTGACACACCCCGATCCTAGAATCAAGGCGTGCTGGAAGTGCTAGTGAGTTCCCAAAAACAAAACCGCGAGGGAATGGTAAGCCCAAAACGGACAATATTGTGCTACGGTGGTGGAGCGGACCCGGGATGTGGTGAACCTGGGCCAGGATGTGACAGAAATTCATCACATTTTAATTTTTAATGTGTTTAAATTTTTAGAAAATTAAAAATCATATACTCCCACGTTAGTGGGTGGTTTCATACTTTTGCTTCTTCTTCTTTTTTGAATAATTTTTAGTAAAAATATAAATTTGTTATTTAAATTAAAATTTTAAAAGACACAATCTAATACAAAAAGGCCAATTGCATACGCTTATGCGTAGGGGTGCAATTAGGATTGAGTCAACCCGAATCTGCTCATGTTCAACCCGACTTTAAACCCGAACAAATGAGTTTTTTTAGTTATAACCAGCCAGAGCCCAACCCGATTTGAACCCGTTCATTGATTGAATTGAGTTAGTTTAATTATTTGCCTAACCCGACCCAATCCGATCCAACCCGATTAACCAAACCCGAATATGGCCCATATCAATTAATACTTATATAACACCTAAATGGGTCAAGTCCAAAAACCTACATCCTTTCTAATATATATTTTTAATAAATTACCCCTCTAAACCCTAAATATATTAAATTAATCTCCAATTTCATTATGCGGCTCTGCAACTCAATCTACCTCTTTCCTCTTATTAAGAAGTCAAAAATTAGGTCTCAAGGCTACAGGTCTCCATCTCTATCTGAAAGCCCAAGAAAATTTGCAACTGCCCATTTCTCTCTTTTTGGACAATGAAGTGGTCCTCTCTTTTTTTTTTGGACAATGAAGTGTTCCTCTTCTCTGAAAGCCCAAGAAAATTTGGACAATGAAGTGTTCGTCTTTTTTTTTTTCTTTTCCTTTGGTACTAGCTTTGGTATTTCTTGTATTTTAATTTAAACTTTGCCTAAAACATTCATATTTAGTTTAACTTTATAACGAATACAATTTGCAGAATTAAATTTTAATTTTGAAAAAGTTGGGTCAACCCGAACTCAACCCAAGTAAACCTGAATCCGATGAAACTCGAGCCCGAATGAACCCAATTAAAACCCAACCTGAACCCGAATTGTAAAAGTTGAGTTAGGATTGAGTTGACCTACCAACCCGTCCAACCTGCCCGAGTTGTACCCCGTGAGGCAAGAGGTTAATTAAGTATAATTTCCAACAGAACATAATTTATTAGGAAAAATGCGTACTTTGTTATTCAGCCTCGTGTAATGTGGATGTCAAACTGGGATCAGAGTTCACCGAAAAAAAAAAAAAACAGCTAGGATCAGACCGTACCACAACATCTTTCCTAAAATTGATGTGTCATGTCAAACTCTTTCACCTCATGAAATAATGATAATTACATATAAAAACTTTGTTACAACTTCTTTTTAAAACTTTCAAAATAATAAAGCTTGGAAGATTTCTCGCGACGTAATCTTTCATTTGTATAATACTTGCTCAAACGACAAACATGCAAATGATATTGGTTTAAGCCGTTCACACACTACAAACGCATATCTACATGATATATGGTGTGCTGACGTATGTTAGGATACTTAATTAATTGAATTGAAAGCAAAATTACTTGGTTGTTATTTAGAAATCCAAACTTCTAGCAAAAGAAAAAAAAAAGAATTCCAAACTTCAAAATTTCCATGTCCTTGTAAAGTAATAAATTTACTAATCAACATACACGGTAAATTAAGTTTGTTTCGAATAAAATAAAATAAACAAAAATTGATAAAAATTAAACTATAAAGGTCGTACCCAGTGCACAAGGCTCCCGTTTTACGCAGGATCTGGAAGAGGTGAATGTCACAAGCGCTAGTTAATGATGAAATGAATAATTACAAGAATGGATTAGGGTGCATTTATTTGGACCTTGATAAAACTTTACCAGAGAGTTGAACCCAACCGGAAGAAAACAGTGTCCCCCACTAATATTACATCATATTCCTATGCTCTAGATCTAGATACAAGACAACTTTTGTATTAATTCAGAATTCCCAATAAAAAAATTAATTAAAATTCACCGCCATCATCTTTCCCACATAGTTACTAATACAAGCAAAGATTTCTGTTTTTGTTTCATCAATCAATTAATCATATTCGATAATAAGTTAATCATTGATCGGTTGTTATTTTTTATTTGCTCAATCAGTTGTTAATTCATGTGTTATTTTTAGGTATTTGAAGCCATTTGGTATTTTCTTTCCATTCAACAAGAGATGTCATGCTGGTATTCCGCTTGTGTAAATCATAATTCAAATCCCAAAAGATGTATAGAAGCTTTCTACTGCGACAGTCGAACTATTACTTCGAGAAATATCACATTTCTAAACGAGTATTGTTCAATACATATTTCAGATGATGCCTCATCAGTGCCCTTTAATTTTGGAATATATCGTGAAGCCCTAACGAGTGGCATCACGGGCCATATATATTTTTTTAGAAGGTCCTTTTACTGTTTTTGGTGGGGGCTGCGAAATATAAGGTTTGTATGTATGACAATCAACACTTTCAAGTAGTTCCGCAACATTGTTTATAAAGTCAATCGATAATTTTGTTTCCCACATAAATATATTTACTTGATTTTTGAACTTATTGCAGTAATTTTGGCACGAATCTCGTAACAAGTACCTATCTGCCGGAAAACGTGTTTGTAATTTTTATTTCTATGTTTAGCTTCCTCCTGGTTGCAATTGTCGGTGCAACTGCAAGTGCAACTGCAAGTGAGCCCGCAGGTTGGTGTGAACTCTCTCCCAGTATAGTTTTCTCTCATTTCATTGTTTTTTTCTCAGCTTAATTTGTAAATTTGGATCTTGATGATTGTTTTGGTGATATGGTTACAAAGGAGGACGCTTGTCACCAATTGTCGGTGCAACTGCAGGTGCAACTGCAAGTGAGCCCGCAGGTTGGTGTGAACTCTCTCCCAGTATAGTTTTCTCTCATTTCATTGTTTTTTTCTCAGCTTAATTTGTAAATTTGGATCTTGATGATTGTTTTGGTGATATGGTTACAAAGGAGGACGCTTGTCACCAATTGTCGGTGCAACTGCAGGTGCAACTGCAAGTGAGCCCGCAGGTTGGTGTGAACTCTCTCCCAGTATAGTTTTCTCTCATTTCATTGTTTTTTTCTCAGCTTAATTTGTAAATTTGGATCTTGATGATTGTTTTGGTGATATGGTTACAAAGGAGGACGCTTGTCACCAATTGTCGGTGCAACTGCAGGTGCAACTGCAAGTGAGCCCGCAGGTTGGTGTGAACTCTCTCCCAGTATAGTTTTCTCTCATTTCATTGTTTTTTTCTCAGCTTAATTTGTAAATTTGGATCTTGATGATTGTTTTGGTGATATGGTTACAAAGGAGGA
>VIEB01000136.1:106340-158612 GCA_006547085.1 Malus baccata
ACGGCAATAAATGTCTTTGGAACAAACCCACAAACCGCTGATGATCAAGTAAAACCTGACCATCAGATTCCTTCATCTGGTCAAGCTTCCTCTTCATGTTTGTAGCATAGTCATGTGCGAGCCGGTGCAACTATTTATTCTCATGCTTGAGCCCTCTAATCTCCTGTTTGAAACTCATCACTTCAGCAGCCAATGATTCAACTTGGTGGGTTCTAGCAAATAGGTGTTGGGTCATATTAGACACAGAACTTGCACACTGAACACTAAGAGCAGAGAATCCTTAACAGCCAACTCATCAGACCGTTTGGAAAGTAGTCTGTTATCTTTGGGAGTGAGAAGGTTCCTGGCCACCACCGCAGCGGTCATATCATTCTTCATCACAGAATCCCCAACGGTAAGAGGACCAGTAGGGGATATGAAGGATGGGTGCCATATGTTGTCTGGAGAAGGTGTGGCTGTCTCTTCTCCAAGGTTCAAGTCAAAACGACGGTCGGAGGGGCCAGACATTTTCAAAGGTGTTGAAGAGGGAAGAGGTCAGACAAATCAAGATCTTAGAAGCGTAAGAAGGGAGCTTCTACTGGTGGAGATTCAAATGTGCGGTGGAACTTAATGCCAGCCTCTATAAAAATCTGCACTCGACGGAGCTTCAGAAATCGAAGAGGCGTTTGCTTTCTCAAAAGCTGGGCTGCTCAGAAACCACGAGGGCCGATCTCAGAAATCGAAAAGGCGTTTACTTTCTCAAAAGCTGGGCTGCTCAGAGACCACGAGGGCCAGTCTCAGAAATCAAAGAAGCACCTGCTTTTTCAGCCTTGTCAGCACCTGTCACATGCACACTCAGCTTTGTGGAAATTACGGGCAATCTGTCGAAGATTTCTGGTGAAGTAGAAAACACGTGAATCTTACTGTTCAATCACCACTCTCTACACGCAACATCAATTCCTCAGGTACCACATATAACTTTGCCAAAGATCTCTGACAAAGTTTAGGCACGAGAATTTCGAAGTTCCAGCTACCCTACTATTACCCACAAGAGTAAAGGAACAGCACCACTGCTTGACAACTGGAAAGTCCCTATGTGTGTCGACCTCCGTGTTCCATGGCAAGACAGGCTGGCAAGAACGTCCAACCTTTACTCACATTCGAGAAAAGACTCCCAACATAATTACTTTCTCAAAAACCGAAGCGGCACCTCTTTTCGAATCTTAAGAGCCAGATCCCCAAAGGGATTGCTTGTTCGAAAACCGAAGAGGCACAGCTCTCAGAACTTCGAGAGCCATATTTCCTTAGATAAAGCTTGTCTGTAATCTTCACACGCAACATCAACTTTCCAGATACCACATACCACTTTTTCAAAGTGCTCTGACAAAGTTAAAACACGTGAAGCTGGCAGCTCCCACTACATTGCTGTGACCAAGAAGGGTAAAGAAATAGCATTACTACTTGCTATTAGGAAATCTCTATATACGTCGACCTCCCTCCTCCACGAACAGGCAAACCTGCAAAAATGCTCAACCCTTTCTCGCATTCGAGAAGGCACCCTCAACATAACCTCTCGAAATACTCAGCTTTATTTCCCCCCGATAATACCTCAGCAAATAAGCCACACCAAGAACAAGAGTATCTCATATCATCAGGGTCGAAAGCAAGAGTATCTCATATCATGCTTTCTCTCTGTCATTGTCTTTGTCCTTGTCCACACCTGCAAAATAAGGAGAAAGAGACAAGTCAGTCGGAACCTGAAATCAAACCTTCAATCTGAAACTGACTGCCTGAGACCTTTGCCTGGTTGCTTACTTAGCATTGCTCTCGAGTACTCATCCTCAACTGTTGTCAAGGTCATGAAATCTACCGGCAAATACCTCATGACAGTTGATCAGATATTGGCTCTTTACACTGAAGCTGCCAAGCGTGGATGAGTCACTATGAAGGAATGTTCTGAAGGACCATTTAAATGCAAAAGTTGCACACCACTTCTGCCATGCAAAAGATTGAAGCAGAAGGTTCAACGGTGAGCTGAAACAGATCACTACAGCACGACACCTTTCCATACCACATTCACTATTCTGTCAACAGCAAAAGTATCCCATATCATCAAGGTCGAACGTACTCTAGATTTGATGGACTTGTTTTGACCCTCAAATTATTGAGTCGGCCTTATACTCTGGAGGGAACCAGAAAACCCTCCAGCACAGTTCAAGAATAAACCTGTGGAAAGTTACTTCTTCAAAAGCAAAAGTATCTCATATCATCTCTTATCCATTTGCTTCTCCTTATCCTAGCAGTTGAATGAGAGACAAGGAGAAAGAGAACAATCAACCGGAAGCCGAAGTCGAACCTCCGATCCTGGGTTGCTTGCTTGGAAGTTTGACTACTTACCTTGTCTGTCACCTCTTTCGGCAGATCTCCTAGCTCGGCGACTTGGGGGACTCCTACTATAGAGTTTATATCGCACTTGACCAAGCCCGAAACTACAAGTAAGCTTCAAGTGCAATTGATACATTACCTTGTGCATCTTCATCGGTTAAAGATACCACCCCTGGATGGAGGAAAAGTACTTCCAGAGAAGATGCCACATCTACATATGAGACAGATAAGGCAAGTGAAAATGATACCACACCTCGGTACTTAGAAGTTTCGTGATTACTCAGCGGCTTGGATCTTGCAAGTCCCCAACCGAGGAGCTTCCCTCACTCGGGAACTTAGGGGAGCACTGTTTGTACCATACTTGACCAATCCCGAAACTACTGAGCACTGGTCAACGTTATACCGTCAAGGACCCAGAAGAGCTTCCCTTCAACCAGGAGGCCAATTACAATGCGACACGTGTCGACATCATAAGCCAATCACAACACGACACGTGTCAACATCATAAGCCAATCACAACACGACACGTGTCAATGTTAGAACAAAACTAGAAACTTTTTTCTATAAATAGGGATCATTCTCCCACAATAATCTCTAATGTCATTTTGTACTAAACTATTCACTAGAACTCACAAAATGAGAGCTTGAACCTATGTATTTGTCTAAACCCTTCACAATTAATGAGAACTCCTCTACTCCGTGGACGTAGCCAATCTGGGTGAACCACGTACATCTTGTGTTTGCTTCCTTGTCCCTATTCATTTACGTACTTATCTTCACTGGTGACCGAAGCAACCAAGCGAAGGTCACAAACCTGACACTTTCTGTTGTACCAAAGTCCTCGCTGATTTTGTGCATCAACATAATATATATTATAATTATTCCTTGCTCTGTTCATAAAATTTAACTATCTAATTATTCCTTCCTCTAAAAGGGGCTGGTTAGGATTCATTAGATGCACAGCCAATTGTTACAAACCCTTAAATCAAAACCTCCCATTTTTTCTAATTGACAACCCCTTCCTTACCCTTCAGATTCTTCTAATTGACAACAATAATAAGCATTACTATCAAAGAAAATCTGTAGAACATGAGAGACTGGCTGACTAACCTTGCAAAGGAAGTCGTGGGTCGAGACTGGAAATGGCAAGAGGAAGTCATGGGTCAAAGGTCACGGGGGTGAGAGATTGAGAGTGAGACGGCGACACTTGCAAATCGGCGAGATGTGAGAGACTAACTGACTGAAAGTGAGACGGGTTGCACCGTCCCAGGTCGTTGGGAAGAAAGAAGACGAAGACAGGTTGCAGGTGCACAGAGCGGCGAGGTTGGGAACTGGAAACTTGGGAAGGAGATGGTCGTTGACTCGCTAGTATGCTACAAAGGGATCATATCGATGTTTTGGGTTACCTTTTAGACTGAAAGGAGAACATCGACATCGTTTTAGTAATAAAACCATTAATTTATAATTAATTATAAAACGATGTCGTTTTGACAACACTTCGGTTTGGTTTTCGAACCCCAGAAATCAAACCGAACCAACCAGATTCAGTTCAGTTCGGTTTAACAGTTTCGGTTCGATTTTTTTTTATGTTCGGTTTTCGATCCGTTTTTAATGGAGTGAGACATGAATCAACCAAATTAATTACAAAACGTAGAAATCCTGAATTCTCAAATAACATGCAATGCATTTAGAATAGTAGTGCCTTTTTTATTTTTGTAAAATCATTAATCCTCCATAAAATCTACATATGTTTAATTGTGCACATTAAACATGCAAAAAAGGGTATTTTAGGCATTCGGAAAATTTAAAATTTGTAAAGTAAAATATAATGAATGAATTTGCTTATGTGGAGTCTAGTCATTGGGTTTTATTCAAGTAAAAAAGTTATGTTTGGATTTATATGAAAGAAATTGAATTTGAGGGGTTAAAGTCATATAAAAGAGGTGTAAAAAATGTCAAAAAAAGAGTATATTTGTCATTTAGCTCAGGAGTCTTGTCCGTTAGCTCAAAAGACTTTTAGTTCAACTAGCTAAAATTTTATCTTAACTCTACACTCTAGTTTCTGTGTTTGACTTCTATCTCCCAATTCTTCGATCCTTTGAATTTTTTTTTTTTTTTTTTTTTTGGGAACCAATCCCAAAATCCTTTTTTTTTTCCACCCCAAAAAAATACTTTTTGGGAGATTTTGAGCCAGAATTTCGAGCTTTTTAGATAGCCTAACAAGACAAAAGAGCAACTTCTGTCCAAACCTAGACATCCCACTAACCCAGAAACACACAAAAAGACAGCTGGCTACTCCAACTTTATCAACACATTTGTTTCATTTTCCACTGGGTCACCATGAACCCCTCAGGAAAAGGATTATCACCTGGTTCTTTTTACGGGGATTCCTAGAATTCCGTGATAATATCTATTCATTGTAAATTTTACAATCAGAAATTATTTTAAAAATTAATAATTAAATATAAATAGTATTTAACGAAAATTGATCGCTTGATGTACAATAAACAATTACGATAACAGAATTTTAGAATCCCTAAGAAAAGGATGATCCTTTTCCGACCCCTCAATTAATTGACAAATAAACCTGCATTTTCCACTTTGGTAGGTCACCCTAGACCCAACAAATAATTAACAAATAAACCTGCATGCTTTTCATTGGGCATCTATACTATTTGGTTCCAATAAGTGATGAAACAAAAAGTTAGAGAGTTAACAATGTTTGTACATTATCATTGAGAAGATGATATTTAATTTTTTATTTGAAATATACATACGATATTATCTAGATTAAAGAGTGAGAAAGTGAGAGAGTGAGTTAAGTCTCAAAATGACTTAACTATATAATTTAGTTTAAATTCATCTTCGATAAGAATCAAACTTAAGAACTCTCAATTACAAATAAAGAAAAATATCACTAGACTGTAATATTAATTAGCGAAACGATATATTCTACAATTACTTTAAATATACAATAACAGGATTCAATAATTATGTGCTACCTATTGTAAGTATTCGAATTATCTCCCCTCCAGTCTTATTTGCTGCTTTTATTTTGAGCCGTTCAAATCATTTTCAAGCACATTCAAAGTTCAAGATTATGTCAAAACTGACCAAGTCTATATTACATAATGACTTACGTCATATAAAAAGACATACTGTAACTCAGTTGTCTTATTAAAGAGAATGGCAACTCAGCTAGCAGCTTTAGTTTCTGCCACTCAACTCAAATGCTGGCTCTCTGCAATGCTATTCTCTTCTCTCTCCACCTTGTAAACTGAGAGAACCTCGTCGTCGCTAGTTATTAGGTAATCCTTTTTACTCATCATAAAGGTCATTGGGTACGTATATATTTGAGTTATTGTGATAGAAATGTCAAGGGAGTAACTTCAGATGTGGAGAACCCGGCAGCAGAGAAAATAGACAGGTTCGTACTCTCTCTCTTTCTAAGTATTTTGAATTCTTAACTTACCCTGCTCTTATCCATCTTCCTCAAAGTATAGCAGCGCACCACGTTGTGCAATAAGGCGCACAATTTGGCATATTGATAAGAAATCTGCGATAAGGCGTTGGGGATTCGCTGAGAGTCCTAAAATGCATACGAAAATTACACTATTTGGAACGCTACGCTTGAATATTTGGCCATTGCAACACCTTTTGTTATTTTATGTTTTTTATTTTAAAACGTCCAAAACGGCATAGTCGGTGACGCAAAAAGCGATACAACGTCAAAGAGCCGGCGGCAAGGCGACAGAACTCGATCTACTCGGATGAGAGGCAGTAGCTGGCATAGGAGTTGCATATGGTGGCCAATTAGATTCACTATTCAGACTTCAAAGACGCGGGGAGAGGACTTAAGTAAAAACCTTTAACAAAGACAAACTTCTTTCTACAGACTCAGCTACACCGTTTCATAAAACATTCATCCAAGAGAAACGTTGCATCACATTTAACAAAGACAAACTTTTTCTTATACTGATTTATGGGATTGACTACAAAATTATAGAATCTCATATTATACTCTGGAGTGAGGTCCCTCTTGCGTTTCTTCAAGATAGCTTATGTACTTGATTTGAAGTTCTAATGAGTACAAAATTTATATATAAATATATATATATATATATATATATATATGTATGTATATGTATAACCTATTTGTTGATTTGTGTCTGAGCTTATATAGAGCTGCCAATTTTTTTTTAAGTTTTAATTTTAGCCAATTGCCTATTGAACTTTTACAAATAGTCGACTTCCTCCTGGTATTAGATTTTGAACATTTTTCATCTAATTTATCCATCTTGGTCAAATGGATAACTCAAAAAGCATAAGGGCAAAAAAGTAATTTTATTTTGGAAAATTTGCCGCAAAGCCAATAATTTGTAATTGCTAATTAAACTTCAATGTATGGCTCATTTGGAAGTACTTTTAAAACGATTGAAAGTACTTTTAGAAGAAAAAAAATCCAGAAGCACTTGAAGTGTTTTTGCAAGAGGCACCAACTATATACTTCTTCCAGGAAGCGCTTTAAGTGTTTTTTCTAGAATTTATTTGTATTTTTATTAAGAATTGGTTTCAAAAATATTTTTACTAAAAACGTTTTCAATCATTTTAAAAACACTCATAAACAAGCTCCTAATGTCGACATTAGGATAAAATTACTTTATTGCCCTAAAAAATTTGCTATATGATCGATAGAAAATTGTATGGAAAATTTCAAAATTTAACGTTAGGGGAAATTGACTAATTATAAAATTTTAAGAAGATAATTGACTAAAATTAAAAGTTTTACACAAATTTGAAAGGAAAAATCCACAAATACCTATATATATCGTCTAGAACATTCAAAGTGAGATTTGGCCTATTCTTTAATAAAGTATTTTTTGTATTTTGTTGTGTATAGTGAAAATTTCTAAAATATTTTGGTTGTAGTCTGATTTCATTTAGACTTCTTGTGGCGTTCGTTCACATGAATTATATTAGTAATTATAGAAAATATATCCGTTAAGTTTTTTTGTTAAAATTTCCGTTAATTGAAGACATAGTGTTGACGTAAACAATAATTAGACTCAACGTGTTAATATCAGTCCACATGAATATTAAAGAAAAATTAAAAATTTAAATCTGGGCCTCTCCTACCCTCACCCACGCTCCCACCCGACCCTTCCTCCCAACCCTCCTCTGCGCCCACCCAACCCTCCATCCCTCTCTCTCCATGGCCGCCGCCGACGTCACCTCCCGCCGGCCACGACAACTCGATTACCTCCCCGAAATCTGACATAATGTTCAAAACAATCAGAAAGCACTCATCGCTACCCCTCCACGCCAAGCACCCACCATCGTCGGCGACATGTGATTCCACCGGCGACACGCCATCTCTTCTCTATTTTGCTATTTTTCTTTCTCCTCCTCCCTCTCGTTCTTCCCCACTCTTATTTGGGCGTGGAACCCGATCATGGTCGGCACCCTCAAATCTGCCTTCGCCGACCTTCAAGTTAAGAGTTTGTGATGTTATCGGAGTCCGTTGTTTCCTTCTCCGATGAGGGTCTCTGGGAATCTGGATATTTTTGTTTTTCTTATTTAATATTTTTGTGTTTTATTTTATTTTATTGGTCTGAAAATATGATATTTAAATTATAGAGGAGAGATTCGGTGGTATTTTGGGAAAGCATGGTGACAATGGTAGTCGGTCGACGGAAAAGGAGGGGACTGGTGGCTGCGATTTTGGGGAAGGGAGGGAGGGTTGGCTGGGGGCCCAGATTTTTGAATTTTCTTTTTCTTTTTAATAATCACGTGGCTTCCAGTTATTATCCACATAAATGCCACGTTATTAGTTAACGAAAGGTTTTAATTAAAAATTTAAGAGATGTATGAAAATGTCTTAGAATTATGATTTTAAGTATCAGAATGAGACGAAAAAACCTTCTTATAAGAAATGTTAAAAACAAAAAAAATTTAAGATTGTAAATTGAGATTAATTCGAAAATTAAATTTTGAATCCCAATATTTTGACCTGCAGCCTCTCCGGTCTAACAACTTGTCTTGCTGAAACTTTAAAATAGTTCACAGGTACACAGTACAATTTTAATTGAGTTTTTTTTGTGTTCAAGATTTGGGTTATTTGTAGGGTTTCTACAGGGCTTTGGAGTACTCGATCTTCTCCATACTGACGGATGAAGGAGCGGGCCAACCTAGCTGCCGCAGTAACACTCTTTTCAGCACTGACGGCTACCTTCAAGCGATCAGTTGACAGGTTAGTACTTCTTTACAATATTTTAATACTGCATTTTTTTTTCTTTCTAAAATAGACTATATGGAAGGGACTTGGATTCTCTGCCCTCCCATTTCGGTACCATTCCCGTGCCTTCTTGTTTTTGTGGTCACGGTTAAGCCACGTCAACATTTTATATTAATATTTCTTTTTGTTTTATTATTTTTATAAAAAAATAATATAAAATATTAACGTGGCTTAACCGTGACCATACAAAACAGGAGGGCACGGAGAGGGCACCGAAATAGGAGGGCAGAAAATCCAAGTCCATATGGAAGTCCCTAATTAAGAGGGATCTCTCTTCATGGTTGATGCAGCGGGATTGATCATACCAGCAGTATTTAAAATCTCGATATTGGTGAAAAAATCGATATATAAATTTGTGAGAATGTCAAATGATATATCGATCGATCAATTGCTTTCAATAAAAATTTAAAAATGAAATTTTAGGAAATGTCAAACAATATTTTAGACGAAATATAAGAGTTTCTCCAATATATAACCGATATATCGAAAATATCAACAAAATCAGGCCATTTTAGTCGAAATTTAAGGGCTTATCTCATATGAGGTTAAGTTCTTATACTTCATTCCATTTTCATATTTTTCTCTTATTTTTCCGATATCGACAATATCAAAGAATTTTTAAACACTTTTTACCAATACAGTGTCATGTATTAGTTATAGTATATGCCAATCACCATGTGATCAATACTTGGACATTATTCGAGAATTACGATTGTAATATGGCTATGCTATCCAACTCCATGAATAGCTGTGGAATCTCTGCTAAGAAGCTGGTGGTATGTTGTAGCTTCATCATTATGATTCTGATTGTGTTGTTAATTAGTTGTATCTTTCTGCAGTGCAGCGGGGTCATTGTGGTGCAAGTTTGTTGCAATATCATTTGTGGTGGCTATGACAATGGATCCTTTGTTCTTATACCTTCTAATCCTCGATCAGGATAATAAATGTCTTGGAACTGACAAAAAGTCGTGGACCGTTTTTCTTATTTTGCGATCACTCTTGGATTCCATTGCCCTGGTGCATCTGCTATATCGACTCCATGTGCATTTTAAAGTTGTTAGGGAAAGGCCATTAGTTTTCAAATATCCAGGAATGGCAGAATCGGCAGTATTTATCACCTCCGTCATTGTTGACGTTTTGGCTCTTCTTCCTTTCCCACTAGTAAGAGAAATGATATAAATCTGTGTACGTACATACATAAATACATACATGCATACATACACACACATACATAAATATAGCTTGTTAATTAAATAATTTTTAGAGATACTTAACGCGTTTTTAATTATATTTATTTTCTCTGATACAGCTGGTAATGGGAGTTGCTTTTTACAAAATATGTGACTATGGATCTTTTCGACTGCTTAATCTTAGTATCTGTTGTTGTGTTGCTCAACTTCTACTAAGGCTATTCAGAATTCGCGGAGACTTAGGAAGAATCAGGAGTATTGGAATATGGTTTAAAGCTATGGTCTATTTTTATCTCTACATATTGTTCAGTCATGTAAGTTTCATCTCAAGTTCACAACTTATTGAGAAATTCCGTATCTAGAGACACAAATTAAGTATAAACAGAACAACTCTAAATAAAGTTATATAGAATACCGTGAAAAATATTAAGATTTCACCGTAACACTAGGGAATTGTTATTAATATTCTAAAAATCTCATTTTACACTCCAAACTTTATATATTAGGAAAGAAAAATATACTTGTGGAATGAGATTTTTAAAGTGTCAATAAACACTTCCCAAAAACTAATTAGCAATATAGAGAGTAGCTTAATTACCTATAAGTACTAGCTTGGCAATTGGCTCTCTTTTATTTTTATCTGATAATATCTAAACATCAATAAAACCCTTTTTGTCAACCAAAATTGAGTTAAAAGATAATTTGGTTTTCTACCACAAAATAAAATTATAGGCAATAATTTAGTTCTACACAAACTAAATCTTGATTTTTTTTTCTAAGCCTCACCTATATGTCATTCTATCATACCTCTAATTTGACAAAAATAAAAAAAGAACTACATTTTTTTCTCGCTCTTTCTCTCTCTCACATTTATCTTCAACTTCCCTCTTCTTCATATATATATTTTTTTTTCTTTTTTCAATCTTTAATATTTACACACACAAGCATGTGCTAGTATTATTTATTGTTTTGCTGTTTTATTTTTTTATTTAATTTACTTGTTTTAGTTATTATTGCTTTTCATCTATCTATATATATAAAGTGAGAAGTCCAAATAGGTGAAGCATTCAAAATATCATAAATTGCCCTTCAAGAATTAAAAATATTGCAACTGAACCAAATAGTGTTAAAGTAATTCACCACATTTTAATTTTTAATAAATTTAATTTTTTAAACTTTAGAAAATAAAAAAAACATATACTCCCACGTGAGTGGGTGGTTACATACTTTTGCTTCATATTTTTTTAATAATTTTTAATAAAAATATAAATTAGTTATTTAAATTATTCATCATTATATAAAGTAAGCACCCTAAAATAATGAAACATTCAAAATATCATAAATTGCTTTTAAGGATTTAAAAAATTACAATTGAACCAAATGGAAATTCATCACATTTTAATTTTTAATGTGTTTAAATTTTTAGAAAATTAAAAATCATATACTCCCACGTTAGTGGGTGGTTTCATACTTTTGCTTCTTCTTCTTTTTTGAATAATTTTTAGTAAAAATATAAATTTGTTATTTAAATTAAAATTTTAAAAGACACAATCTAATACAAAAAGGCCAATTGCATACGCTTATGCGTAGGGGTGCAACTTGGATTGGGCCAACCGGAACCCGCTCATGTTCAACCCGACTTTAAACCCGAACAAATGGGTTGTTTTTAGTTATAACCAATCAGAGCCCACCCCGATTTGAACCCATTCATTGATTGGATTGAGTTGGTTTAATTATTTGCTTAACCCAACCCAACCCGATCCAACCCGATTAACCAAACCCGAATATGGCCCATATCAATTAATACTCATATAACACCTAAATGGGTCAAGTCCAAAAACCCACATCCTTTTTAATGTGTATTTTTAATAAATTACCCCTCTAAACCCTAAAGCTATATATTAAATTAATCTCCAATTTCATTATGTGGCTCTGCAACTCAATCTACCTCTTTCCTCTTATTAAGAAGTCAAAAACTAGGTCTCAAGGCTACAGGTCTCCATCTCTATCTGAAAGCCCAAGAAAATTTGCAACTGCCCATCTCTCTCTTTTTGGACAATGAAGTGGTCCTCTCTTTTTTTGGACAATGAAGTGTTCCTCTCTATCTGAAAGCCCAAGAAAATTTGGACAATGAAGTGTTCCTCTTTTTTGTTTTTCTTTTCTTTTGGTACTAGCTTTGGTATTTCTTATATTTGAATTCAAACTTTGCATGCGGCTGAAACATTCATATTTAGTTTAACTTTATAAAGGATACAATTTGCAGAATTAAATTTTAATTTTGAAAAAGTTGGGCTAACCCCTATCTGAAAGCCCAAGAAAATTTGGACAATGAAGTGTTCCTCTTTTTTGTTTTTCTTTTCTTTTGGTACTAGCTTTGGTATTTCTTATATTTGAATTCAAACTTTGCATGCGGCTGAAACATTCATATTTAGTTTAACTTTATAAAGGATACAATTTGCAGAATTAAATTTTAATTTTGAAAAAGTTGGGCTAACCCGAACTCAACCCAAGTAAACCTGAACCCGATGAAACTCGAGCCCGAATGAACCCAATTAAAACCCAACCTGAACCCGAATTGTAAAAGTTGAGTTAGGATTGAGTTGACCTTCCAACCCGTCCAACCTGCCCGAGTTGTACCCCTACTTATACGTGAGGCAAGAGGTTAATTAAGTATAATTTCCAACAGAACATAATTTATTAGGAAAAATGCGTACTTTGTTATTCAGCCTCGTGTAATGTGGATGTCAAACTGGGATCAGAGTTCACCGAAAAAGAAAAAAAAACAGCTAGGATCAGACCGTACCACAACATCTTTCCTAAAATTGATGTGTCATGTCAAACTCTTTCACCTCATGAAATAATGATAATTACATATAAAAACTTTGTTACAACTTCTTTTTAAAACTTTCAAAATAATAAGGCTCGGAAGATTTCTCGCGACGTAATCTTTCATTTGTATAATACTTGCTCAAACGACAAACATGCAAATGATATTGGTTTAAGCCGTTCACACACTACAAACGCATATCTACATGATATATGGTGTGCTGACGTATGTTAGGATACTTAATTAATTGAATTGAAAGCAAAATTACTTGGTTGTTATTTAGAAATCCAAACTTCTAGCAAAAGAAAAAAAAAAGAATTCCAAACTTCAAAATTTCCATGTCCTTGGAAAGTAATAAATTTACTAATCAACATACACGGTAAATTAAGTTTGTTTCGAATAAAATAAAATAAACAAAAATTGATAAAAATTAAACTATAAAGGTCGTACCCAGTGCACAAGGCTCCCGTTTTACGCAGGATCTGGAAGAGGTGAATGTCACAAGCGCTAGTTAATGATGAAATGAATAATTACAAGAATGGATTAGGGTGCATTTATTTGGACCTTGATAAAACTTTACCAGAGAGTTGAACCCAACCGGAAGAAAACAGTGTCCCCCACTAATATTACATCATATTCCTATGCTCTAGATCTAGATACAAGACAACTTTTGCATTAATTCAGAATTCCCAATAAAAAAATTAATTAAAATTCACCGCCATCATCTTTCCCACATAGTTACTAATACAAGCAAAGATTTCTGTTTTTGTTTCATCAATCAATTAATCATATTCGATAATAAGTTAATCATTGATCGGTTGTTATTTTTTATTTGCTCAATCAGTTGTTAATTCATGTGTTATTTTTAGGTATTTGGAGCCATTTGGTATTTTCTTTCCATTCAACGAGAGATGTCATGCTGGTATTCCGCTTGTGTAAATCATAATTCAAATCCCAAAAGATGTATAGAAGCTTTCTACTGCGACCGTCGAACTATTGCTTCGAGGAATATCACATTTCTAAACGAGTATTGTTCAATACATATTTCAGATGGTGCCTCATCAGTGCCCTTTAATTTTGGAATATATCGTGAAGCCCTAACGAGTGGCATCACGGGCCATATATATTTTTTTAGAAGGTCCTTTTACTGTTTTTGGTGGGGGCTGCGAAATATAAGGTTTGTATGTATGACAATCAACACTTTCAAGTAGTTCCGCAACATTGTTTATAAAGTCAATCGATAATTTTGTTTCCCACATAAATATATTTACTTGATTTTTGAACTTATTGCAGTAATTTTGGCACGAATCTCGTAACAAGTACCTATCTGCCGGAAAACGTGTTTGTAATTTTTATTTCTATGTTTAGCTTCCTCCTGGTTGCAATTGTCGGTGCAACTGCAAGTGCAACTGCAAGTGAGCCCGCAGGTTGGTGTGAACTCTCTCCCAGTATAGTTTTCTCTCATTTCATTGTTTTTTTCTCAGCTTAATTTGTAAATTTGGATCTTGATGATTGTTTTGGTGATATGGTTACAAAGGAGGACGCTTGTCACCAATTGTCGGTGCAACTGCAGGTGCAACTGCAAGTGAGCCCGCAGGTTGGTGTGAACTCTCTCCCAGTATAGTTTTCTCTCATTTCATTGTTTTTTTCTCAGCTTAATTTGTAAATTTGGATCTTGATGATTGTTTTGGTGATATGGTTACAAAGGAGGACGCTTGTCACCAATTGTCGGTGCAACTGCAGGTGCAACTGCAAGTGAGCCCGCAGGTTGGTGTGAACTCTCTCCCAGTATAGTTTTCTCTCATTTCATTGTTTTTTTCTCAGCTTAATTTGTAAATTTGGATCTTGATGATTGTTTTGGTGATATGGTTACAAAGGAGGACGCTTGTCACCAACCTGTGGTTGAGATTCTGTGGCCTGTGTTTTAATCTCAACCACACAATTTCATTAAAGTCAATCTAACGGTGGGGAGCGTGTCCCCATTTTTTTTGAAAAAATGGGGATTCCTCCCCTTAAGCTCCCTGTGTGTGTATATATATATATATATCAGGGCCTTTAAGGGGAGGGATTCCCATTTTTTCAAAAAAATGGGGACATGCTTCCCACCGTTAGATTGGCTTTAATGAAATTATGTGGTTGAGATTAAAACACAGGCCACACAATCTCAACCACACAATTTCATTAAAGTTAAATCCAACGGTGGGGAGCATGTCTCCATTTTTTTGAAAAATGAGGATCCCTCCCCTTAAAAGCTTCCTATATATATAATATATATAGATACATACGTACACACACACATATGTATATATAAAGCCCTTTTTAGCAGGGATTATGTGGTAAAAATGATAAGGCCCTCATAGAGAGTCCAGAGGCCATGTATTTATTGATGTGTATAGACCCCTCGTATTCAAGAGCGGAATGGGAAAACCAATGAAATATATAAGAGGTCCTACTTTGTGTTTGTGATGAATACATGGTCCGTCTGATGGTCCTACAATTATCCCACTATATAAACCCATCAGTACAACTAAATATACATGAGTTCCCGGGGATTTGATTCGTTAAGTGTTGTTATTATATATACTCGTCATTAGATTAATGTTTTTGTGTGTGTGTATGCATGCATATAGGTGCCAGTGCTTGAAATGCTGGGTACACAAGCGTTGGAAAAGATATGCGACTACCTGAAGCCAGTAACGTACAAAGAGAATAGCTTCATTTTTCGAATGGGAGATCCACTCGATTTCATGCTCTTCATTATTAAAGGGACAGTGTGCACCTACTCATGGACTAGTAGTACTAGTGCTACTTCATCGAAAATGGCAGCCGGGCTTCTTGGGGAAGGTCAGTTTTATGGGGAGGACCTCCTCAATTCACCCGATTTCACCCAACTTCCAATCTCGACCGAGCATGTCAAAACTCGGGGAAAAGTGCAAGCCTTTGCTCTCATGGCCGACGACTTGGCAACAGCTGTTGCCAACAACTGTGCTAACAATAATTGTGAAGAGGTGGAGGACGACGTTGTTGAGATTAAGCATTGTGCACACTCTGCCGATGTTGGTGGAAGGGTTTGACTTGGCCACACCCTGCCGGATGTGGAGTTGTAAGGATTTATATTTTGAGACTCGGCCATCCATGGCATAAACATATATAATTTTTTTTATTAAATAAACAATATTTTCTACACTAACGGAGAGAGGATGGGCTTAGTCTCACAATGGGCTAGTAATAATGTGGTTCAAACTCGTTTTTAGAGAGAATTGAACCTAAAATCTTTCAGTTACAAGTAAAGAGGAATACCATTAGACTGTAGTACTAAGTGGTTAAATATATATAATTTTAAAAATGAATTGAAGAAGGAAAAGTAACAGATTGCGAAGTTGATGTTATAACAAACTTAGAAAGTTATATTGCTTGACAAAATGATATAAAAGAACAGAATCGTTATAATTATTATAATACCTGATATAATGATTTTAATTCAAATATAACAGCGTTCAAATTCAAATTTAAGAGATAAGAGTTGCAGAAAAACTCACGTGAAATGGATATAGATCAGTCTAGCAGACTTGCTGCGTCCTCATTAAAACAGTATTTGACCCCACTCTTGTGGTTCTCCTATTAAGACTAATGGAAAGACAGAACTCTCCAATGTGGAATGCAACAGCTTTTACTACTTAAAACTCCAGTTATACCCCAACATTCTGAGTCGGAAAAATAAACCTAAGGATAAGGGCTTGAGAGCAAACATTTAGATGTGACACACATCAGGTGAGGCGTCCTTTAGATTTGAACTACCTTAGTGAGTACTTATCTGATCTACCAGATGACGTGGTGGATATAAAGTCTTGAAATGTTCATCTATTCTGGCAAACCAAGACAATAAGCATCACGTATGTTACACCTTGACACACTGTATGTTCATATGTTTGTATTCATTTTGGTCCTAAACAAATTCTGGATTCCTGAAAGATTTATAGAATATAACCATATAATTCTCATAAATGCGACCTCACATTTACTCTCATACATGTGACATTGATTAAGAATAGTCTGTTTTATTCCTTTTGATTACAAGATATCGGCATCATAAAACATAAGTACCCTACTTCAATAGACAACATTCTTCCACCATAGGAATGAGGCATGTTGTGTGTTAACGTCTTTGAATCATACCAAACTAGTTTGTCTATTCAACCTAGATGATAGGATCTCCAATAAGCTAAGCTAGGTTTCTACTTTACTGATTCATTCATTGTGTCAGACACAGCAACACTCATATGGCATTCCTTTTTTATCTGTTTGAATTAGGGGTGAGGATTGGAGATCAGGAAGTACTAAAGAGCGACCGCTTTTGCTACTTATGATCTATCTTGCAAAAGAACGAAGAGTTGGATGGAGACATCAACCATAGAATACAAGCTGGATGGATGAAGTGGAAGAATGCATCGGGTGTGTTGTGCGACCGTCGTATGCCACTAAAGCTCAAGGAATTTTTTTATAGGATAACAACAAGGTCAGCAATGCTTTATGGCACATAATGTTGGGCGGCAAAGCATCAACATAAAATGAGTGTAGCGGAAATGAAAATGCTTCGTTAGATATATGGGCACACGATAAATGATCATATTAGGAATGAGGATATTCGAGGTAAAGTAGGAGTAGCCGAAATTGAAGGAAAAATAAGAGAAAATCGGTTACGGTTTGGACATGTAAAACAAAGGCTTACTGACGCTCTGGTTAGAAGATGTGATTACGAGACAGAGGTTCAGGGTTGAAGGGGTAGAGGAAGAGCTAGGAAGACTTTAGAAGAGACTCTAAGAAAAGACTTGGAGTACTTGGCTCTAACGAAAGACGTGACAAATAACCGAGCGTAATGGCGTTCTAGAATTCATACAGCCGACCCCACTTAGTATAAAAAGCCTTTGCTGCTGTTGTTGAATGAATAGCCATATTTGCCGCTCAGATATGAATAATCTGCGTACTCATTGTTCAATACAAAACTGAAACAGCACCCTATTTTACTTGGACGAGTTTTTATTAACATCTTTATGAATACACATGGGTTTTCTCAACAAAACCTATCAATCATCCTCGGTGGCCAATCAAGTATCAATCTTCTTGTTCCCAAGAAAGAAAGATTGCATCAGTTCAACGAACTGGTAC
This sequence comes from Malus baccata, assembly GCA_006547085.1. Taxonomy (NCBI): domain Eukaryota; kingdom Viridiplantae; phylum Streptophyta; class Magnoliopsida; order Rosales; family Rosaceae; genus Malus; species Malus baccata. The sequence continues at coordinate 124,183 of VIEB01000136.1, forward strand.
ACTATGGCCCTTCTAGATTTGCGGAGAATGGAAATTTGTGTGACCATACCATTTCACTTGCCCTTAAGTGACATCCCTCTTCTGATAAAAAAAAAATATGATCATCCAAGGAGTTTCAAGAATCTAGATTTTTGGGAAGTATTATGATCATCTAATAAGAAGGGTTTCCGTTTTTATATGCAGGGTTCTTCCATAGAAAGAGGATTTAGAAGTCTCACATTTATCAGTTCATCTATATCTGCACAAGTAGTGCTACAACTCGTTTTTAACTTATTTTCGTTCGATTTTATGTAAAATGACCAAAATACACATGTTAGGGTTACGAAATTATTTTCTATTCCTGAGCTCGAGGCGTGTTGTTAATGTGTTTAAAAAACTTTTTGCTCAAGAACAATTTTTCACAGTACTACTGTATAATTTCTCCTCGTATACAAGGACACAGCCGATTCTCAAGGTTTCGGTCGGACTTGTTTATTTCATATTCAAGCTCCTCTCCCATTGACTTTGGGGAACAATTACATTCTTAATCGAATAAGAATGCGATGTTAAAGATTAAGACAAGCTTGTTAAAGATTTCTTTATAAAATTAGACCTGAATCATAAATGTCTACCAGATGTTGACAAATTCATTATTTCAACGGTTACCTTACCTGTTCAATGCAAGATACCCGAAATTCCGTGCCAGAAAGTTCATCCACCTTTTCATTAAAGAGATCGATAACCTTATATGTAACAGAACCCAAATGATCCACCGTATTCACGAGAGCTTTAATGGCATAATCTTTCAATGTTTCTACCACTCTGCACAACAAGAGGATTTTTGTTTAATTTAAAAAATATATATACTAAGGATAGAAAGAATTAGCATTACAAAACCCTGACTGCAAGGAACCCGAACAACTTACATTTGTTTCTGGTCATCATTTGTGTATGACAGATTGACAGTTCAAAGTACTCTGCTGCTGAGTACAATTGTCTTCTCAAATTCTTCAAATCCTGAAAAAATAATGCAATGCACAAAGAAAATCACACAACTTCAGTTGCAATGGATTTTTGCACTATAACAAGCTAACATCTCCCGAATTCTGATATTTATAATTGAGGTCTACGGAAAACCAAAAAGTATTTCGGGAAGATAATAAAAGCCCATACAATTTCATTTCACTCAACTTGCAAAACTAAGAACCAATTAAAACAGTAATATTTAAGCAAAAGATGAATACCTTGAGACTATCAGAGAAGAGCAAGCTCTGATGCATAGAAACCTCATCAAAATTAGATGCTACCCGTGGGATGGGCATTGTAGAGTTAGGCATCGTTCCCACGAGCATAAACTTTGAAAGTGAACCAAGATATCCTTATGCTGCAAGCAATCAAGATAAGAACATTTGAAGTTACAGTGTGGTAAATGCACAACTCAGCCCCCGAAACCCACCAAATATTGAAAATTAAGCTAAACCAAATCCTTCCAAAGAGAAAGAAACTCAGAGAGAGAGAGAGAGAGAGAGAGAGAGAGAGAGAGAGAGGGAAGGAGGGAGGGAGAAAGAGTAAGGTTATGCACCAATGAAAACTCCATTCCAACTTCAAAAATTTTAGACTCAAATAAAATAACCATGTTTGTGTCTTTGCAAGAAAGAGAGGAGCCTCTCCTTAAACAATTAATTAATAAAATACCCCAATCAACTATTTTAATTATAGAATACTCCTACCAGAGATAAAAAGTATAATGGGAATAAGAAATTCAACAACATAAAAGCTTAGTGCTTTGCCTCATCTCATCAACCATTTCAGACAAGAAAATCACAACAATATACTAAAACATTTCACAACACTTTAAAGCTCATTTAGCTGTCAAATTTCAGCTCCCTCTCTTTAATTGCTGAGATAATTCTGGGTTTTCAGGTTTCTTTTTTTTCAAAATTCAAATGGGTAATTCTGGAACACAAAAGAATATGAAACTTAGATAGAAATAGTGGCCTACCGATCCTAAAAAGCATCAAACTTTGTCAAATTCATGACCTTTTTCTCTGTTACAGAAGGTAATTTTGCAAATGATAAAAAATTACAGTACACTTGAGCAGTTGGGCATTATCTCAGCTGAAAGTTCTCACCTTTCTTCTGTCACTTGAACACAGTAACAAAAATTCCAATTGGGTAAGTTTTTGAAAGCAATCACTAACCTGGTAACTTTTTTCAGTGCAAGTTCTTCTGGAGCTGAAAGTAGAACTACCCAGAAGGCAAAAATCCAGAAGCCGACTGATTCGAATTCAAAGTTTGAAACTTGTGGAGTGTATGAAACCTAAATGGCGAGGAAGAAGAAGGACATAAATAGGGAGCTCATTTGAAAGTGGACCGTTTCGGTTTGGTACAAGATTTGACTAATCCAAAAGAAAACGACAGCTCTTCTCTATAGTTTTGGAGATTCTACTTGAGGACTAAAAAAAAAAAAGCAGAGAGAGAGAGGGGGAGAGGAGGGAGAGCGTGGAGGGACATCCATCAAGACTAGCATGTCTGTGTGGGCAGCGATTCTGAGGCAGTTTTGATTTTTTAATGAGCAAAAGTCTCTCCTTTTGGTAGCAAGAACGCTGTTGGACTGATTTAACTAAGTGATTGTAAACTTTAAAAAATAATTCAATTACTTATATTATAACATTTGGTGTTATGTTTCTGATACATTAAAAAATTTATTTATCTTGACTCATTAGCAACTCTGGGTACTAACTTCTTGCTAGTGTTTTATTTTCATTTATCTTTTGGGTGTATTTCTGCTCACCACTTTAATTATGGTGTATGCTCATCATCCACCTCAGAATATAATATGTGTCCTTTCAACTAAGTATGATTAACCTTAATAATAAATGTCCTTTTCTAATTTTGAAAAAAAATTAACCACTGTTAGTTAAAAGAACACGTATCAGATGATAAGATGTATAGTAAACATACATCATAATTTATCATGATGAGCAAAAATGCACCCTTATCTTTTTATCGATAAGTTGAGGGCCCACTTTCTAACGCAAACAGTGGACCACATCCAAAAATTGGAAATTGCGATGTTTTTTCTTCCACTTCTTGTTCTTGAGATGGAGGAGATGAGCCTATTTTGTTGGGTTTCCCACTTCCACTTGTGGTTGTCTTGGTGGTGGTGGTGGAGGGAAAGGGGCTCATGGGTTCCACCTCTTCTCATAAAATGGTTTGAAACGTTAAGTCGAATATTTTGAACTTCATGGAAATTTCCTCATAAAAACCCCTAACCTTTTTCTTGAAAAGTTTGATAGGTTTAATTTTTCTTGTCTACATTATGAAAACGTCACTTTAACAATATCTCAAACAAATTGTGGCATAATTTTAATTTTTTTCGCGTGACATACGTGGTGGAGGGAAAGGGGTTCATGGGTTCCACCTCTTCTCATAAAATGGTTTGAAACGATAAGTCGAATACTTTGGACTTCGTGGAAATTTCCCCATAAAAACCCCTAACCTTTTTCTTGAAAAGTTTGATAGGTTTAATCTTTCTTGTCTATATTATGGAAACGTCATTATAACAATATCTCAGACAAATTGTGGCATAATTTTAATTTTTTGCGTGACATATGTGGTTAACTTGAAATACCGTTCCAAGAAAATCCGATTTTAAGAAAGTTCCTCAATTGGTAGACGTGCATAATTAACTTAAAAGACTGTTCCAATAAAATTCGATTTTAGGGAAGTTTCTCGATTGGGAGGGTAATGGTATGCTGCTAGGCCGGCCGAAGGCCTTGTAATTGATTTTGTACAGCATGGAAAGCTGCTGGTATACAGTTAGAAGTTCTCCGAGTATACTAGTGCCTATACTACCACATATAATATAACACACACGAGAAATGCCAAGGAGACTCTTTCAATAGTCAGACTCTCCATAGATTATTTATCATTTCACAATTTAATGTTAAATTTCGTGCTAATATTATAAAATATTGTGTAAAAAATATAAACAACAGAAAGTCCATAAGAATTTTACTTTCAAAAGAGTCCTTTTACCATTTCTTAACACACATTGGATTGGATGAGGAAAAATGTTTGAAAAGCACATGTCAATGACCACGCGCGCATGTTGTTGGTAAAAGCCCAAATACGTGACTTGAAGGCACTCATCATGCCTCATTAAACAAGGTCACCGAGGACAAGTAGAAGAAGAAGAGGAGACCCCATCATAACATCATTTTCAACTTCCGAACTCTATACATATGTAAGTTAGGTTAGTTAATCAAAGCGCATAAGTGTCTCTCATCGTATTTCTTACGGGTTCAAATTCTCACCCTACAAAGCATGCAGGTTTATTTGTTGCTTAAGGTTCAAGGTGACCCACCACCGTTGAAAAGGTGTTGATTGATTTGGAGTAGATAGCTAATGTGGATCCCATTGAATACCTCGTTTGCTACTTTTTTTTCTTTTTCTTTTTCAACCCGTAAACCTTTCGGGGCTTTTGGAGTTGTGGACTTGTAGTTTCAGCTTTATACTTTTATTTTTGGTGAATAATTTATAGTCTGATAAGTGGCGTGATTGGTGGCAATTGAGTAGGGTGGGCTGAGCAAAATCAAAAGACTAATAAATAAGCAACATAATTACATAACATGATTTGGTTTTGGGATAGGATTTTCACATCCAATTGTTAATCTCTCACGCCAACTCTTTATTTCTGACCGTTAAATTAAAAAAAGAAAGAAAAAAAAACACCACACAAGATTAATAAAGGTGTGAAAAATTACAAAAATATGTATGTTTATCATTCATCTCAAGAATCTTATCCGTTAACTCAAAAAAACTTAAACCCTAAGCCCAAACGCTAACTCAAAAGTCTTGGCCTTTGTCTTATCTTTACACTCGAGGTTTTGTGTTATGAGTTCTCTTCAATTCTTATATCTTTTGGTGTGTGTGGAAATCTAGTCATCTAGCAAGGCTTGGACCATTAAGTCATTGTGGATCGTTTTAAAAATGGGGTCGTTTTTGAACTGTTTGGGTTTAGGCTGTTTTATATTTACGCCCATTTTAAAAAAGGCCCCTAAGTTAACAGCTTGTTACCTTTTTTTTCAAATGGACAACGATGGGCCCAACGTAGAAAAGAAAACGGAAAAACAGATGCAGAGCTAAACGAGATGAAGTGAGAAGACGAAAGCAAAGCAAACAATGATCGTCGTCCAGTCCTAGCCGCACTAAAAAGTCAACAAATATGGTGGTTGGTCTCGGCAAAGTACTCGTCCTCGTTCGATCATGCAGCGGAGGTACTATGTCTGCCGCCGCATGTGCTGCTGTATGTTCTTGCTGGATGTAAAGTTGAAAAGTTTAGAAAGGGCATGACAAGAACTGACAAATTTGCGAGGGTCACATTGTAGAGGTTGATTCAAAAACCTGTTTCTTTCTGTATGTCACGCGTGCCAAATATGTCTATCGCTTCGGTTAGGGGGATTCTTGGTGTGTCGTCGACAGTTGCTTAGGAGGTTCGGATTGAAGGTGAACTCCATTTTCATTTGCCTCTATATATGAGGTGTTTACTTTTGTTTGTTTGATATATTCTACTCTACCGAGTAATGTTAGGAAAACTAAATTTTGTAAGACAAATGACATGAAAATTGATGATTGAATTATTACTTAAGTGTTGACGTTGACTAACGTGTTTATTTTTTAGAGTATATGACATGGTTATTGATGATTGAATTATTACTTAGTGTTAATTAACGTGCTTATTTCCTATTAGTGACATATCATTTAGTTCGCAAATTTGGTTTAAAATTTGGGTAATACTAGGAAGACTAAATTTGCAAACTAAATAATGTGTCACTAATATGAAATGAGCATGTTAATCAATGCTTAAGTAATAATTCAATCAACAGCTTCCATTTCATTTAGTTTACAAATTTAGTCTCCCTAGCATTACCCTTAAAATTTTGATCTCCCTAGCACTACCCTATTTTTTTATTGGTGACACATCATTTAGTTTATAAATTTAGTTTATCTAGCATTACTCTATTCCCAATGAGAAGTTTTTTCTTTTGGGTGTGCTATCCACATATTCCTTTTTACTTCTCACACACCCCTTATTAATTTATGTTCATTGACCTTTTTCATTTCATCTGATCCGATGGTCGAAAATTATAAAAGTGTGTGAGAAGTAAAAAGGGATGTGATATCGAGAAACAACTATGTTGAATCCTCTAGCATCTCCATTTTTGTTTAATTTTTTAATCATTTTAAATGCTTTTGTTTTTGGTTTTTGGCTTAACTTGAAATAAAACTTTGTCATAGAGGATTTCAATTTTTTATTTTTTTTAAGAAAATGGGGACTACTGTGGCAAATCACTGTTATTCACTCTTTTTGGAGGCCGAAAAGACTCACATAGATATTTTAGCCTCCTCTGACCATAGAGGGATTTCAATTTATTATCATTATTGTGAAAGTAAGTGAAAACTTCAATTACAGGAAATGCACTTTATAAACTAAATGTTGGGTAAAAATTTTAAAACAAAAAGAAGCTTGAGACTAAAATTATGACATCAATCGAAGGAAGTTTGAGCCTTTTTTTGGTGGAAAAATTTGAAGGCTTTTATGAGCAGGGCCGGCCCAGGCCCAGTGCAAGCAGGGCAACCGTCCGAGGCACCAAAATTATTAGGATGATATATTTATATATGTTTTCATAAGAGTATAAATTTATAAAACTTGGTTCAATGACACGGAAATTTAAGTAGAAGAGGTGGTTTGGTCATTTGAAAATAATGTGTGGTCTTGAGTTCAAAACACCACAAGTGCTTATTTACTTTCTAATTTTTACAAATTTCTTTTCATAAGAGTATACGTTTATAAAATTTGGTTAAAGGATCAAGAAGTTTAATTAGAAGCAATGGTTTTTGTTGTTTAAAATTAACAAGAGGTCCTAAGTTCGAAACGCTATGTGCATGTTTATTTTTTTCAATTTTTACAAATTTTTGTTTGGTTGTTAATTTATTTTTTGTTTGGTTGTTAATTTATTTTTAGTTACTAGCTAGTAGCTATGTGAATTGTTATTTTTAAATATTCGTTTCAATTCAAGTCTAATCTTCAACAATGAGTAATACGTAGACTAAATGTTTAGCGCAAATTTGTAAATTATATGACGTGTTATCAAAATATTTAATTTAATGCCCATTCATTACTAATGCATATCAATTAAAGACTCGAAAACATCATTATTTTTTTAGTCCCATATTGACAAGGTTAGTAAATAAGAAAAAACACCTCATGATTTATAAAAAAACAGTTTCAAAGTTCAAGTGGAAAACAAAATTCATCATCTATCTACTTATAAGCCCAGAGTTGTTTGGTTTTCTTCTCTCAATACAAAATAAATTAGTCTTTTTGTGTTTCTAAATTATTGAGTTTGAAGTGCTTTTCTAAGTATAATTTTATCAATGTCTTACGTGTGAAAATAAATAATTTTCTTATATGAAGTTAGGGCACTTTTTTTGGCGTCGCTCCGGGCCTCAAAAATCTCTGGACCGGCCCTGTTTATGAGTGAAGAATAGAAGCTTTTGATACTTTGCTATCCAAAGAAAGTTTTGGTATCTGGAGCTTTACTTTGTTAGAAAACTTGTGGAGTTGAAATTGGAATTTGGTTGGTTTAGGCCATCTCCAACTGAAGGGGTTAAATATAGCCTTATTCAGAAATAAAGTTATGTAAGAAATTATTTTTAAATGAACAATGTTAGGTCATATTCATATACTATCTCTAACCGAATAGGCTAAATATAGCCTCCTCAATAATTTATTATTTTTAAGTTTATTCTTTAACTTAATTATTGGTTAATTGAATTAAATTACTATGTTAAAATAAGGTTATTCAGACATAATTTGGAGTCTCACGTGTTGCTAAATATTGTTTAAGTTTGATTAACTCCCCAAAGTAGTCCTAAGATTGAGATTGTATTATCTGTTTATTTGGTATTGTGACATATTTATTAAATATTCTTAAAATTAAGATATGTTTTCCCAATTGAATTTGAATGGACAAAGTAAATCAAAAAACTTGATGCATGCAGGAAAACATGTTTTAAAGTTGCTCTTTGTTTCTGCTGCCAAGAAAACAATAATATCAATATTGTTGTTGGTTTGTATACGAAAGGGGATTAGATTACTGGTTATAGTAATCCAAATTCGTATACAGGTATGCTATTGTTGGAAAAGTTCAACTTCTAATTTTGTGCACATATGATTCACGTGAACAGTTGCATAATTACTTATTGGGTAAATTACACAAAACTACCTCAACTATTGGTGTCATGACACTTTCATACCTCATCTTTTAAAATTGACAATGGCATACCTCATTTTACGAATTTGTGCCAATGTTAGACCTCAGTCAGTTTTTCTGTTACTTTTTCTGTTAAATGCTGATGTGACCAGAGAGATGACCCACTCACTAATCCAACTGGATTAAAAAAATAATAATAATAAAATATTTAAAATTAAAAAATTAAAAAATTAAAATTAAAAATGGCCTAAGGGATCCGGCCTTCCCTTCCACCCACAGCACTAACCTTTTCCTCCAAAACTGGATTAGATTACTGGTTTAGGTTCGAAAAGGACGGGAAAATGTAAGGGAAGGGAAGAGGTGGGGGATGGGGGTGGGTTGGGGAAGGTTGGGGGGATGGGTGGATCAGGAACGTTTCTGGGTTTTGGTGGCTGTCGAAGAGAAGAAGAAGGTTGGTGCGGGTGGAGGAAAGGGTTGGTGCTGCAGGTGGAAAGGAAGGCCGGATCCTTTGGGCCATTTTTTATTTTTTTTTTAGTTTTTTAATTTTTGAATATTTAATTATTAAAAATATATTTAATTATTTTTTAATCCAGTTGGATTAGTGAGTGGGTCCTCTATCTGGCCACGTCAACATTTAACAGAAAAACTGACGGAGATCTGACATTGACACAAATTCGTAAGATTAGGTATGACATTGTCAATTTTAAAAGATGAGATATGAAAGTGTCATGACACCAATAATTGAGGTAGTTTTGTGTAATTTACCCTTACTTATTTGCTCTTTTAATTAATAATGTGTTATTGTCACAACACATTGACAACCAAAAATTTCTTTGGACAGCAAGGTATCAAAAGATTCTTTTCTTCACTTTATTAGAAAACTTGAGGAGTTAGAATTGGAATCTGGCCGGTTCATGCAGTATATATACTTCTATTTAGCTGCATTTCTATTCTTCATGATATCAAATTCGAGCTTCTCAATTTGAGGTATCCTTCGTGCATGCCAATTTTTAATGATCGGAGTACTCTCTGCAATTTGTTATTTGATCTTCTAAATTCAAATTTTTAATGACATGACAAAGGGTTTGGTCCGATTCGGTTGCCGATTTAGGTGTCAGAACCTATCATTGATTTGAGATATTGATAAGGTAATTCCTCTCAATGTGTTTTATTTGTCAATGTTTGAATATTTGTATTTAATTGATTAAGTTTTTGTCCTCACAAGTTTAAATGAAGTTTCAAGTATTGAAGTTGAGTCTCAATGCCAGTGCGAGGCATTTAAAAAAACTTTGTTGTCGCATTGGTCTACTATAATCTAATATTTATGATGTTCTAGTTTCACTGCTAATGCAATTTTAAATATATTTGTAGTAATTTTAAAGCTTTTGAGCTAAAATAGTTTTTGGGATTGACATAACTTCTCACTTTGGTCATTGAGATTGAAAATCGATAGAGCTGGTCCCTTCCACCATCAACAATTTTGGTCATTCCGTGAACAATCTCTTCTCAATAAGAATAAAATGACAAATAACCCTTGTTGTTTATTAATTTTGGCCTATTGTTTATTAAACTGAGGGTATTTTTGTCATTTTGGTTCTTATTTAAGAAAGATTTTTTACGGAAGGACAAAATGATTGACAGTGGGAAAACTCAAGGACCACTTCTATCGATTTCAAATCTCAGGAACCAAAGTGAGAAGTTATGCCAATCTCAATAATTTTTTTGGCTAAAATGCCTAGTTCTAATTCAACACATTTTAAAGCTTCTTTTTGTTTCTGCTGCCAGGAAAACAATAATATCAGTATTGTTGTTAGTTTGTATACAAAAGGGGATTCGACTACTGGTTATTGTGTAATCCAAATTCATATAGAGGTATGCCATTGTTGGGAAAGTTTTAACTTTTAATTTTGTGCACTTATGATTCACTTGAACAACTACTTAATTACTTAGTTTGTTCTTTTATTCTGTGTTATTGTCACAACACATTGACAACCAAATAAGAAGTATGACCAACAATATGACATCTTTTCAGTTGAATTTTGTCTAGGCTTCGAATTGAGGACAATTTGAATTGGTCTATTTAAATGTGAATGTTTGAAAAACTACTGTGGTGTTTTTACTTCTTTGCATATGTAATCTTCTCTTTTTTAATCATGTCTCAGATGATCTGATATATTTATTTTTTGCACATTTGAGCACACTGAAAGAAAATTGTGTAAATTCTTCATTATGTTCAAAATTGAAATTAGATACAATACTTGGTACGACATTCACCTCTCCCAGACCCTGCGTAAAGCGGGAGCCTTGTGCACTGGGTACGACCTTTTTACTTGTAATCCATTTGAAATCTACACACAATGCTTGCAACACATTTAGTCCCTTATTTTAACACTTAAAAACAATACTTGTAATCCATTTGACACAACTAGCTAATAAGAAGAACTTTGATTTGTTTTCGAAAAGGGATTTTCTACATCGATAACATCATCATCTGCATAAAACAACTAGCTATTTGCTGCAGAGAAGGCTACCAAACTTCGGTTTCTGCCACTTGCTGCAGAGAATGCTACTAAACTTAGCCATTCAGGTATCATCGCTGTAAGCTTCCATGTAGCTAAACTCTCCCTCTCTCTCTCTCTCTCTCAATTTCTTTTTGCTGTCAGGCTAGAAGGGAATACTGAATTACTGATCATCAGGGAGTGTCATAAACTCAATTGAGTGGTTATGGTTTACGGAAGAGCTTCAGACGTGGAGCGCCTAGAAGAGGGGTTAGTACTTCTTTACATTACGACTGCAATTTTTTGTCTGTAATTTTTTCAAATATATTTTTGTATCAAACACTGGGACTCATATCCTTACTGCCTTTGGCTGGCCAAAATACTTCATCGATCATAAGGCTGTAACTTGTGAATATGATCCATGCACAACCCTCACCTATTCAATGTCACCTTATGCTTTCAAATGCTGAGCATTTAGCTTTCTGCATTTCGTCTGTCTGCCTATTTTTCCTCATGAACTCTCATATGCACATCCCTCTACATCGTCACACAGCCCTTATGTATGCTTCACACTAAAGAATGCCCGTGAACTCTCATATGCCTATCCTTTTATGTTTCTTCATGATTCTGATGGGTGCAATTTGTTCTTTTTGTGTCGTTTCAAGATCTGATGCAGGACATTGGAATGTATTGATTAAACGGGTATTACATGTCCTAAGAATGCGAAAAAGTGAAAAGAGGAAATTCCTTTACATATGGAGTAAGATATCGGTTATTTCTTGTGTGTTAGCCGTCTCACTAGATCCTCTGTTCTTGTACATTTTAATCATTGATCAAGATAACAAGTGTCTTCAAATAGACAAAAAGCTGAGCACTACTATTCTTGTGTTGCGATCACTCACGGATATCATTTTTGTTGTGCCTTTTACATGTAAAGTTTACAAAAGCGTTACATTTCAAATGCACAAAAAGTTTGGGGCTAATGTGGCTGCAAATACCACAAGAACTGTGGCCTCAAGTACCCAGCAAATTGAAGGAAATTTGTATGGGAAATCAAAAGGAAAAGCGTTGACTAAAGTTGGCAAGAAAATAGCTCAGAAGATGTCATGGTTATATTTCTCCTACATAAATGATTTTCTAGCTCTTCTTCCCGTCCCACAAGTAAGAGAAATTAAACTCTAATTTTTTTTTTTTTTTTTTGTGAGTGTAGCTATTCTTAACCAGCTAGCTGTAATTAGTGAATTTCTAACCCCTTTTTATTTCTTTTCTAAAGCTGCTAATAGTAGTTACATTTTACAACATGAGAGGCGATGAATATGTGGAACATAAAAAGCTTCTGAATGTCTTCATTTTTGGTCAATATCTACCAAGGATATATCGAGTTCACCAGTCGTCCAAGAAGCTTCGAGAGGTTGTTGGAACTTGGTTTAAAGGTCTATACAATTTTTTTCTCTACATTCTTGCCAGCCATGTAAGTTTCGCTTCGATTATCATTTCATTAAAGGCTTCAAAATTTTAACCAAAAGCTTTCTTATAACTTTATTTAATGAAAATGACAAAAATTTAATATAATATTAAAAAAAAAGTTGTTATTAGTTAAAAGACAAATAAACCAATCAAAGCATTCTTCAGGCATATTAGTTAAAGAAATACTAAGAATGCTCTTTCAAAGTGAAACTCTTCATAAACTTTCTGTTATCTTATAGTTAACATTAATTTTCGTACTAACATTATAAAATATTACACTAAAAACATTAGGTGTCAAAGAGTCTATAAAAATTACTACTTTTGAGGTAATATGCTTAGCATTTCTCTATTAGTTAAAAGACATCATTGAAAAAGATTGAGATTAGGACATTGGGTTGACCGCCTTTAATTTATAAGCTCAGCATCTCTCGTCCATTTTCCTTCTTTTCAAAACGCGAAACCCATTATAGCTTCGGTGTCAATTTTTCTTTTTTAACTGATACCCACATCCGCATCAAAATGAGGCTTCTTTTCGGGATCCACAGCCAATTCAGATTTAAGAATCTGGAATGCTTCTTTCTTCTGTTTGTTAATTTTTTTTTTTGAAAAAAAAAATTGTAAATTTTTTATATAGAAATAGTGCCACTGTCTAGTAATGATAACCATTAGTTCTAAAAAAAATGACACCGGTTTCAGAAATAATGTCACTATTTAGGATATAGGGTTTAGAATTTAAGATTTCTAAAAATAGTGTCACTACTTTTAAAAATAGTGTCATTGTCTAGCAGGGTGATGGATGAATAATGAATTTAGGCTATTTTTTTTTTAAATTAACTATTTAAAAAAAATTATGTAGATTATGCTAAATTAATTTTATGAACATTTTAATCTAAAAATATTTAAATTCCGATAAACATTGAAAAATCACTAAACTGACACATGAAACTCATGAAACACTATAGAAGAATATGAAACGCATGATAGAGATATATAAACACAAGACATATGAGCAAACACATGGTTTTGGAAGATGGTAGAAAGAAAAATTGGAAGAATTATAGGAGAAAATCGAGTTTTGTGTGGATGTTTCAACAAATATATAGGTATTTATAGAGTTTTTAGGTGAATTTTGAGTTAAATATTTTTTTTATAATTATTTTAACCATTGATTTTAAATTTGGGCCGTTAGATCTTTTTTTTTACCGTTAGATTTGATCATATTTGATCTCAGTCGTTGGATTCAATAAATTTATAAATATAAAATAAAAGTATTAATTAAATTAAATGTGGACCGTTGGATAACCAACAACCCATTGAAATGTGAGCCGTTAATCAACCAAAAGAGCCGATTGGCTCAATTTTATTGGCAGACAAGTGAGAGACACATCCATATGGTTGGGGGCTCCACCACTAATCTTGGCCTAAATCTGGCTTTTTTTTAGGTTTTAGATTTTAGGTCCAAATTTGAACTTAGGTTGGAATGGATTGGGGGGAGAATAGAAGGGGAATTATAGGTTTTAGGCCATGAGTTGGAGTTGACCTTAAGAAAAAAATTTGGAAAAACCTTTTTTCATTAAAGCTCTCAAATTTTGCCTTTTCATTAAAGTTCAAGCCATTTTTATTAAACAAAGTTATTAGGTTGTTTTTTGTTAAGAAAAAGTGTAGAGAAGTTCTTTTTATTAAGGACTAAGATTTTCTCTCTTCCTCTTTCCATTCCATTTTCTCATATTCTCTATTTTGTCTTTCTCTTTCTATAAAAAAATTAATATAAGACGTTAACGTGACTTAACCATAAGCGTTCAAATAGGAGGGGAGAAAAAAAAAAGAAGAGAATCCTACTCCTTTTATTAAAGCTTCATGTTATGTATTCACTAATGTCAGATGAAGCTTTCTTTTAGAAATGTTTGACTAACGTTCGATTTTGTATGCGCGTTTCAAATTATATGTACGCTTAAACTTTCTTCCGTCTTCAATTATTACAAGATTTGTTTGTTCGATTTGGTTCACATAGAAACTCATAGCATTGCCCTGCACAATTTTTCCGTAAACATTACATCTTCCTTAGTTGATAAATCATTTGCTTATGAATTTGTTGCTTTTGTAGATACTTGGAGCTTTTTGGTATTTCTTTTCTATTCAACAAGAGACATTATGCTGGTACAATGCCTGTGCAAAACATAGTCCAGATCCTGTTGGGTGTATGAATACTTTCTACTGTGGGCATCAAACTACTAATTCAAGAAACATAGCATTTCTAAACGAGCATTGCCCGTTAGATACTCCAGATGGTGTCTTACCCCAATTTAATTTTGGAATATTTCTTGATTCCCTTCAGAATCATAACGTAGACCACATACAGTTCGGAAGGAAGTTATTTTACTCTTTCTGGTGGGGCTTGAGAAATCTAAGGTACGATGTATCCATTGACAATCAACAATTTAAAAAAAAAAATGTAACGGATATAAATTTTGGGTTATCTAATTCGGCAACATTGTCTATTATTTTGTAGTAATTTTGGGACGAATCTGACAACGAGTACGTACGTGTGGGAAAACTTGTTTGCGATTCTCATTTCTGTCGTTGGCTTGCTTCTGTTTTTATATTTCATTGGAAACGTGCAGGTTGTTATACTGAATCTCGCTGTACTTTAACTTTCACCAATTTCTCATGTTTAGGAGTTTGTGGCCGCGGAGATAATTCTTCGAGTATATTAAGTAATTGTTTGATTTGTGGCGTGACAGACTTACATGCAGATGGAAGCTACACAAACAGAGGAGAGGAGACAAAAAGCGGAGGAAGAAGAGGAGACGAAACATAAGATTCGGATGAGGAAGCTAGATGTACGCAGGTGGATATCCGACAATAAATTCCCCGATGATGTGAAGAAAGAGATCATGGATAGCATAGAGAAAATATTGAAAAAAGACAAAGATGCTGATGTCCACAAGCCATTCCTTATTCTTCCCTGGCAAACCAAAAGAACTGTTAAACGCCATCTTTTCATGGGTACACTTAAGAAAGTATGTTCTTCAAAACTCCATCTCTCTCCATCTATTAATTGCATCCATTTTCACTGCAATGTTGTTCTGATGATATATGTATGTCCATGCGCGCGCATGTGTATAGGTAAATAGGCTTAAAGGCATGAATGAAAAAGTGTTGACGTTGATGTGCGACTGTCTGAAGCCAGTGACGTACGGTGAGACCAGCTTCGTTTTTCGAATGGGGGATCCACTCGATTGCATGATGTTCATTATCCAAGGAACAGTGTGGACCTACGGGTCGAGTGAAAATCAAGTTGGGCAAGGAGTTTCATCAATGGCCATCAAACGCGTCGGGAAAGGTTACATTTATGGGGAGGAGCTTCTCGATTGGGCATCAGACTGTTTCAACGAACTTCCAGTCTCCAGCAAACATGTCAAAAGTCAGACAAAAGTGGAAGCATTTGTGCTCATGGCCAAGGACTTGGAAACCGTGGTCTCCAGATGCAAAACATATTGGGACTTGCACAATTGTAACAATCCTGAAGAGGTGGCAGTCTCTACCGTTCGTCGTTTCTGTAGAAGGCCGCAACGACGTCCGCCCCTGTCCTCGGCTGAAATATGGGATGACATTAGTCGTAGAACGCTCTAAACCTTATATACAGAGAGTGCTTGATGTTAGATATATGTTTTGTCAAAGATGGTTTGAGTAATTAAGTCAACTGCAAGTGTTTTATTGATGGTTTTTAAAACCTAGACTTCTTCTATTTCATACGATGAAATAGTCGATAAACCCCAATCCCATATTCTGCGAGAATCCAAAGGATTTCAAATTTTTTATTTTCAATTTTTAATTGGCCGAATTTATGATCGACATCATCAACATCGATGTTATGTAATGACATGCAAATTATTCTTTGTTATGGTACTTCAGAGTATATGATACTCCAATTTTTTTAACAATTAAATCTAAATTTTTGTATTTTTAACTAATAATTTTGCGGTTAAAATCGGGTACATATTCAATAGTCTCAGACGCCGTAGAAAAGTCGATAGTTTTGTATATGTTTCATCATTTTCATTCTGATGGGCGCAATTTTGTTGTGTGTAATTTTGTTGTCAATTCGTTTCATATATGTTTTGGCTACATTGCAACATGAATTATAAATGCTTGAATTTAAAATTGTAAAAGACAGCTAGAGCTAGCTCAACCCCAAAAGAAGAGGAAAGACCAAGAAGCCTTTTGTGATTTTGTGATTGTAAATTAAGTCAATTGATTCCTCAATATTTTTTTGGCTTATTTTTAAGAACACTAATGAAAAGGGCTTGTGTCACATCCCAGCCCGGGGTGGATCACTTTCCAGGCCCGCTCCACCACCGTAGCACGATATTGTCCGCTTTGAGCTTACCATTCCCTCACGGTTTTGTTTTTGGGAACTTACGAGCAACCTCCCAGTGGGTCACCCATCTTAGGAGTGCTCTGGCCTCCTTCTCGCTTAACTTCGGAGTTCCAACGGAACCCGAAGCCAGTGAGCTCCCAAAAGACCAAAAAGCCTTTTGTGATTTTGTGATTGTAAATTAAGTCAATTGATCCCTCAATATTTTACTGGCTTATTTTTAAGAAAACTAATGAAAATGGCTTGTGTTACATCCCGGCCCGGGGTGGATCACTTCCCGGGCCCGCTCCACCACCGTAGCACGATATTGTTCGCTTTGGGCTTACCATTCCCTCACGGTTTTGTTTTTGGGAACTCACGAGCAACTTCCCAGTGGATCACCCATCCTAGGAGTGCTCTGACCTCCTTCTCGCTTAACTTCGGAGTTCCAATGGAACCCAAAGCCAGTGAGCTCCCAAAAAGCCTCGTGCTAGGTAGGGATATGAATATACATTTAAGGATAACTCCCTTGGGCGATGTGGGATGTCACAATCCACCCCCCTTAGGGGCCCGACGTCTTCGTCGACACACCACGGCCAGGGTTAGGCTCTGATACCAATTGTCACATTCCGGCCTGGGGTGGATCACTTCCCGGGCATGCTCTACCACCGTAGCACGATATTGTCTGCTTTAGGCTTACCATTCCCTCACGGTTTTGTTTTTGGGAACTCACGAGCAATCTCCCAGTGGGTCACCCATCATGGGAATGCTCTGGCCTCATTCTCGCTTAACTTCGGAGTTCCTACGGAACTCGAAGCCAGTGAGCTCCCAAAAGGCCTCGTGCTAGGTAGGGATGGGAATATACATTTAAGGATCACTCCCATGGGCGATGTGGGATGTCACAACTTGAAAACTTTGAGTTTTAACGATAAGGACAAAATAAAGGGTAAAGTAAATAGTATCTTGATTGACTTGTTAGTGTAAAAATATGGTTTTTCATTGAAGTGAACAGTACCGGAAGTTTTTCGTTAAAGTTCCCATTTTTTTTTCTGCGCCTTATGAAACTTTATTTTGATCTCATTTTGCTCCATGTGACCCAAAAATCACTACTTTATTTTTAAAACTCAAAATTTGTTCCGCTTTGACTTTTGGATTCTCTATTCTCCCTAAAACTTATAAGCCGCATTGTGAAACATATGTGGGACCCAACACCCAATAAGGCTAAGCTACATGTGCAATAAGTTTGATTATGCTACATGTGCAATAAGTTTGATTATAACTCTCCATTATGTGTTAACATTCAACAATCACTCAATCAGAGAATATTAAGTGTAAAAGAAATTGAAGAGATGAAAAAAAATAAAAATAAAATTGTTTAGCTTGGCACACCCAAATCCCACATAAGAAATTAATATATCTAAGGCAATGTGTAACGGATTTTAAGTTTTATAGAGTCGACTTTCAAGTTTCTGGTGGCAAAATGGGACCAAGATCGAGTTCTAGAAGGTAGAGTGAAGTGAACTTTGAGTTACAGGGAGTGAAGTAGTGAATTTTGAATTACAGGGAATAAAATGAGATTGAAATTGAGTAGCAAGGGCATAACTAAAAATAAGCGTGTTCTTTAAGATTTTAGTCAAGCAGAGTAACTTTCAATATAAGTTTGACACTAAATTGGGAAATAAACAAACATATCAAGCAATTTGACAAAAGCATTCAAAAGTCATTGTAAGGCTTAACCCACTTCTCATCCTCTTAGTTTTTTGTTTTTGTTTTTTTTATATTTTTTTTAGCACAACGATATTTTTATATTAAGGAGAAGCGGGAGTTCGGCTAAGCCACATAACGGGCAACCTAATTTGGTATCGAATTTGCCATCTATGATATTTGAATCTAAGACCTCTTACTTACAAGTAAAGATGAGTACCACTAGACCGTAGTACTGAGTGGCCCCACCCAGTTAGTATAGATACTATCGTTTGTTCCAGAAGAAGAAAAAAAAAGGGAGGTTAGGGGAATATTTGGAAAAGACTTGGACAAGTTCTTTGTCAACGACTATGCACAAACAATGTTTAAACCCTAAATTCTAATTATTTTTATTTTTTATTTATAATAAATTGAATCCGAAAAAGTGTTCTCTTCCACATGACAAATAATCTCTCACACTCGCTATCTTTATTTTTGACTATTGAACCCTAAATTCTAGTCCCGTTTCCCCGCTTCCCCTCACTTTGCCTCACCCCATGCCTGAGAACTTGCCCTCCCACTGTCTTTCTCCCCACCTCCCTCTCATCTGTCCATAAGATCTCCAAGTTAGAGACCCAGAAAACCCAAAAAAGCCAAAAACCCAGAAAACTCAGAAACCGAAAGCAGATTCAACCCCATATCCCACCTTCGAGTCACTCATGCATGCATCCCGCCTCCAACTCCTTACTTTTCATTTTCGTTCTTGCTCTTTGGTTTGATTTTAAGATTTGCAAGGGATTTTGTGAGAGGAATAGAAGAGGCAGAGAGAGATTTGCAGTGAAGAGGAAGAGAGAGATTTGCAAAATCTTCGAATTTGAGTCCATCCAAAATCAGATTATCACCTAGGGAGTTGGACATGAAAAGAGGCAGAAGGAAGAGAGAGAGGGATTTGGACGGAAAAGGGAGAGGGGAGGGATGCAGAGTGGGCGGACAAAAAAATGAGAGAGGAAGATTATTAAAAGCTTGACCAAAATAAATGGTTCTAGAAAGGAAAATGATAATTTAATAATAAAATATTAGTATATATAGATTAAATTAATGATAAAATATTGTAAATATAAAATTTAATAATATAATATATGAGTCTTGCTTTTTAGTCCGACTCAGTATCAAACGCTTCACTAAATCAGTCCAACTTAGTTTATTCTAACCTAGTCCAGCTTAGTCCATGAAACTAGTCCAGTCCAAGATAGTCCTGTGCAACAAACGCACCCTTATAGTTCAAGTTGTTAAAAAATTTATCTTATCTCTGCACTTGAGATTCTGTGTTCGAGTTCTCTTTCCCAATTCTTCTACCCTTTGGTGCTTGTGGGGTGTGTGTGGATATCTAGTCACCTGGCAAAGCTTGGGCCAGCAAGTCATTGTGGATCGTTTTAAAAATTGGGCTATTTTTGAACAGTAGGTTTACGCTTTTTTATATTTAGGCCCATTTAAAGGGACAACGACGGGCCCAGAAAATAAAAATGAAAGAGACGCAGAGCTGAATGAGATAAGCGAGAAGACGAAAGCAAACAGTGCTCGTCGTCGTCCAGTCCAACTGTCCAACCAGCAGCTGAAAAGTTAACAAAAATGGCGGTTGGTCTTGGAAACATACGGTGCTCGTACTCGTTCGATCATGTATCGGAGCTGCTATGTCTGCCGCCGTGTGTGCCGCTAATCGAGGGATCGAGGAAACCAACTCCAACACTGAAAACTCCTTCCTGCAACTTGCATTTTCACAATAACAATAATTAGTTCTTTGCTTGTTCTGATTAGTGATTAATCACCATACGTTAACGACTTGGACTTGGATTAATTATCTTATATTCACGACTTGGATTAATTATCATAAGTTAACGACTTGGATTTGGATTAATTATCTTATGTTCACGACTTGGACTTGGATTAATTATCATATGTTCACGACTTGGATTAATTATCATATGTTAACGACTTGGATTTGGATTAATTATGATGCGTTCACGACTTGGATTATCATATGCTCCTATATGTTCTTGGTGCATATATAGTGGTTGCTAAGTGTGAATCCAAACAGGGGTAGGAGTGAGTATTTTCTGCTAATCAATGGCTAGATGTCTTCATCAAATGCCAGTTTAATCTGCATTTCTGACATTAAGGTTGTTATTTAGTATTATTTAATTTGTAAGGTTTGCATAATTTTTTTGGAAAAACAATAACTACATTACAAAAAGACTAGGGATTAAAGAAAATTAAGAACCTTGGTCAATACTACCTGCAGCCAAGTCATTATAATAAAGGAACTTAAACAGCTCATCTAAACGAAACACTAATTAATCCAGACCCACTGCATATTAATAAGTAGAACCTTGATTTGTTTTCGAAACGGGATTTTTCTGGATCGATAACATCATCATTTGCATGAAGCATCTAGCTATTTGCTGCAGAGAATGATATCAAACTTTAGTTTCTGCCACTTGAATGCGCTCTCTCTCTACTTGATCTACCTTGTTAACTGAAAGCCTCCTAACTTAGCCATTCAGGTCTCATTGCTGTAAGCTTCCAATTAGCTTAACTCTCTCCCTCTCTCTCTCTCTCTCTCTCTCTCTCTCTCTCTCTCACAATTTGATTTTACTATCAGGATAGCAGGGAATACTGAATTACTAATCATCACGGAGTATCATAAACTTGATTGAGTAGTTATGGCTAACAAAAGAGAAGATTTCGATGTGGAGAACCAGGCAGAGGGGTTAGTACTTCTTTTCCTTAAGACTGCAATTTTTTTGTCTGTCATTTTTCAAATATAAGTTTGTATCAAACACTGGGACTCGATATCTGTACTGGCTTTGGCTGGTCAAAATACTTCATCGATCGTATGGCTGTAACTTGTGATTATGATCCAAGCACAAGCTTTACTTATATGTTGCGTTTATAAAGTGTAATATTGTAAATATACCTTCTTAGTTGTTATCTTAGTGGTTAAGATAATCTGATAGTTTGTTGTATATACCTAAGCTGTAACATTATCTGTGTGAAATGAAAATATATTTTACCAAATATGGTATGAATCGCCTTCTTTGTCTAACGACCCCCGCTCTTCGATCCTACCTTTCCCGCTTCTCTCTACGTTCCTCCTCTCTGTGTTCTTGATCAATTCTTCGATCGTGTTCGAGATCTTTGATTGTGCTCTCTACCTTCATCGTCTATCTAACAATGGCGTCTCCTTCGTCGGAATCGGCTTCTCCAATTCATCCCCTTCCGACTGAATCTTCAAACCCTAATTCTTCATATTCTACCTTAATCACGATCCAAAACATTGGATCCATGGTGCCAATCAAGCTCACCACCACAAATTACTTGACCTGGAGTGCTCTCTTTGCCCCGATTTTTCGCCGCTACAACCTTACTAGTCATATTGATGGATCTATGGCGGCGCCGCCTCACCTTTTTCTTGATTCTTCAGGCAATTGCACTCTCAATCTTGCTTATGTTTCTTGGTATGAGAATGATCAAAATATTATCATCTGGCTCAACTCCACGCTCTCTGAATCCTTAATTCCATATACTATTGGTGTGAATTCCGCTCGTGATCTTTGGGCGAAATTGGAATCACATCTTGCCACAGCTTCTCAGTCTCATATTCATAAGTTATGCTCTCGTCTTCGTAATCTTACCAAAGGAAATTCAACTGTTGCTCAATATCTTCAGCAAATTGAGGCAATTGCTGATGCTCTTGCCAGTGCCGACTCTCCGGTTGAAGATTCCGATCTGATCTGTGTTACTCTCCATGGCCTTCCCCCAGAGTATGACTAATTTGTTGATGCTATTCAATTTCGTCTCGGATCTACAACAATTGATGAACTACATGGCTTGCTCTTTAGCAAAGTGATTCAATTAGCCAATCGCAAGCAAAACATCTCTGAGGCATCATCTTTTCAGGCGTTTAACCCATCTGCAGACATCATTCCTCTTCCTGCATCTAATCCTAACTCTCAAGCTTTTGTGGCTCAGTCTCCTTCTACCTTCAACACTTAAAGTCGTGGAATGGATCGTTCTCATAATCGAAGTCATTTCAATCGTGCAAATTAAAAATCCTCTAATAATCAACGATTCTCTAACAATCGTGGCAATAATCAGCGTCATCCTCGTGGAGGTCGCAACAATTTTTCATCCTACATTAAGAAAAATCTTTGTCAGATTTGTCATCACTTTGATCATAAAGCATGTGATTGTCCTCATCGCTTAAATCTGGCTTATGGTGGAAAATCCTTTCCTGCAACAATGGTTGCTAATACTTCTTCATCCAATCCTACTTGGATTGTCGATTCTGGAGCCACATCACACATAACCAACTCCTATGCAACTCTGCAGAATCCTGAAGCATACACAGGTCCAGAACAAGTGTACATTGGTGATGGCAAAGGTTTGCCCATCACTCACTCTGGTTCTACTATTTTGAATACTTTTACTAGTGCTTTTACACTCAATAAAGTACTATATGTGCCTGCATTGAAACATAACCTTCTATCTGCAAATCAATTTTTGATTGATAATCACTGTTCATTGCATCTTTATCCCTCTCACTTCACTGTGAATGATCTTTCTTCGGGGATGATGCGTTTTAAAGGTCCTGTTCAACAAGGGTTTTATCCTTTTCATTTTCACTCATCTACAAATGGTCATCCTAAGGCACTCACAGCTTCTGCGAAAGCTTCTAAGGATGTCTGACATCAAAGATTGGGTCACCCATCAATCAAGATTCTCAATAAACTTGCTTCAAAATCTTGTATTCCTGTTTTAGCTCATACAAATATGTCATTCTGCTCAAATTGTGCATTAGGTAAAAGCTCCAAGCTTCCCTTTGTATCTACATTTTGTACAACTAGCTCTAGAACTCATCCACACGGATGTTTGGGGACCATCACTTATAGCCTTTTCTCAAGATTTTCGGTACTATATCATTTTTGTGAATGACTTTACTAGATATTGCTGGTTTTATCCTCTGAAATGCAAATCTGATGTACTGTCAACTTTTATGCAATACAAATCTCTGGTTGAGAATTCTTTGTGTACCAACATCATTACTTTGAGGACTGATTATGGTGGAAAGTACTTAAGTACTGATTTCTCTAACTTTTTGGCTATACATGACATTTAACATCAACTCACTTGCCCCCACACACCTGAACAAAATGGGTTTAGAGAACGCAAGCATCGTCATTTATTGAAACTACTCGCACTCTTTTGGCAGCTTCCAAAGTACCCCACATCTATTGGGTTGAGGCTTTCAACACAACAATCTATCTTATTAACAGATTGCCCACTGCATCCTGACAGTCTCCTTAGGAATCTTTATATCATCGAGCTCCAAACTATGAGTTTTTAAAGGTCTTTGGTTGTGCTTGTTTCCATGGCTCAAGCCTTATACTTCCTCAAAGCTGGATCCTAAAAGCAAAGCGTGTCTTTCTTGGATATAGTATGAATCACAAGGGCTATAAGTGCCTTGATCCTGCAACCAATAGAGTGTACATTTCCAGGCATGTTCTCTTTAATGAATCTAGTTGTCCTTTTCATAATATGTCAAACACCACAACCCCATTACCACTCTTGTATCCTAAGCCTGGATCACTTGTCCCATCTAATCTTACCTTTACATTTCCTATTTCTTCTTCCTCTGGTACTAACACCCCATTGCCTAGATCCTCCTCCAGTACACCACCTATTTTAGCCCATAACCATTTCTCTACTACTATCTCAAGTCCTATAATGTCAGCTCTAGATTCCATTCCTCCCATTTCTACTCAACCCATTAACACTCATCCAATGCAAACACGGTCAAAATTTGGCATTTTCAAACCTAAAGCACTCATTGCCACTAAACACACTCTACCATCTCATTTCTCAGTGGATTACATACCTAAAACCTATCTTCAAGCCTCCAAATACCCTCATTGGAGCCAAGCCATGCAAGAGGAAGTCAATGCTCTTATCAACACTAGAATATGGTCTCTTGTTCCCAAGTCTCCATCACAGAACATTGTCGGTTGCAAATGGGTTTTTCGTATCAAGAGAAAGCCAGATGGCACTATAGACAGGTACAAAGCTCGGCTCGTTGCCAAGGGATTCAATCAGTAGGAAGGTTTAGACTATACTGAAACCTTCAATCCAGTAGCCAAGCCTATTACCATTCTACTTCTCCTCACTCTTGCAGTTCAATTTGATTGGTTCTTGAACCAACTTGATGTCAGCAATGCTTTCTTACATGGGACACTCAATGAATAAGTTTTTATGCAACAACCACCTGGATTTGAAGATTCAACTAAACCATTTCATGTCTGCCACTTGCATCGTTCTCTGTATGGTTTAAAACAAGCTCCGTTGGCTTGGTATGACAAGCTTCATGGTGCCCTTCATTCTCTTGGATTTTTTGGATCTCATAGTGATCATTCATTGTTTATCAAAAAAGGTCCAAATATGATCTTTATTCTTGTCTATGTTTATGATATTTTGGTTACTGGTCCAAATTCCGCAGCATGTAAACAAGTTATTCAGCAACTTGGCTCCATGTTCCCAATCAAGGTTTTAGGTCCTCTACACTATTTCCTCGGTCTTAAAGTTCAATGATCCTCCTCCGGTATTTTTCTCTCTCATACCAAATACATATTGGATTTGTTATCCAAAGCAAACATGACTGGAGCCAAACCTTGCAGTACCCCTCTCAGCACCTCTAAACTTGATCATGATTCTCCCTTATGTCAAAATGCTTCTAAGTATCGTTCACTAGTTGGTGCTCTCCAATATCTCACCTGGACACGTCCCGATCTTAGTTTTGCAGTTAATCTTGTAGTCAATACATGCATAATTCCAAAGTTTCACACTTTCAGGCTGTTAAGCGTATCCTCAGATATCTCAAGGGATCTCTTGGCCTTGGTCTTTGGTTCTCCAAGTGTTCAACTTCGCTTACTATCACAGCATTCTCCGACCTTGATTGGGCTGGCTGTGCTCTTGACAGACGATCCACTGGAGGTTATTATGTATATCTGGGAAACTCCTTGATTAGCTGGAGTGCAAAGAAACAACCAAATGTTGCTCGTTCTTCCACAGAGACAAAGTACATATCTCTAGCTAACACTGGTTATGAAATAACCTGGCTTTGTCAGTTACTGGTGGATATTGGCTATTGCCTGCCTTCAATGGCTCAACTCTGGTGTGACAACATTTCGGCTATATCCCTAGCAAAAAATCCTATTTTTCATGCTCGGACAAAACATGTAGAAATAGACTATCATTACATTCGGGAAAAAGTACTTGCTAAACAGATCTCTGTCCAGTTTGTCTGCACTCAAGATCAAGTAGCTGATATATGCACAAAGTCTTTGTCCAAGCTCAGATTCCTCTTTCTTCGTGACAAACTTCAACTTAGACTACCTAAGTTCAGTTTGAGGGGGATATAAAGGGTAATATTGTAAATATACCTTCTTAGTTGTTATCTTAGTGGTTAAGATAATCTGATAGTTTGTTGTATATATATACCTAAGCTGTAACATTATACGTGTGAAATGAAAATATATTTTACCAAATAGCGTTGGGACAATTTAACTCAATTGGGTTTCAATATCACCTTACGCTTTCAAATGCCGAGCATTTAGTTTCCTTCATTTCATCTGTGTGCCTGTTTTTTACCTCATGAACTCTCATATGCATATCCTTGTACATCACACAGCCGTTATGCATGCTTCAAACTAAAGAATGAGTATAGTAGTTTCCATACACTCCACTAGTTTTTGTATGCATCATAAACTTTAATTGTCTCCGAAACAGCGCCCTACTGCATCTTTTTATGTTTCTTCATGATTCTGATGGCTGCAATTTGTCCTTTTTGTGTCGTTTCAAGATCTGTTACAGGATATCGAGCACTATATGATGCCCTAATAAAGGGAATTCATGATGAACACGGGAAATTGAAATTCCTTCCCATATGGAGTATGATATTCGTTATGTCTTGTGTGATTGCCGTCTCACTAGATCCTCTGTTCCTTTACATTTTAATCATTGATGAAGATAACAAGTGCCTTCAAATGGACAAAAAGCTGAGCACTATTGTTCTTCTGTTGCGATCACTCACGGATATCTTTTTCACTGTGGATTTTATATATAAAACTTACGACAGTGTTAAAGTTCAAATGCACAAAAAGTTGACGGCTAATGTGGCCTCAAATACCCTGAAACTAGTGGGCTCAAGTACTCTACAGACTGAGACCTCCATACAAACCGGAGGAAATTTGGATCAGAAATCAGAGGGAAGAGTGTTTATTGAAGTTGGCAAGAAAAGAGCTCAGATGTCGTGGTTATCTTTCTCAATCATAAATGATTTTCTTGCTCTTCTTCCCATCCCACAAGTAAGAAACTAAACTCTAATTTGTTTTGTGCCTATTCTCAACTAGCTAGCTGTAATTAGTGGATTTCTAACCCCTTTTTATTTCTTGTCTCCAGCTGCTAATAGTAGCTACATTTCACAATATGAGAGGCCCTGAATATGTGGAACATAGAAAGGTTTTGAATGTCTTCATTCTTGGTCAATATCTACCAAGGATATATCGAATTCACCAGTCGTCCAAGGAAATTCGAAAGACCACTGGAATTTGGTTTAAAGGTCTATTCAAATTTTTTCTCTACATTCTTGCTAGTCATGTAAGTTTCGCCTCGATTGTTATTTCATTATAATATTATGTATTCACTGTTGCCAGATGAAGCTTTCTTTAGAAACGTTGGATTATGTTTGCTCATTTCGGATTATATGTACCCTCAAACTCTCTTCATCAATTATTACAAGATAACTTTTTGTTTGTTTGATTTAGTTAATGTAAAAACTCATAGAATTGTCCTTCATAAGTTTTCCTTAATTGATAAATCATTTGATTATGATTTTGTTACTTTTGTAGATGCTTGGGGCTTTTTGGTATTTCTTTTCTATTCAACGAGAGACATCATGCTGGCACAGTGCCTGTGCAAATCATAGTCCAGATCCTATTGGATGTATGGATGCTTTCTACTGTGGGCGTCGAACTACAACATCGAGAAATATAACATTTCTAAACGAGCATTGCCCGTTAGAAACTCGACTTGGTGTCTTACCGCCATTTAATTTTGGAATATTTCTCGATTCCCTAAAGAATAACAACTCAAAGCGTATAACGTTCGGAAAGAAGTTCCTTTACTCTTTCTGGTGGGGCATGCAAAATTTAAGGTCTGTGCATATGCACTGACGATCAACAATTTTTTGAATTAATGAATAAACACTTATCTAGCTCATTCACAATATCTTTCTTATCAAGTAATTATTTATTTTGCAGTAATTTTGGTACGAATCTGACAACAAGCACGTATGTTTGGGAAAACTTGTTTGCGATTCTTATTTCTGCCATTGGCTTGCTAATGTTTTTATTTAACTTCGGCATTGTGCAGGTTGGTATATGTTTTTATTTTCAATCATTTTTCTTCAGGCCTTTTGCGTATACAATTATTTGTGAATGGATTTCAAATTATATAAGATACCTAAGTTCTTTGCTGAAACATACCCTTGTGGTATGTAGCTAGCTAGGACATAGGAGATCATTGATCGAGCTTATTATTAATGAATTCTACTAGTGGTAAGACAGACTTTAATGATGAAATCAGAAGAGATAGGACGGAAGATTCGGATGAAGAAGCTAGGTGTAAGGGCGTGGATATCCAGAAATGAATTCCCTGATGATATCAAGAACGAAATCATGAATAGCACAGAGCAAATATTGATAAAAAACAAAGACGCCAATGTCGACAACCCATTCCTTATTCTTCCCTGGCAGACCAAAAGATCTGTAAAACGCTATCTTTTCATGGATACACTTAAAACAGTATGTTCTTCAAAACCCGATTTCTCTCTATCTATTAATTGCATCCATTTTCACTGCTATGTTGTTCTGATGATATATGTCTCTGCGTGCGCGCGCATGTTTATAGGTGAAAATGCTTAAGGGCATGGATGAAAGAGTGTTGATGTTGATTTGCGACTATCTGATGCCAGTGACGTACGGTGCGAACAATTTCATTTTTCGAATGGGTGATCCACTCGATTTCATGCTGTTCATTATCGATGGGACAATGTGGTCCTACGCGTCTAGTGATAGTCAAGCTGGGAATGGAACCTCTTCAATGGCCACTGAGCCCCTAGGGAAAGGTCAGTTTTACGGGGAAGAGCTTCTCGAATGGGCATTAGACGGTTTCACCAAAGTTCCAGTCTCCAGCAAACATGTCAAAAGTCAGACAAAAGTAGAAGCATTTGTGCTCATGGCCAAGGACTTGCAAACTGTCGTCTCCAGAGTCAAACAACATTGGGACTACCACAATTGTAAAAATCCTGAAGAGGTGGCATTTTCTACCATCCGTCGTGCCCGTTTCCATGTCAAGGCGCAACGACGTTTGCTCGTGCCCCGGCTGAGATGACAATGGTGAGATCTTGCCATATACAGTAGGCAATTAATATCTTCATAAACGTCGAAATCGAGGCGCTCTATTTGTGGCCAGGAGTTCCATACACAACCCTAGCTAGATGAGTACATTTTGTATAAGCTCTGGCCTCAAAACAATAGTATTATTGGCCATTTCTCTCAGGGATATGTTTATGTTGGTCATGATCTGATGAATTTACAGTTATGAGGTTTAAGTAATTAGTCATAGAAAGCAATCTAAACCTTATATATAGAGAGTGCTTAATGTTAGATATGTTTTGACATTAGCACCATAGTCTGGTTTAAGTAATTAAGTCAACTGCAAGTGTTTTATTGATGGTTTTTAATATTGCCCCAACCCCATATTAAAAAAGGAAAACTAATGAAAAATGCTTGAAAACTTTGAGTTTTAACGATAAGGACAAAATAAAGGGTAAAGTGAATAGTACCAGGTTTGACTTTTTAGTGTAAAAATGTGGTTTTTCGTTAAAGTGAACAAAACCGTGGACTTTTCGTTAAAACTCCCTATTAAAAACCATCAATAAACCATCAATGCAACCGGCTTCTTCTATTTCACACAATGAAATCATCGATAAACCCCAACCCCATATTATGCGAGAATTCAAAGGATTTCAAAGTCTCTATTTTCAATCTTTGATTGGCCGAATTTACAATGAACATCGATGTTATGTAATGACATGCAAATTATTCTTTGTTATGGTGCTTTAGATTATAGGGAACTTTAACAAAAAAACTCCTAGTACTGTTCACTTTAACAAAAAAACCACATTTTTCCACTAAAAAGTCAATCATGATACTATTCACTTTACCTTTTATTTTGTCTTTATCCTTAAACCTCAAAGTTTTTAAACCATTTTCATTAGTTTTCTTTAGATTCTATGATACTCCATTTTTTTTTAACAGTTAAATCTTATTTTATATATTTTTAACTAATGATTTAACGGTTAAAATCGAGTGATTATCCAATACTCTACGCCGTAGAAAAGTCGATAGTTTCATATATGTTTCATCATTTTCATTCTGATGGGTGCAATTTTGTTGTGTGTAATTCTGTTGTCAATTTGTTTCATATTTGTTTTTGCTACATTGTAACATCAATTATAAATACTTGAATTTAATATTGTAATACTAATAAGACAGCCAGAGCTAGCTATGGAGTTTGATTTCTTCAACCCCAAAAGAAGGGGAAAGACCAAGCAGTTTGTGATTGTAAATTAAGTCAATTGAGTCCTCCAAATTTTTTTGGCTTCTTGTTATCTACGCCTCATAAAACTCTATTTTGATTTCATTTTGCTCCATGTGATTAAAAAATCATCACTTTATTTTTGAAACTCAAAATTCGTTCCACTTTAACTTCTGAACTCTCTCTTCTCCCTATAGGTCACATTCTAAAACATATGTGGGATCTAACGCCCAATAAGATTATGTCACGTGTGAAATAAGGTTGATTATAAATCTCCATTATGTGTTAATATTCAACAATCAATCAATCAAGGAATATTAAGTTTAAAAGAAATTGAAGAGATGAAAAAAATTAAAAAGAAATTGATTAGTCTGACACATCCAAAACGAACCCACAAAGGAAATTAACATATCTAACGCAATGTGGAACGAATTTTAAGTTTTATAGAGTCAACTTTGAAGTTTCAAGTGGAAAAATGAGATCAAAATCGAGTTTCAAAAGGCATACTGGAGCGAACTTTGAGTTATTAGGAGTAAAATGACGACTTTTGAATTACATGGAACAAAATGAGAATAAAATTAAGTTGCAGGGAGCGTAACTAAAAATTGTTCTCTTCCACATGACAAATAATCTCTCACACTTGCTATCTTTATCTCTGACCATTGCATATATATATAAAAAAAAAAAAAACAACACACAACATTAATAGAGGTGTAAAAATTTTCAAAAATATGTATGTTTAACCTCTACACTCGAGATTCTGTGTTCAAGTTATCTTCCCCAATTCTTCCAACCTTCGGTGTTCGTGGGGTGTGAGGGGATATCTAGTCACCTGGCGAGGATTGGGCCAGCCAGTCATTGTGGATCGTTTTAGAAATTGGGCCATAATTGAACAGTGGGTTTACACTTTGTGTATTTAAGCCCATTTAGCAGCTTATTACTTTTTTCCAAAGGGACAACGACGGGCTCAACCCAGAAAAATAAAATGAAGAACACTCGCAGAGCTGAATGAGATGAAGCGAGAAGACGAAAGCAAACAGTGCTGTCGTCGTCCAGTCCAACCAGCAGCTCAAAAGTCAACAAAATTGGGGGTTGGTTTCGGAAACATACGGTGCTCGTCCTCGTTCGATCACACAGCGGAGCTACTATGTCTGCCGCCGTGTGTGCCGGTCATCGAGGGACCGAGAAAACCAACTCCAGCACTGAAAACCCCGGCACCGACGCGAGGTTTAACTTTTAATTTTTATCAGCGGTATCTTAACTAAACTACTCCTTCCTGCAACTTGCATTTTCACAATAACAATAATTACTTCTTTGCGTGTTCTGATTAATGATTAATCACCATATGTTAACGACTTGGACTTGGATTAATTATCATATGTTAACGACTTGGATTATCCAAACAGGTGTACGAGTTAGTACTTTCTGCTAATCAAAGGCTAGATGTCTTCATCAAATGCCAGTTGAATCTGCATTTCTGACATGAAGGTTGTTATTTAGTATTATTTAATTTGTAACGTTTGCATTGCATCAAGGTTTGCATAGTTTGTTTGGTAAAACAACCAAGTACATTACAAAAAGACTAGGGATTAAGGAAAATTACGAACCTTGGTCAATACTACCTGCAGCTAAGTCATTATAATAAAGGAACTTAAACAGCTCGTCTAAACGAAACACACTAATTAGTCCAGACCCACTGCATATTAATAAGTAGAACTTTCATTTGTTTTCGAAACGGGATTTTTCTGGATCGATAACATCATCATTTGCATGAGGCATCTAGCTATTTGCTGCAGAGAATGATACCAAACTTTGGTTTCTGCCACTTGAATGCGCTCTCTCTCTCTACTTGATCTACCTTGTAAACTGAAAGCCTCCTAAATTTAGCCATTCAGGTGTCATTGCTGTAAGCTTCCAATTAGCTTAACTCTCTCTCTCTCTCTCTCTCTCAATTTGTGTTTACTGTCCGGATAGCAGGGAATTCTGAATTACTAATCATCACGGAGTATCATAAACTTGACTGAGTAGTTATGGCTAACAAAAGAGAAGACTTAGATGTGGAGAACCAGGCAGAGGGGTTAGTAATTCTTTTCCTTAAGACTGCAATTTTTTGTCTGTCATTTTTTCAAATATAAGTTTGTATCAAACACTGGGACTCATATCTGTACTGGCTTTGGCTGGTCAAAATACTGCATCGATCAAATGGCTGTGACTTGTTATTATGATCCATGCACAAGTTTCACGTATATGTTGCGTTGGGACAGTTTAAGTCATTTTGTTTCAATATCACCTTACGCTTTCAAATGCCGAGCATTTAGTTTCCTTCATTTCATCTGTGTGCCTGTTTTTTCTCATGAACTCTCATATGCATGTCCTTCTACATCACACAGCCGTTATGTATGCTTCTCACTACAGAATGCTCATAGTAGCTTACATACACTCATAAACTCTAATTGTCTCCAAAACAGCACCCTACTGGAAATCATGGATAGCATAGAGAAAATATTGAAAAAAAGATAAAGATGTCCACAAGCCATTTCTTATTCTTCCCTGGAGAACCAAAAGATCTGTTAAACGCTCTCTTTTCATGGTACACTAAAAAAAGCATGTTCTTCAAAACTCAATCTCTCTCCATCTATTAATTGCATCCATTTTCACTGCAATGTTGTTCTGGTGATCTGTATCTGTGCGTGCGTGCGCATGTGTTATTGTATAGATAAATACGCTTAAAGACATGGATGAAAAAGTGTTGACGTTCAAATGCGTCTATCTGAAGCCAGTGACGTATAGTGAGAACAGCTTCGTTTTTTGGGAGTTTTAACGAAAAATTCACGATACTGTTCACTTTAACGAAAAACCATATTTTTATACTAAAAAGTCAAATCTGGTACTATTCACTTTAACCTTTAGAGCAATTCCACCCCTAAAGGCTTTGCGCCAGCACCCAGCGCATTTATCCACTCAAGTGAACAGTAATAGGCTGGAGTGAACAGTAATAGGCCAAGGCATCTCCACCCCTTAAAAAATGCGCTGGCACCCAGCACATTTATTTAGTGTGTTTTTTTTTTTAAGTTTATTTCGGATAAGATTTTTAACCAATTTCGGATAAAATTTCAAATAAACTTAAAAAAAATACACTAAAATAAAATTACATACTCATCAAATAAACTTAAAAAAAACACACTAAAACAAAATTACATAAACTCTTCAAATAAACTATAAAAAAAAACACACTAAAATAAAATTACATAAACTCATCAAATAGACTTTATTCTTCAACCACAAACTTTATTCTTCAAATACACGATGAAGATGGATGTAGGGATTTATGGTTTATATGGACAAAAAAATTAAGGATGAGCTTTTTGGTATTTTTTTTCACACAAAAAGTATATGAGAGCTTTGGTAGAAGGTGTAGAAAATATTGAAATGTGGTGTAAGGTGGAAGATGAGGGTTATGTATTTATAGAAAAAAAAAATAACTTTTTTAAAATTTTACTGTATTTTAAAAAAAAAATCCGTATTTTTTTATATTTTTTAATTAATTTTAATGTAGTTAATTAATCTGTACCGTTGGATTTGAAAAAATATTCAAATCCAAGAGCCCAGGATCGGCCACGTGGCCAACACCAGCAAATGGCCCAGCTTCTTGGTCAGCCTATTTTGTGCTGGCCCAGAGACCAGCATGGGCTGGGTGCCAGGTTGTTGCACGGGCTGGAGGACTTGGACAAGGTGCTGGGCTGTTATTTGGACAGGGTGCTGGGCAAAGTCCACTCCGGTGGATTTGCTCTTATTTTGTTCTTATCATTAAAACTCAAACTTTTCAAGCCATTTTCATTAGTTTTCCATTTTTAGAATTGGAGATTGATCACTCATATATTTCATGCATTTATACTATCTATTTCTAAAGTCTTTGTAATGTTTTTGTGTTAAAATTGTGGCATTTTACCTTATCTTGTGTTAATGTGCAATTAAATTTATTTTAGGATCACTTTCAAGTAAATAGAGAAAAGGAATTCATAAAAAAACAAATAAGAGAAATGGAAGTGGAGCTTGTCTCCACGGGGTGATGTTTTGAAAGGGTGATTGCCTTATTGTTTAAAGCAAAAGCTGGTAGACAATGAAGAGTGAAAGGAACAGAATAAAAGAATATCAAAGGCAGCAGAAAGTGGGTTGATGGAAGACACGGCATAAAGGATAGACAGAGAGGATGGCACAAGCATGGATAGAATAATAAAAGAGAGAAGTGGGAGAGCACGGAAGAGAAAGATTAAAGAAAAGAATTGAAAGTGGAAGGCAGCAAGTGTGGAGAGAGAACACAGACTGGCAGAAATAAAAACAAAAGGAGAGACTGAGCGCAGAGCAGAGGAATCAAAACGGGTGTTTTCTTTCTTGTTATTTGTTTTTATGGATAATTT
The DNA here is from genome assembly GCA_006547085.1 of Malus baccata. Classification (NCBI taxonomy): domain Eukaryota; kingdom Viridiplantae; phylum Streptophyta; class Magnoliopsida; order Rosales; family Rosaceae; genus Malus; species Malus baccata. The sequence continues at coordinate 158,579 of VIEB01000136.1, forward strand.
CTTATGTATGAACATAATTATGTGTAACTAATTT
>VIEB01000136.1:164803-192156 GCA_006547085.1 Malus baccata
GTAGTAGCCCATTGAGCCTTTAACTAAGCCATTTCTTTGTTAACCACATATCTTTACCTTGCTCCAATATTGGAGTTGAGGCCATACACAAAAATCGATTCCTTATTGTTTTGAGAAAGTATTACATGGGTTGTGCTCTTGGGGTTTCATTTATGTAGAAAGATGGATGGAGCATGTGTATTACAATGAAATGTGAATTTGATGGGTGATGTAGCTTTTGCAGATTTATGCATAGCTTTGCAGATTTGTTTCTTTCAATTGAAAAAAAAAAAGAAAAAAAAAACGAAATATATGAAAATTGGAGAGTGTTGATTTGTTGAAAATGTGTCGGTAGAGTATAAATTTCCTTTTGAAGTTAAATTTGGGGAGTAACAGGTGCTCGAGGTTTTATTATTTTGCTTTCAATTTGAGGTGGTGTGATATTGAGGTGTTGGAAAACTACCAAGTGTACTTTCTCAAAATTTTTTGATTTCCATATCCTTTCTTTCATTAGCCTATCACCTTTAGTCCATTACAACCGTAATAAAGTGCTATTGATCCAAGGTATTACTTAAATATTGATAAGCGAGTTAGGTGGACAAGCAAGCATATGGCGGCATGTACAATGAGATCACTTGAGTGAAACACATTAACCAAAACTTATGAGTGAATGAGCGTATGTCTTGTGAGAAACTCATATGTTTGCATATGATGATTTAAAGGAGCTTGGAATTGCATTGACATGGCTAGCTCACACATGGCTTTTCAACGTTTTGTTTGAAGGAAATTTTGTTAATTATTGGATGATGTTTTGAGCTCTTGATTAGTTCTTGGTTGTTTGTATCATGATTAGCACTTATCTCTGAAATCGAATTTGAGAAGTTGGCTACTAAGTTGTTGAATCTAGTCTTAGTTGAGTGGTTTTGTTTTGTGTTTTGTTTTGCTAGAGGACTAGCAAAAATGTAAGTTTGGGGGTATTTGATCACTCATATATTTCATGCATTTATACTATCTATTTCTAAAGTCTTTGTAATGTTTTTGTGTTAAAATTGTGGCATTTTACCTTATCTTGTGTTAATGTGCAATTAAATTTATTTTAGGATCACTTTCAAGTAAATAGAGAAAAGGAATTAATAAAAAAACAAATAAGAGAAATGGAAGTGGAGCTTGTCTCCACGGGGTGATGTTTTGAAAGGGTGATTGCCTTATTGTTTAAAGCAAAAGCTGGTAGACAATGAAGAGTGAAAGGAACAGAATAAAAGAATATCAAAGGCAGCAGAAAGTGGGTTGATGGAAGACACGGCATAAAGGATAGACAGAGAGGATGGCACAAGCATGGATAGAATAATAAAAGAGAGAAGTGGGAGAGCACGGAAGAGAAAGATTAAAGAAAAGAATTGAAAGTGGAAGGCAGCAAGTGTGGAGAGAGAACACAGACTGGCAGAAATAAAAACAAAAGGAGAGACTGAGCGCAGAGCAGAGGAATCAAAACGGGTGTTTTCTTTCTTGTTATTTGTTTTTATGGATAATTTCTTATGTATGAACATAATTATGTGTAACTAATTTATTATGCTAGAGTGAGGCCATGAGCCGCAACATGAATACGTAGTTTTATTTTTCAATTGCTTAAGTGTTGTTACATGTTTGCTTTGATATTTTCAATCACTGAATTAAACTATCTAGGTACCTTGATGCTTGAACACCATTAGGATGCTTAGAAAAGTTATCAGATGCAATTTTGAACGAATGTCACGTTAAAATTGGTTGTGCTTCTTGTGATTGAGAATTATACTCTCCTAAGGTAAATATCATGCTCTTAGGGATTATATGGTTTAACAAAAGGATTTTCACCAAGATTAATGAATTACTCATGTTTATATTTAATCCAAATGTCATGGATAAGTTGCATGTAGTGGTATGCGTTTTAGCTTGAATGTCACAAGTAAAATATACACAAGGAAAATCCAACCTTCAAAGCATGTGTGTTTTCAATTATTTAAGTAATTGGAATAGCTACGTAGGAGTGTTGTTGGTAAAGGTTGAACTCTAGCATATTGTCAATTTATTTTTCTTCAGTCATTTATTTTATCTTGAATTTCCTTATTTACTTGTTTTGTTTAAGTTGAATCATTATTCTTATAAATCAATTCCTATTTTAGATATTTGTTTAAGTCACATCCAGTAATATTTAGTGTCGTCAAATTACTGTAATTCTTAGAATTAAATAAGTTAAATACACAAAAACTCGTAAATTGTTTATATCAGTCCCTGAGGAGATCGACCTTGCTTGAGCCATTCTATACTACACACACTTGTTCTCTTGCAAGAATTTTCTATGATTTAACCCTTTGTTTTATAAGTGGTAAAATCGCTATCAGAGATCCACTCGATTGCATGCTGTTCATTATCAAAGGGACAATGTGGACCTACGCGTCGTCGAGTGATAGTCCTGCTGGGCAACGAATTTCATCAATGGCCATCAAGCGCCTCGGGAAAGGTCACTTTTACGGGGAAGAACTTCTCGATTGGGCATCAAACTGTTTCACCGAAGTTCCAGTCTCCAGCAAACATGTCAAAACTCGGACAAAAGTAGAAGCATTTGTGCTCATGTCCCAGGACTTGGAAACTGTAGTCTCCAGATGCTAACCATATTGGGACTTGCACAATTGTAGCTGAGTACATTTTGTATAGCTCTGGCCTCGAAACAATATTGTGATATTTAGCCAAGATAGCAATACATGTTTATATATTGATCATGTGCAATCTAAACCTTATATACAGAGTGCTTGATGTTAGATACGTTTTGAGAATCAAAAAAGAAGATATCAGTAAAAGTGGCTTGAGTAATTAAGTCGACTGCAAGTAATTGGGCCCCACAAATTTTATTTATTTTTAATGATTTCCTATATTTATTAAAATTTAATTAATTTTTTAATTTAGTTGAGTAAAGATGCAAGTCCTGTGTCACTTCATTATTTAACGGTTAAATTTATCAAAAAAATTAACAGATGTCTGACATTGCAATGAATTCATAAGACGAGGTATGACATTGCAATGAATTCGTAAGACGAGGTATGACATTGCAATGTTTAAAACATCAGGTATGAGATTGTGGTTCGACTCACACTTGAGGTGGTTTTGTGTAATTTACACTAAAAATAACATCTTGTATAAGCTCAACAATCCAATAATAAATCTAAGAGTTTCAGTTAATAAATCTAAGAGTTGTTGAAAGTTTTGCTTCTGTGGAGATGACTAGTGAAATTAACTTATACCATTCCTGGTCAGTATCTTGTTCAGTCATTCTTTACATCTATCAGTTTCAAGATAGAGTTATCTAAAATAACAAATTTACAAAATTGAATACATGTGATAATAGTGGAAAATAAGATTAATCCGAAGTGTTTATCAGTTGAAGAGTTGTAGAAGAATGCAAACTGTTCCTCACCATATTCCAACTGTTTGGCAGTAGAGTTGGGCGGGAATGATTTTCAAGTGTCTCTGGCTTATCAAGATTCCCTCTTCTTATACATTTCATGGCGAAATACAAGGTGCCATGGATCTTAAAGTAGAGATAAGAAGTCAGTAACAGGTGGCTCATAATATCTGTTCATTTTAAAGAATTTGAGATGTCACGATCTGTTAAGATTTCGATTATGTCACAAAAACGACGTGAACATGCAAACACGCCAAGTCTAAAGCAGACAACTAGGCAAGATCTAGGCACCGTTTCTTAATTTTTAAACACCTCAAGATTAATCGTGATGATAGCGCTTAAGCCAGCATTAGACGTGAATTTTTAGAACATTGAGTGCAACATAATACCTAAGACTCTTTCATTGTTTGATTGCTCGCATGCGGGAAAAGCCAAGCAATTTTCTCGACGAGGGACGAAAACATCAAATTAACATCAGAAAAATGTTGGCTTATACGCTCATTTGGTTTCACACTTAACAAACGAGCAATCTTCTACATATAGCCAAACAATTTTCTACATTATAGCAATATAATAACTATCTAAGTCAAGTCGTCAACTATTTCCAAAAAAATTCAAATCGTCAACCAATATTGTTATCCACCAAGTCAAGTTGTCAATAATAAAATTAATTAAAAACATAAAAAAATGAAAAAAATAAGGATAGTGCCATACACGCACATTTGTTACTTTTGTTTATTAATTTTTCTCAATTCATTTGATCTGAGGTTAAAATTTAAAAAAAATGTGTGAGAAGTAATAATAAATGTGAAAATTAACAACCCAAAAATAATTGAAATTTCGATATCCCCTTTGGTTTAATATTTGCGGCTGCGAGTGTGAAAAATGCCTTACACTTCGACATTGTGTGTACTGGTTAGTGTGACGCTATGTGTACTGGCTAGTGGAGGGAGGAAATAGAGCAGGAGGGCAACCATGGCATGAATTCTACGTGATGCAGACAGTCGTGGGCAGTGATGAAGGGGTGATAAAATTAACACCGAGTAAATTTGGTATCATTAAATTACGTGGCATAATTGAGAGCCATTAAACCTTACTAAAACTCAAATTTCCATTTCTATTGCCTTCCAAAACTCAACTCAACCCAAGGCTAAAATATGGCCTAAAACCTAAAACTCAAATGGAAGCCAAATTTAGCCCAAAATTAGTGGGGCTGACTTACCATATATATATTTTTTATTTAGGTTTATATTTATAAATTCATTGAATACAACGGTTAAGATCTAATTTGATAAAATTTAACTGTCCAAATTTAAATCTAACGGCTAAAATAATTTAAAAAAAAAATCTTTCATTTGTTTCATATTTTTTCATAGTGTTTAACGAGTTTCATGGTATCGGTTAGTGATTTTTCAGTATTTGTCAGAATCTAAATATTTTTTTGTTAAAATGTTTCATAAAATTAAATTATGATAATCTACATAAATTTTTATTTTACAAAAGTTACTTTAAGAAAAAAATTAGTCTAAATTCATTCTTTAATAATCTGGGGCTAAAATTTTAGGCTAAAAAAGTTGGAGCAGAAAAGCTATTTCTGGGTTAAAACCTAAATTTTCTGAGCTAAAAATTTTAGGTTTTAGGCTAAGGGTTGGAGATAGTCTTAGATGAATTTCAGTAGCTACGATCAAAAGCCTTGTATAGTGTTTTTTTATTTTTTTTATTTTTTTATTTATTATTACAACTATATATGTTATGATAAGACAGTAAGAAGAGGATAGTGTTTGGCTAAGTCATACAATGGTAACCTAATTTGGTATCGAATTCGTCATTCACGATATTCGAGCCTAAGACCTTTCATTCATAAGTGAAGAGCAACATCATCAGATCATAGTACTGAGTAACAAAGTCTTATATAGTGTTAGAAGAAAAAACATGCAAAGGATCCAAATTCATAAAATAAATAGTTTTGTGGGTCCCACACACGTGTCACATATCATTATTAGTTGGGTACATTTTTGCTCTTACATTCAAGTGGTTGTAATGCTCACCATCTACTTATTACTATTAGATGAGTTTAAATTTTAAAATTTAAGTTTATCTCTCACACATATCTTAAGATTTAAATTCATCTAATAATAACAAAAACAGTAATGCACATTACCATTGTTTAAAGGTGATGAACAAAAATATTCTGGATTTAGGTACTCCAGCTTTTTTTCGGGTCCAAAAGGAGAATGCACTAGCTCCAACTTTTTTTTTGGTCCAAAAGGAGAATGTATTAAAAAGGGTAAAACCACAACAAAGGAGGCTAAAAAGCAGTTTAGCCCCAGGAAAAGGCTATAAACAAAGCAAGAAAAATGCCCAGACCAGACAGTGGTTAGTGGTCCGAAAGAGATTTACGATAAACAAATAAACCAACTTCCGTCCAAACACTAGACATCCCCCTAACCCATTAAAACACAAAAAGACAGCTATCTACTCCAACTTAATCAACACCTTTGTTTTATTTTACACGTTGGTGGCTTATCCAGAGCCCCTCAAATAATTAACAAATAATCCAACGTGTAGCGTGTTTCACGTTGATGAATTATCTTGAGCCTCTCAATAATTAACAAATAAACTTGCATGTTTTCATAAATTTCGAAATTTAAATTTATTTAATATTAACAAATAAGATGATAAATATCACTATTAATACTTGAGAGTGATTGAGCAAAAGTATTCCTTCATTAGCCAATTACTCCCAACTTTTTTTTTTTGTCCAAAAGTGGAATATAGAAAAAAGGGTAAAACCCAGCCCTAGAAAATGGATACAAATAAAGCAAGTAAAAAGACCAAACAGTGGTTAAAGAGGGTTAGAGATCCGAAATGTATCCAAAGGCTATCTCCAAGTGGTAAATCTCAGATTTTAGCCCATATTTTCAACTATTCGCTTTTACGTATAAGGTTACACTTTTTTTCTTTAATGTTAAGGAACTTATAATTTCTACCTCTAGCTTTATAATTTGTTAAACTTTTGTATTTTGTTGACATATTTTTTTTAATTTTTTTTTATTAGTACCCTACATATCAATACATCCCGCATAAAAATTTATTATTAAATGACACACACTTTTATGTGAAATGACTAACTAGACCAAAAACCAAATTAGTTGAAGTAAAACAACCAAATTAGTTGAAGGAATAAATTTGAAGAGCTAAAAGCTTTAAAAAGTAACACTTACACAATAATTTGAATCAAACCAATTCAGGAGTGCCTTTTAGTTAAAGTCGTTGGATTGTTTCCAGCAAAGGAGGGTTTGATGTTTGCTTTTAATTTGGATCTTAGAGATATTGTTCTCGAACACGACGCAAAGGAAGTGGTGGTGGCTGATATTATGTCTTTGGAGGATTGTCGGGGGGTCCGGAGGGTTGTACTATGATCCATAATCATATTACGTTTCTCCCATATTCTAACAACATGAAAGAAGTTTGGAATAACCACACAATTTCATCCATCCCTTGAAAACTCAAACGTCTTTGACGATGAAGTTAAGTATGTCGTGAATCAAGATCATGAGTAGCTAAGTTAGTCTTTTTCTTGAAGCATGTACTACCATTTTTATTTTCTGCAACAAATTAATAATTTGACAAATGCTTATGGTGTTATTGTTGAATGCTTCATCTACAAGTTATAATTGGCAAATGCTAACCAAATGGAGGCTCAAACTGATTCTTTAGTGATGAAATTTCGTACTTCTATATCAATAAGATTGCTGTAGATGGCAATTAGACCTCAAAATCTAATGTGAATAAATCAAGTATATATTCTTCACCAAAAAAGAAATAAATAAAAATTCAATACACAATTGTTAAAAAAAATCCAATTGTTGGCACACCCATTCCCTTCCTCTCCTTTCCGTGTTAAGGTCCACATGCTTTTCTTTAAGACCACATATGCTTTTGACACCATTTAAAACCAAAAAGAAATCTCATACAAAGCTATAAAAGAGAACCAAAAAGAAAAAACCATGTAAAGCCGACATCTTCCTATTAAACAAACAATTACAAAAGGTATAAAATATACTTACAATACTTTGGACGATTCCCCCACCGCGCACCTCCAAAGGCATCTTCAACTCTCAAAACTTTTTGTAATCTCAATGATTTTGTCGAATCCACGTCAACAAACTATAAAGTCAATTTCCCCCAAGTTTCAATGAACACCCACCTTGCAAATCCCGTGTAAACCCTAGATTTCTAAACATAGATTGTGCAGAGGGTATATTATGTGAAAGTCTTGCTAAAGGACTTTATTGCCCTTAAAGAATTGTAACATGTTATGCATATGGTCTCCCTTAACAGAAATATTGATGGAACATATGAAAAACTAAAGGTATGAGGCAAATCGGCTAAAAAAATTAGTTTGAGTCCTTAATTTCCTAATAAAAAAATTCAGTAAGAAAATTGAAAGCTAAGTGAAAGTTTAGAATGAAATCGACAGTTTACTCGTACCAAAAGTTATAAAATTAAATAATTTTCTAAGCTCAGAGGCGAGCGAAACCAGAAATTGCTTTCAAGATGGCCTACTGCGGGGCCCTGGTTGTCCTCCGGCAAATCCGACGAATTTTCGTTGTGGGCGCGGTTGAGGTGAGTCTGTCGGTTCTGAAGTGGCGTGTCATCCTGGGGGAGGAGAACCCGCGGGTCCTGAACGAGGCGGAGCTCTGAGCGAGATGAACGGGTCGCCACGCTTCTATTAGTAGAACGGATCGTAGCGCAGTCCCGCGCGCCCCCTCTCTGACTACCCTGCTCCCTTTGTTTAAAAAAATAATTATAAAAAAATCTTTCATTTGTTTCATATTTTTTCATAGTGTTTAACGAGTTTCATGGTGTCGGTTAGTGATTTTGCAGTATTTGTTATAATCTAAATATTTTTAGGTTAAAATGTTCATAAAATTAAATTATGATAGTCTACATAATTTTTTATTTTACTCATAATTTTTTATTTTACAAAAGTTACTTTAAGAAAAAAATTAGTCTAAATTCATTCTTTAATAATCTGGGGCTAAAATTTTAAGCCAAAAGGGTTAGAGCAGAAAATCTGTTTCTGGGCTAAAAATTTTAGGTTTTAGGCCAAGGGTTGGAAATGGTCTTAGATGAATTGCAGTGGCTACTATCAAAAGCCTTGTATAGTGTTTTTTTTTTAATTTTTTTTTTATTATCACAACTATATATGTTACCATAAGACAGTAAGAAGAGGAGAGAGTTTGGTGAAGTCATACAATGGTAACCTAATTTGGTATCGAATTCATTATTCACGATATTCGAACCTAAGGGAAATTCCAAGAAATGAATACCCCGAAAAATGAACCGTCCGAGGCGGTGAAACAAACTAAGGGAAATTCCAAGAAATGGGAAGACAGAGAGTTGATTCAATATGCCAAGAAAATAGCTCAGAATATGTCGTGGTTATCCGTCATAATTGACGTTTTAGCTCTTCTTCCCCTTCCACAAGTAAGAGAAATTAACTAAACTCTATATTTTTTTTATTTGGTAGCTAGCTGAAATTGATGGATTTGTATGTTCTAACCCTGGTTTATCTTTTAATTTTGGGTAAAGTACAAAAAACTACCTCAACTATTGGTGTCACGACACTTTTATACCTCATCTTTTAAAATTGACAATGTCATACCTCATCTTACGAATTTGTGTCAATGTCATACCTCCGTTAGTTTTTCTGTTAATTTCTCAGTTAAGTGCTGACGTGGCTAGATTTTTTATTAAAAAATTAATTAAATATTAAAACAAAAAACAAAAAACCAAAAAAAAAACCCTTCAACCCGTGCCCCCCTCCCCAAAAACCCAGATTCCCTTCTCTCCCACCCAACCCTCTCTCTCTCTCTCGCCTTTCTCTGTTCTCTCTCCCTGCATCCCAAAACCCAGAAACCCTTCCCACCCGACCTGTAATGCTCCACCCTAACTTGCCCCTTCTGCAGGCTAGGGCACACCAACACCAGCGACCCCCTCACCACTGCCATTTGCTGCACCAACATCCCACCACCCCTACTCGCCACCGCCATCAGCCACAAACCCACTTCTCCAAGCTCTCGCTCTGAAACTCTGCCTCAGTGTCTCGCTCAACCGAGTCTCCTCGACCCAACTCACCGACGACCCGCCCGTTTCGAACTCGCCAACCAGCGAAGGTAGCCCGAGATTTACCACTAGCTCTCGTAGCAGTCCTCGATCTCCGCCATTAAAGTAGAGCTCCAGCACCTGATTCTATCGATTCTCGACGACCCGGTCGTCAGTCGAGTCTTCGTCGAAGCTGGTTTTCGGAGCTCCGAAATCAAGCTTGCAAGGGGAGGGAGATGTGTTGGGGCTGGAGGGATCTAGGTTTAGGGTGGTTCTGGTTTTGGGTTGGGGGAGGATGGAAGAGGGAAGAAAGGGTGAGGGGGATAAGGGTGGTCCTATGCAAAAAAAAATAAAATAAATGATTTTTTTTTTTAGTTTTTAATATTTAATTAATTTTTTAATAAAAAATATGGCCACGTCAGCACTTAACTAAGAAATTAACAGAAAAACTGACGGATGTCTGATATTGGCACAAATTCGAAAGATGAGGTATGACATTGTCAATTTTAAAAGATGAGGTATGAAAGTGTCGTGACACCAATAGTTGAGGTAGTTTTTTGTACTTTACCCTTTAATTTTCTACAGCTGATAATACTAATGTTTTACCCAAAGGAAGGCTCAGGATTTGTGGAACACAAAATGTTTGTGAATGTGTTTCTTCTCGGTCAATATGTTCCAAGAATTTTTCGAATTCACCTGTCGGCCAAGGTATTCAAAAAGATGAATGGGAAATGGGCTAATGGTCTATTCAACTTGTTTCTCTACATTCTTGCCGGTCACGTAAGTTTCAATTCAATTGTCATTATATTTTAATACTTTGTTAATTACTAATGTTGGATTATGGACTGATGCAGTTTTTTCGAAAATGATTGTGTAGAAATATGACTCTTTAAATTAATCATGTAATGTTTATAATATATAGGGTTTGAGAAAACTCATATGTGGTAGGATTTCTAAATTAATTACAATTGATATTACGTTCCGTTAATTAAGGAGAAGATTTCGGATTAATTAATTCTATAATTCTAACACCACCACCATGTCATTTAGTATTACGATCTAGTGGCACTCCTCTTCACTTGTAGGTGAGAGGTCTTATGTTCGATTCTCGCCAAAGACGAATTTGAACCACATTGTAAGTCTTAGCCCACTCCCCCACTTCCTTAATGTAGATAATATCGTTTGTTTATAAAAAAAATTAAAAAAAAAAAAAACACAACCACCACCACCACTCACCACCCCTCGCAATTAATTGACTATCTTGATTGCATGTTATGGATTTAGGTACTAGGAGTTTTTTGGTACTTTTTCTCTATTCAACGAGAGACATCATGTTGGCACGAGGCTTGTGTAAAACTTAGTGTTGCATGTGAGGACACTTTTTGTATTGGATGCAAGGACACTTTGTACTGCGATAGTGGGAATATTACTGCAAGATATATTATCACACCTCACAAGCCTTGCCCGTTGAATACTCTATATGGTGGGAGTACCAAAGGAAGAAATATTATCAGACAACTAAACGAGAGTTGCCCGTTGAGTATGCTAGATGATAGGAATACTACTGCAAGAAATATTATCAAGCATCTAAACGGGAGTTGCCCGTTGAATTCTCCAGATGATGCTTTATCTCCATTTAACTTTGGAATATTTCTCGATTCCCTTAAAAATGAAAATCCAGATCAAAAGCTCGGAAAGAAGTTTGTATACTCTTTCTGGTGGGGCTTGCGAAATCTAAGGTACATTGTATATCCATTGACAAGCAACAATTTTCAGAAAAATATGTAACGAATAAAATTTTTGGGATTATCTAATTCGGCAACATTGTCTTATATTTTGCAGTAATTTTGGGACAAATCTAGTAACCAGTACGTATGCATGGGAAAACTTGTTTGCGATTCTCATTTCAGTCATTGGCTTGCTACTGTTTATATATCTTATTGGAAACGTGGAGGTTGGTATATTAAATCTCTGTGTACATTAACTTTCAACAATTTTTCTGTGTTTGGGAGTTGAGACTGCGGAGATCATTCTTCGAGTATATTAAGCAATTGTTTGATTTGTGGCGAGACAGGCTTTTATGCAGATGGGAGCTACAAAAACAGAGTACATGAGTGGACGACGTAAAAAAATAAAGGAAGCTAAAAATACACTTAGGGAAGTATGTTCCTCAACCTCATCTCTCACCATTAATTTATGGAATACATTGTTTTAAAACAAAATGACATTAACATTCAATGTTTGAATTACAATAATGATAAGATTGCACTATAATCTTAAAGTTTATAGTCCACAGTTATACAATAATGCTAAGTTAGTTAACAACACAGAATCACATTGTTATTACTAAAACTAGGTTAATGTTACATTCATTTCAAAAAATTTGTTCAAATTAAAGAGTAGAGTAGATTAACCTATGTATGTATACTACAGATACCAAAGCTTAAAGACATGGATGAAAAAGTGTTGACGATGATCTGCGACTATCTAAAGCCAGCGACGTACGTTGAGAACAGCTTCGTTTTTCGAACGGGAGATCCACTCGATTGCATGCTGCTGATTATCGAAGGGACAATGTGGACCTACGAGTCGAGTGATAGTCATGCTGGGCAAGGAATCTCATCAATGGCCATCAAGCCCCTCAGGAAAGGTGACTTTTACGGGGAAGAGCTTCTCAATTGTGCATCACACTGTTTCACCGAAGTTCCAGTCTCCAGCAAACATGTCAAAAGTCAGACAAAAGTAGAAGCATTTCTGCTCATGGCCAAGGACTTGGAAACTGTATTGGACAAATTTAACAATCGTGAAGAGGTGGAAGAGGTGGAAAAGGTGGCACGTTCTACTTTTTGTTGTTTCCGTACCAATGCGCAACGACGTCCGACCCCGTCCCCGGCTGAAATTGGGGATGACAATGGTGAGGTCTTGCCAGCAGGCAATTAGTATCTTGATAAACGTCGAAGTCGAGACGCTTTATTTATGCCCAAGAGTTCCATACACAACCACCCTAGATGAGTACATTTTGTATAAGCTCTGGCCTCAGAACAATGTTACTATTGGTTGATAATTAGTCGTACGTTTCAATAATTAAGCAGTGGTAGCCACATTACCATTTCTCTCAGGGATATGTTTATGTTCGTCATGTTCTGAAACATTTGCAGTTAAAAGAGATTTAAGTAATTATGCATAGAAAGCTCTAAACCTTATATATCGTGCTTGATCTTATATATGCTTTGATATTATTGTGAACACGAAAAATTCCTGAAACGAAAAAGACAAGAACAACGTGCACAAAATAATATTTGTATTTGATGATTTTGGGTTACAATCTCTCTCTATTTTGATCCTCTGATTCGATCTCCGTAAGGTGTGTATTTGTTGATGTGATTGATTCAAGGGCCGTCGAGACTTGATCTTGGATGAACGTTCTTTTAAGGGCCGTGGGCTTGATCTTTGAAAGTGGATTTGAACGGATCTTCAAAGAGCCGTTGGGGCTTGATCTTGAGGATGAGTGTTTCTTCAAGAGCCGTTGAGTTGAATATCACCCACTATTTTTTTTATATATTTTTCTTTTCAGATGGTGCAATCCTTTTTTTTTTTTTTTTAATCATGCACCACCCACTATTTTTTTTATATATTTTTCTTTTCAAAAGGTTCAATCCGCACCATCTCTTTCTTTTTTCTTTTAATCATGCGCCACCCACTATTTTTTTTTATATATTTTTCTTTTCAAATGGTGCAATCCGCACCATCCTTTTTTTTTTTATTAAATCATGCACTGTATATTTTTCTTTTCAGATGGTGGAATCCGCACCATTCCTTTTTTTTTTTTTTATTTTTTTTTTTTTTTTCTTTTCAGATGATGCAATCCGCACCATTCCCTTCCTCTCCTTTCCGTGTTAAGGTCCACATGCTTTTCTTTAAGACCACATATACATTTGACACCATTTAAAACCAAAAAGAAATGTCATACAAAGCTATAAAAGAGAACCAAAAAGAAAAAACCATGTAAAGCCGACATCTTCCTATTAAACAAACAATTACAAAATGTATAAAATATACTTACAATACTTTGGACGATTCCCCCACCACGCACCTTCAAAGGCATCTTCAACTCTCAAAATTTTTTGTAATCTCAATGATTTTGTCGAATCCACTGTCAACAAACTATGAAGTCAGTTCCCCCCAAGTTTCAGTGAACACCCACCTTGCAAATCGCATGTAAACCCTAGATTTCTAAACAGCGATTGTGCAAAGGGTATATTATGTGAAAGTCTTGCTAAACGACTTTATTGCCCTTAAAGAATTGTAACATATTATGCATATGGTCTCACTTGACAGAAATATGGATGAAACATATGAAAAACTAACGGAATTAGGCAAATCGGCTAAAAAAATTAGTTTGAGTCCTTACTTTCTCAATAAAAAAGTTGAGTAAGAAAATTGAAAGCTAAGTGAAAATTTAGAGAGGAAATCGACAGTTTACTCGTACCAAAAGTTATAAAATTAAATAATTTTCTAAGCTCAGAGGCGAGCGAAACCAGAAATTGCTTTCAAGATGGCCTCCTGCGGGGCCCTGGTTGTCCTCCGGCAAATCCGACGAATTTTCGTTGTGGGCGCGGTTGAGGTGAGTCCGTCGGTTCTGAAGTGGCGGGTCATCCTGGGGGATGAGAACCCGCGGGTCCTGAAGGAGGCGGAGCTCCGAGCGAGATGAACTGGTCGCCACGCTTCTATTAGCAGAACGGATCGTAGCGCAGTCCCGCGCGCCCCCTCTCTGTCTACCCTGCTCCCTTTGTTTGCCGGCTCCGTGTTAACTCACCGCCGCCCGAGGTGACTCGCCGAAATGTACGGATCCGAATCCGGTACAGTCTGGGATAATTCGGAGCGAACCGCTTTCAGACGAGTGGAGAAGAAGTACAAACTGTATTACGAAGACACTTACAAATCCTCCAAAAAGTAATTCGATTCCCGAACATGTAATTTGACGATTCCGATTCCAGTTTCAATCCATCTCCATGAGAAATGCCTTACACTTCGACACTATGTGTACTGGTTGTCCTAGGGGTTCTATTATTTAAGCTTTCTTTTACTCAGATAAAAAAAAAAAAAAAAAAAAAAAACCCCCAAATAAAAAGTTTAAAGTGATGCAGACAGTCGTGGCAGTGGTGAAGGGGTGATAAAATTAAAACTAAGTTACGTGGCATAATTGAGTTAGGTCCTCTTCCGCCGACAGGATAGTGAGGAAGAGAGGGAGGGAAAAGAACAGGAGGGCAACCATGGCACTGAATTCTAAGTGGACAGTCGTGGGCAGTGGTGAAGGGGTGATAAAAATTAAACCAAGTAAATTTGGAATCATTAAAATTACGTGGCAGATTGAGGGCCATCAGATGAATTTCAATGACTAGGATTAAAAGCCTTGTATAGTGTTGTGGGGGAAAAACACTGCGATTAAAAGCCTTGTATAGTTTTTTTTTTTTTTTTTAAACAAACGATAGTAGTTACAGTAAGAACAGTTTGAGCATTAATAACTCCTATGGGCTATAGGCAACTCAATTTCCTTAGTGAAAAGTAATTATCCAAGTGCATCTCAATTTCTAACGTGAATAACCCAGACAATTCGTACAATAATAATATTATTTTTGTTATAAATAATCAAAAGATAATTTTATTTATAATTTCGAATAATAATAAAAAAAATTGGTTGAAAGTATTTGGAAATATTGAAATGTGGTGTAAGGTGCAAGAACGTAGTTAGGTATTTATTGGATTTAATGCCTTGGTATCTTTTGTATTTTTAATTAATTTTGTATAATTTTTTGTATTTTGTATAATTTTTGTTTTAACTTTTTAATAGTGGTTGACGTCATCGTGATGTTAGCTTGTGTCATTTGGCTTGGGGGTTGGGCTGGTTAATAATTGAATGGGTGAGCAACTGGGCTCGCCTGGAGCCCAGTGGATTAGAAGACGCTCAACGTTGGAGTTGCTCTTTGAGGTGGGGAGTCGGGAGTGGCCTAAGCCTCACAATGGATTGGCAATAATGTGTTCAAATTCACCTTTGGTGAGAATTTAACCTAAATCCTGTCACTTACAAATGAAAATAAATAGCATTAGACCGTAATACTAAGTGGCAAGCTTTGTATAGTTTTGAAGAAAAAAATATGTGAAGAATCCAAATTCATAGAATAATTAGGTTTGTGGGTCCCACACACATGGCACACGCCGACATTAGTTGGGTGCATTTTTGCTCACCATTCTTAAGTGATTGTAATGCTCATTATCTACTTATTATCATTGAATGAGTTTAAATTTTGAGATTTTTGTCTATCTCTTACACATACTCTATATTTAAATTCATCCAACAATGATAAAAAGGTGATGCACATAACCATCATTTAAGGGTGGACCAAAAATATTCCCATAAGCTAGCTAGTAGCTACTCCTTTTTTTTGGTCCAAAAGGAGAATGTATTAAAAAGGGCAAAACCGGCGACCACAACAAAGGAGGCAAAACCCAAGAAAAAGGCTTTAAACCAAGGAAGTAAAAAGACTAAACAGTGGTTAAAAAGGGCTAGTGGTCCGAAAGAGATTTATAACCAGACATAAAGCGCAACTCTGACCAAATCCTAGACATCCCACTAACCTAGGAAAGCACAAAAAGACAGCTAGCTACTCCAACGTGATCAACACCTTTGCTTCATTTTCCATGTTGGTGGGTTACCCTGAGCGCCTCAAATAATTAACAAATAATCCAACGTTTTTCACGTTGGTGGGTTACTCTGAACCTCTCGATAATTAACAAATAAACATGCATGCTTTTATAGTGCATCTACACTATTTGGTTCCGAGAAGTGATAAAATTGAAAGTTGAGAGTTGAACAATATTTCTACATAAAAATCAGTATACACCGTAATACTAAGTGGCGAGAAAATATATTCTAAAATTACTTTAAATATAGAATAACGAATTTCAATAATTACGTGTTACCTATTGTAAGGATTCAAATTTTCTCCCTTTCATTCTTGTCCCCTCCTTTTATTCTTAGCCATTCAAAGCATTTTTAAGTTAATTTAAAGTTCGAGATTATGCCAAAATTTACCAAAAAAGTAAAAATTAAAAAATTGGGCCACTAATTGGGTTTGAGGCCCACATGGAAGAACATAAGAAAAGTTTCTTGTTTCGGCTTGCAAGTCCGTTTCCCACAGCATTCCCTACCAGTCCACTCCATTGATTGTTGTCCAAGTTTCTAATGTTTGTTTGTTGATACAGTTCGAATCAGTCTCACTCTTCTAAGGTCTTTATTTTGAGGATACATAAGATTATATTAGTTTAGGTTTAAAGGCTTAAAATATTTGGCAATTTAATGAACCAAAACCAACTTAAAATCTATGAACCATTAAAAAACTCATTTTCTTGTTTTGATTAAGTTGTCAAATATTGAAGCCTTTGAAACTAAATTAATATAATATTTTGATTAATATGCATTTGATTCTTATAGGTCCTCAAAATGAGTACCTTAGAAGAGCATGACTCCAATTGGAAAATAGGAATCTCGTCCGTTTAGTGACGAAGCTCATACTTCAACATTTGCCTGCCTGAAACTACCTACCATCCGCCATCTCAATCTATATTCATTTGCCATATATATGAAATATGCTTGCCTGCTTGTCCACTTGTAGCAAGCCTACTTGTTTGTGTAGCGGAGTATGCCTAGCTACCTGTTTGTATGTCCACCTAAAGAAGCTTATATCTGTATTTGCTTGTTGACAATCTAATGTTACGTACCGGGCTGTTGGGAAATAAATTGGTTACAAATTTGTCATTCACGAAATTCGAACTCAAGACTTCTTACAACTGAATAGGAGTACCACTAGACCGTACCACTAAAACACTTGTAGTATTCAATGCTACGTAGCTTTAAAGTCGTACTTGTGTCTCTTGTTTTGCTCACTCTTCTCATGCTTTGTTTGCAATGTCTCTTGAGATGGATTTTCACACTAGATTTGTACAATTCTTTGAAGGCTAAATAGCCAAAATGATCCCCGAGATTTGCATAACTCATCACTTTGGTCTCTGAGATTTCAAATCAATAGAAGTGGTTACTGAGATTGTCCACCATCTATCATTTTTGTCATTCCGTTAAAAACTGCGTTAAGTGTCCCGGAGCTCTTGGTCGGAAGTTTGGGCAATTTTCAAAGCTTCGTAACTCAATTGTTTCTTAACTAAATTCAACCCATAATATATCAAAATGAAGATAGGAAAATGTAGAATAAAATTATAACTATTTGGAAGCCCAATGATTGTCGAAGATGGTCTATAAATAGTCTCAAAGTTGACTGGTCTAAAGGAAACTGGAAAACTTGCCGGAAACTGGGTAAACTTTAAACGTTCATAACTTCTTTAATACTCAACGAAATCAAGTGATTCAAAAATAAAAATCATACTTCTTGACGAGATGAAGAGAATGGTACTTTTTTTTATGGCTAACTAGTCGTGGTTTGGCCGAAAAATGGCTCGAAAGTGGCTGTCTTGGTCTCCTTGAGAAGTATGATTTTCATTTTTGAATCACTTGATTTCGTTGAGTATTGAAGAAGTTATGAACGTTTAAAGTTTACTCAGTTTCTGGCGAGTTTTCCAATTTTCCTTCGGATCAGTCAACTTTGAGGCTATTTTCCAGCTATCTTCAGCTACCATTGGGCTTCCAAATAGGTATAATCTTATTCTATACTTTCCTATCTTCATTTTGATATATTATGGGTCGAATTTGGTTAAGAAACGATTGAGTTACGAAGCTTTAAAAATTGCCCAAACTTCCGGCCAAGAGCTCCTGGACACTTAACGGAGTTTTTAACGGAATGACCAAAATGATGGATGGTGGACAATCTCAGGGACCACTTCTATTGATTTGAAATCTCAGGTACCAAAATGATGAGTTATGCAAATCTCATGAACTATTTTGACTATTTAGCATTTTTCTAATAAAGATGAGACCTAAATATGTATGTGAGTTTTATCCACTAAACTGTTAAACCCGCGCATATTATAAAATGACTTGCGTCATATAAAAGGCCTGCGTCATATAAAAAGACAAACTTGAATTCTATTAAATAGAATTGCAATGCAGCTAGCAGCTTCAGTTTCTGCCACTCAACCCAAATGCTAGCTCTCTGCATGCTATTCTCTCTCCATCTTGTAAACTGAAAACCTCGTCGTAGCTAGTTATTATGGGTGGAAACGTCAAGGGAACAAATTCAGATGTGGAGAACCCAGCAGAGAAAATAGACAGGTTCGTACTCTCTCTCTCTCTCTCATTATTTCGAATTCAGAACTTAGCTTGCTCTTATGCTATTTAGAGCCAACGCTTGAATATATGGCCATTGCAACACCTTCTGTTCCTTTATTTTTAAAATTTAAAACGCCCAAAACTGCATAGTGGCACTGTTGAAGAGCCGGCGGTGAGGCGACGGAACTCATCTAATCCGATGAGAGGCTGTAGCTGGCATCGGAGTTGCATATGGCGGCCAATTTGATTCATTATTCAGACTTCAAAGACGCGAGGAGTAGACTTCCGTGAAAACTTTTAACAAAGATAAACTTCTTTCTACAGACTCAGTGACCCCGTTTCATAATCATTCCTCCAAGGAAACGTTGCGTCACATTTAACAAAGACAAACTCTTACTTGTACTAATTTATGGGATTGACTACAAATATATACTGAATCATATATAATATTACTTTGGAGTGAGGTCCCTCCAGCGTTTCTTCATGATGCCCTCCTTCAAGATAGCTTTACTTGATTTGAAGTTCTAATGAAATCGTTTCCTTTCAAAAAAGAAATATACACACATATAATATATATTAATATACATAAATGACCTAGTTGGTGATTTGTTTGAAATTGTATAGAGTTACCAATTTCTCTCATGAGTTTTAATTTAAGCCAATTTTCCCTTAAACTTTTGTAAATAGTCAATTTCCCCCTTGGTGTTAGATTTTGAAAATTTTCATCTAATTTTTCATCCATCTTGGTCAAGCGGATAACACATGTCAACTGTATAAGAGCAAAAATGTAATGTTGTCTTGGTAAATTGTTCGCAAAGCCAATAATTTGTAACTGCTAATTAAACTTCCATGACTAATTCAAACAGAAAGTGTATGGAGTCAACTAGTGGAAGAGAAGAAGAAGAAGAAGAAAACAATACGTTGTCCACATTAAGGATAAAATTACTTTATTACCCTCAAACTTTTGTCATATGACCAGAATGGATAAAAAATTGCATGAAAATTCCAATAATTAACGTCCTAGGGTAGGGGAAAATTGGCTAGAATTAAAGTTTAGGAGAAAATTGGAACCTCTGTACAATTCGGGATGGAAAATTGACAAATAGCAATATATATTTATCATCTAGAATATCAAAGTGAGATTTGGCCTTTTTTTAATATAGTAGTTTTTGTATTTTGTTGTGTATAGTGAAAATTTCCAAAAGTAGTGATCTGATTTCATTTAGACTTCTTGTGGTGGTCTTCAACTAGTCACATGAATTATAATTGATCATTAGATAGTAATTCTAGTAAATATATATAAGCAGTGTAGTCAATGTTGTAAAATTATTGTTAAATTATTATTATTCATTATTATGTTACGTTATGCAAGGAGGGATACTTGTTTTAACGAAGAATGTCTGAAATAAATCTAATAGCTGCTATTAGAATCAGATTTATATCTCATTTTATCTTGGGGTTAATAACACTAACACCCCTTGAGGTTTATTGAGTTTTCACAAAACTCCCTCACGTTTGAGACATTACACTAACACCCCTTAAGTTTCAATTTACTAACATACCCCTTAAGTTTCAATTTACTAACATACCCCTTTAGTCAAAATTCTACTAATAAATTGACAACTTTACCCTTATAACTAATTATTTAAACAACAACAAAAATATTCGAAAAATAAAATATTTAAAAATTAATAAATTAAACACTAAAAGAATAAATTCATTAAAAATAATTTTAAACAATAAAAGAATAAATTAAACATTAAAAAATAATTATAATATTGAGAACTACTGCCCCGCAGCCCACCTTCATCCCTTTCCTCTCCCCATGCCTGCCCACTGCCCAGGTCCTTCAACTCCTCCCCCAAGCAGCAGTCATATATCTATCAAGAAAGAAAAAGCCATCAATTGATCATTCCACTACGGCAAGAAGACTTCTAGATTTTGGGTTCTTCTCTGTTTCTGAAAATTTGCATATAATCTCATCATCTGAGTTTTGTTCAAATTGATCAAAAACCCCAACTTTGGTGAAAAATTTGGTGTTTGAATTTCTGGGTTTCTCTCAAAAATGGTGACTGTGAATTGGAAATTTCTATTATGTTCTGGACTATGTGTATGGTGCATCAATTGATGGCTAATTCCACCTTATTCCTTGGAGAAACTTTCTAAAGAAAATTAGTTTTTGTATTTTGTGTATAGTGAAAATTTCTAAAATATTTTGGTAGTAGTCTGATTTCATTTAGATTCCTTGTGGTGGTTTACAACTATTCATATGAATTATATTTGATCATTAGATACAAATTCTATTAAATATATATAAGTATTGTAGTCAATTTTAGAAAATTATTGTTAAATTATTATTATTCATTATTATGTTACGTTATGACAGATACTTGTTTTAGCGAAGAATGTCTGAAATAAATCTAATAGCTGCTATTAGAATCGAATTTATATCTCATTTTATCTTGTTTAATTTGTTAGCTCGAGGGGCTCATATATTAGGGTTTAGGGTGAATGCATATGAATTTCATTCGTTGTTTGTTGCGTGTTTCCCAGAAAGGTGATGAGTGCTCCAAATTGGATAACAAAAATAAAGAAGATTTTTGATGATGTGCTTCAGGGGGTGATTTTTGATGTGCATCAGGGGCCTTACCTTCAAATGTGGAACAGTATATTTGTGATCTCATGTGTATTTGCTGTCTCTCTGGATCCCTTGTTCTTTTATGTTGTGAATGTCGATCAGACTAGAAAGTGCCTTCAAACGGACAAAAAGTTGAAAATTGTTGCTCTTGTTATGCGATCACTCACGGATGTCATTTTCCTCGTGCATTTGATATGTGAAATTTCATACTCTGTTCAAAAGACAATGGAGAAAAATGAGGAGGTGAAACAAACTAGGGGAAATTCCAGTAAAAAATGGGAAGCCAGAGAGTTGATTCAAAATGCCAGGAAAATAGCTCAGAATATGTCGTGGTTATCCGTCATAATTGACGTTTTAGCTCTTTTTCCCCTCCCACAAGTAAGAGAAATTAACTAAAACTCTAATTTTTATTTTTATTTTTTTTGGTAGCTAGTTGAAATTGATGGTTCTATGTTCTAACGCTTGTTTATCTTTTAATTTTCTGCAGCTGATAATACTAATGTTTTACCCAAAGGAAGGCTCAGGATTTGTGGAAAACACGATGTTTGTGAATGTGTTTCTTCTCGGTCAATATGTTCCGAGGATTTTTCGAATTCACCTGTCGGCCAAGGCATTCAAAATGATGAATGGGATATGGCCTAAGGGTCTATTCAACTTGTTTCTCTACATTCTTGCTGGTCATGTAAGTTTCAACTCAATTGTCATCATACTCCAATACTTCATTAGTTACTAATGTTGGATTATGGACCAAT
The DNA here is from genome assembly GCA_006547085.1 of Malus baccata. Lineage (NCBI taxonomy): Eukaryota > Viridiplantae > Streptophyta > Magnoliopsida > Rosales > Rosaceae > Malus > Malus baccata. The sequence goes on from VIEB01000136.1 coordinate 186,997, forward strand.
GCAGTTTTTTTCGAAAATGATAGTGTAGAAATATATGACTCTTTAAATTAATCATGTAGAACGTTTATAATATATAGGGTTTGAGAAAACTCATAGGTGGTAGGATTTCTAAATTAATTACAATTGATATTACGTTCCATTAATTAAGGGGAAGATTCCGGATTAATTAATTCTATCCTAACACCACCACCATGCCATTTAATACTACGGTCTAGTGGTATTCATCTTCACTTGTAAGTAAGATGTCTTAAATTCGATTTTCGGCAAAAGCGAATTTGAACCAATTGTGAAGCTTAGCTAGCCCACTTCCTCACTCCTCTTAGTGTAGATATAATCGTTTGTTCAAAGAAAAAAACACAACCACCACCACTCACCACCCCCCCTGCAATTTGGATGATCCTGATGAGTTTGAAACAAAGTACACCATGACACGGCTGATGAAGAGCTTTAGTAAGAAGATCGACAGAAGATATGTAACAAATGTGATGACCATAAAGAGCCACATTTCCATGACCAAAATGATAATCAAGTTCAATGTGGCTACTACAAGCATGATGAACTGAATTTGTAACAAGTTATGTGGCATGAGGAATTGTCACAATGAAGTAGAATTGGAAAGGATAGCCAAACACCAAACTCGCGAAGAAGAAAATAAAGTCACATAGTCTTAGCACGTTGATGAGCAAGGGACCTATATTTAGGTTTAACAATAGATCGAGACATTGTCGGTTGCTTTTTGGGGCACCAAGAGATGAGATCGGTGCCAAGATAAATGAGGTAACCCGTGGAGCCGCGAGTGTCTGAACAACTCTCTCAATCAATGTTAGAATAAGCATATCAGAAGCAAGTTAGGGAGTCAAAGTAATGCCAAATCCATAGTACCTTTGATATAACGGAGAAGCAGTTTGCCTGCAATCATATGAGTAATCCAAGGGGAACTCATGAATTGAGCAACTGACAACAAAAGATATATCAAGGCAAGTTCAAGTAAGATAATGTAAGGAGCCATATAACCCGCGATTAAGGTCGTCCTTGAGAATTTGAAGGTCTTGTGCGAAAATTTTAAATGGACCCTCCTTAATCTATTAAGAAAATCTAAAGTTTGTTTGAAAAAAAAATACTAATTTTTGTTTTAGACATTATACAAGAGAAATGATAAACATACATTTTTTAACCGGACATACCTATGTTTAATCATGTCTGTATGTTCATTTGATTTATTTAATTCGATAATAAAAAATATAATGGGTGTTTGAGAAGCTAAAAATGACTGATTGAATAAGAAACCATGTGTTTGATTGCGAAGTAAAACATTATTTCTTCATTCATGGCCTAACGCCATTCAGGATGCTTAGAAGCTTGAGAAAAACAAATGGGTTTACTAGAATAAATAGACGCTAAAAGAGCATGAGAAAGAGGATACCGAACAGTGTTATCAATTCGAGTTTTGGGTTTGGAGATGCCGTCGCGTAGCCGAGTGACCATGGGACGAGTGGACTGAACAACGAAGGTGGTTAGCGCAAAGCAGGCTACGTAAGGGGGCAGCAAGAGACGCTGGGACATTGTTGGTGCTGGTGGCAGACACGGCGGCATAAGAGAAAACATGCGTTTGTGTCGAGGAGCCTTCCTGTTGTGGACGTGGGTTGCTGAGGCGCATGAAATGTGAGATGTGGATACACGAAAGCGGTGGAACGCGTGGTCCCTGGAAGGCACACGAGAGCTGGGCTTGGCACTGAAGTGAGCGCATTGGAAACCGGCACGGGGCGAGCTGGTGCGAAAAGCTAGCGTATTGATGATGACGGCTGGCGCGCTGGGCTGTTTGGNCCGGCACGGGGCGAGCTGGTGCGAAAAGCTAGCGTATTGATGATGACGGCTGGCGCGCTGGGCTGTTTGGGAAAGTGGGGAACTGAACAGTGGCGGTGGGACTGGGGAAATAGGAAAGGGGTTAGCCGCTGGTAGGTCAGTAGGGAGAAATGGGCCAGACGTGACACATGGACTGGACTGCACAAGAAGCGAAAAAGTCCTCAATGAATAAAATATAAGAAATTTTAATGAAAAACTCACGGCATTGTTCATTTTAACGAAAAATCCTATTTTTACATTAAAAAAGTCAAACCTGCTATTATTTATTTTACTCTTTATTTTGTCCTTATCGTTAAAATTCAAAGTTTTCAAGCCATTTTCATTAGTTTTCCTTAAAATATAATAACAAAAACTATTAACATAAACAACAAGAGACATCACACATTAAAATGAATGATATAAAATAAAGAGAAAGCACGATTACAAGTATTAGAATAAATAGAAAGTTGACTTAGACTTGCTAAGAGCGCATCCCATATAAAAAATTTGTCGATTTTGATATCAGAACCTAAACGAGACATGACGGACAAAGAAGGATGACAAAGTCATTGGTGCTAAGTGGATGATGAAATAGCGGCAGAGGCATGGTGGACACAGGAGACAGTAAACTACAGGGACAACGGACAAACTCATCCTTACGGGGGCCTTGAAAAAGCAAGAAACCAGTACGTAAATTATAGATTTTATATAAATTAGAAGCAAAAACAAAAAAGACAAGATTTTTTTCGAAGTTTAAAAATAAAAAAAGACATTACGAGGATAAAATTTAATCAAACCAAGAGTGAGATGATCTCTATCAACGTAGATAACATTGTTTGTTTCACCATTACCTAAACAAACATTGATCGGGCTATAGTAAATTGAGGAGCATGAAAGATGGAGGATTGTCCGATCATTTAATGAGTGGCACCGGTATCGAAATAATAATTTGGGAAGTAAAGTGAGCGCCGACGAAGGAAGGAGCCGAGTCGGGTCTATAAAACCGGTGCGGGCTGCTTGGGTATGCTGTGAGGTGGTACAAGTGTTACATCGTGGAGGACTTAAAAGGCCAGCTGCGGTGTTGAGCCTAGGAGGATGCCACAAGGCTTGCTATTGCTGTAGAAAGAATTTAGGCAAGAAGGAAGTTCAGACATGACAGGTTGAAGACGCCAATAAAAAAAAAAAAGAGAATCAAGACAAAACCCTAAAAACTATAGGAGTGAGACTACAATAAAGGAGTAAAGGCTGCTGTGATTTTTTTTTTCTTGGTGGTGTGAGAAAGTCCTACAAGAAGAGAACGACCAGAAGGTTTTTCTTTTTTTTTTTTGGGTTGCAAAAAAGATGATATGGTTAGACCGCTAGACTATGGTGGACAAATGATACCATGTAGAAATATAACTTTTTGATTAATTATGTATAATGTTTGCAATAAATATAGGCTTTGAGAAAATCCATATGTGGTAGAAATTCTAAATTAATTAATTACAATTGATATTACATTCATTAATTACGAGAAAATTTTGGATTAATTAATTTTATTCTAACAGGTAGACTAATATCTAGTGTTTTGTATTTGCATTTTATTGATTTAGGTACTCGGAGCTTTTTGGTATTTTTTTTCTATTCAACGAGAGGCATCATGTTGGCACGAGGCTTGTGTAAAACTTAGTTATGAATTATGTAATGGCACTTTTTGTTTTGGATGTGAGGACACATTGTACTGCGATAGTGCGCATACTACAAGAAATATCAGTTATCTAAACAAGAGTTGCCCGTTGGATACTCCAGATGATGCTTTATCTCCATTTGACTTTGGAATATTTCTCGATTCCCTTAAAAATGAAAACCCGGATCAAAAGTTCGGCGTGAAGTTTTTATACTCTTTCTGGTGGGGCTTGCGAAATCTAAGGTACCTATCCATTGACAGTCAACAATTTTCAGAAAAATATGTAACGAATAAAATTTTTGGGGTTATCTAATTTGGCAACGTTGTCTAATATTTTGCAGTAATTTTGGGACAAATCTGGAAACAAGTACGTTTTCATGGGAAATTTTGTTTGCGATTTTCATTTCAGTGACTGGCTTGCTACTGTTTTTATATCTTATTGGAAACGTGCAGGTTGGTATATAAATCTCTCTGTATATTAACTTTCATCAATTTTTCTGTGTTTGGGAGTTGAGACTGCGGTTCTTCGAGTATATTAAGTAATTGTTTGATTTGTGGCGAGACAGGCTTTTATGCAGATGGAAGCTACAAAAAAAGAGGAAATGAGACGACAAGGTATAAAAACAACAAAAACAGAGGAAATGAGACGACAAGGTATAAAAACAGAGGAAGCTACAAAAACAGAGGAAATGAGACGACAAGGTATAAAAACAGAGGAAGCTATAAAAACACTTAAGGAAGTATGTTCCTCAACCTCTATCTCTCACCATTAATTTATGGAATACATTGTTTTAAAACAAAATGACATTTTGAATTACAATAATGATAAGATTAAACTATAATCTTAAAGTTTATAGTCCATAGTTATATAATAATGCTAAGTTAGTTAACAACACAGAATCACATTGTTATTACTAAAACTAGGTTAATGTTACATGCATTACAAAATTATTGTTCAAATTAAAGAGTACAGTAGATTAACCTATGTGTGTATACTACAGATACCAATGCTTAAAGACATGGATGAAAAAGTGTTGAAGATGATGTGCAACTATCTAAAGCCAGCGACGTACAGTGAGAACAGCTTCATTTATCGAACGGGAGATCCACTCGATTGCATGCTGTTGATTATCGAAGGGACAATGTGGACCTACGCGTCGAGTGATAGTCATGCTGGGCAAGGAATCTCATCAATGGGCATCAAGCCCCTCAGGAAAGGTGACTTTTACGGGGAAGAGCTTCTCGATTGGGCATCAGACTTCACCAAAGTTCCAGTCTCCAGCAAACATGTCAAAAGTCATACAAAAGTAAAAGCATTTGTGCTCATGGCCGAGGACTTGGGAACTGTAGTCTCCCCAAGACCACATGGGGACTTGCTCAATCGTAACAATGCTGAAGAGGTGAAGGCGACACTGTCTGCTGCTCTTCGTTCCCATACCAAGGCGCAACGACTTCCGCCTCCGTCCCTGGCTGAAATAGGGGATGACAATAGTGAGAACTAGCCATCTACAGCAAGTCATTAGTATCTTCAGAAACGTCATAGTAGAGACGCTTTATGGCCAAGAGTTCCATACACAACCCTGGCTGAGTAGATTTCGTATAAGCTCTGGCCTCAAAATAATATAGCCGTACGTTTCAATAATTAAGCAGTG
>VIEB01000136.1:192180-299323 GCA_006547085.1 Malus baccata
AAATGGGGCTATTTCCTACACATTATTTTCACAAGAAAGTAAGATAGGACTCACGTAGAGAAATTATATAAATATAGTACGAAAATTTTGATAAGAGTAAAGAATTTGGTTTTACAATAAAAGCCCAAATTCGTTACCAAAGTCATAATGAGAGGCCCAACTCATCAAAGCGTATAGAAATAATTCCGGTAAAATGACAATTTTTTCCGGTTCTTTTTAATCTATAGAGGGATTGGTTGAGATCAAACATTCACCATATGACTAATAAACTCCTCTCTTTCCCCTCATTAGCCACTTTGTGGATCCTACCTTCTTATTAGTGGGTTTTTGATTTTTTTTTATGCTAAGTTTTGGCATAATCTTGAACTTTGAATTAGTTTGAAAATGCTTTAAACGGCTCAGAATAAAAGGAGGGAAACAGATTGAAGGGGAGCAAATTCGAATACTTACAATAGGTAAACACATAATTATTGAATCCTATTGTTGTATATTTAAAGTAATTTTAGAATATATTTTTTTACTACTTAATATTACGGTCTAGCGATATTCTTCTTTATTTATAATTGATATGCCTTAGGTTTGGTTCTTATCAAAGACGAATAAGAATCAAATTATATAATTATCTCATTCTCTTTAGTGTGGATAATGTTTATATATATCAAATAAAAAATTACCTATCATCTTCTCAAAGATAATGTAGAAACGTCGTTCAACTCTCAACTTTCTGTTTCATTACTTCTTGGAACCAAATAGTATAGATGCACAATGAAAAGCACGCAGGTTTATTTGTTAATTATTTGTTGGGTCCAGGGTGACCCACCAAAGTGGAATGCAGGTTTATTTGTCAATTGCTTGAGTGGTTTAGGGTGACCCATCAATGTGGAAATGAAATAAGAGAGTTTTAACGAAAAGTTCGCGGTATCATTCACTTTAACGAAAAATTACATTTTTATACTAAAAAGTCAAACCTGATACTATTCACTTTACCCTTTATTTTGTCTTTATCGTTAGAACTCAAAGTTTTCAAGTCATTTTCATTAGTTTTCCTATGAAACAAAGGTGTTGATTAAGTTGTAGTAGTTATGGTTAGTGTTTTTTTGTTTTTGTTTTACTAGGTAAGGGGTATGTATAGGGTTTGGAGTTGGACAGAAGTTGCTCTTTTTGTCTTGTTAGGCTATCTCCAAGCAAGGAATTAAATATCGATATTATCGACGAAATATCGCCGATAATATCATTATTTTCACATAGCGATATTTTCAACGTTTACAGTTAATTATCATAATAATATCGCTAATATCGATAATATCGCGATATTAGCCATAATATCGCCGAGGATCCTCCGTCGTCGTCGCAACGGCAGCCGAAAATGAGCAATCCACGCTCAGACCCTGAAAATGAGCAATCCTCTCTCTGCAATCCACTCGTAGACCCTGAAAATGAGCAATCCCTTTCTTCGGATCCCAAAACCCGCTCGAATTTGATGGGGGGGGAGAACGGGAGAAAGATCGAGAGACCGAGGGAGAAGAAGAAGGATGGAAAGACTGAGGGAGAAGGATGGACGGAGAGACTGAGGGAGAAGGATCGAGATCGAGGCTGAGGGAGAAGGATGGACGGATGGACGAAGAGACTGAGGGAGAAGGATGGACGGACGGACGGAGAGACTAAGGGAGAGAAGGATCGAGATCGAGGCTAAGGGAGAAGGATGGACGGACGACGGAGAGACTAAGGGAGAGAAGGAGAGACTGCGTGTGTGGTGTGTGTGTGTGGTCTGCGTGTGTTGCAGAGAAGAGATGGGGGGCAAAAGAAGAAACAAGGAGAGTATGGGAGAAGGATCGAGAGCCCTGCACGAATCCCTCTACGTTTCTAAAAGATAATTAAATATAAGGAAATTGTGAGATCTGACATGTGGCTAGAAATGCCGTGTGAAAGTTTCCATATGGCACATGTATATATTATTGTTACCTTTCAAATTGTTTGTTCCACATTTGTTAATTTCATTATATATAAATGATTATGGTGTGTTTAATTTTTTTTCATTAATTACTACATATTTTCTACATTCACAGTGTTTGCCAGCTCGCTATATAATCAACTTAAATCAGTTAAATCCATCATGCAATGCATTTCCTTCCAATTTTTTGTGATAAACTAATAGATAATTGACTAAATAAACATCCTGCAAAGTTTCAATAAAAATTTCCATGTTTTTTCTTACAATTTCCGTGGTTTCCATGTAATTTTTATCGATATCGATATTATCCCGATATTTCCGTGTTTTCGGACTACCGATATTTCTGATATTACCGATATTTTCTTCCTTGTCTCCAAGCTATATGGGTGGGAAGCAAAAAAAAAACCTCAAAATCTCTCAAAAAGTGTATTTTTGGGTTGGAAATAATTGGATTTTGGGATTGGTTCCCATCCCGTGTGGACAAGGTTGCCAGTGGACAGGAGTCCACGTGATGACCAGCAACAAAGGCCAGGCCGGCCCACGCGGGCCCTGCGCGAGTCTGCAACCCAGGGCAGAGGAATTCTCTGCAGCCCAGTGCATGACAAGCGGGGGTTATGTGTCCATTTGAAAAATGATATTCGTGAGTGATCTCAACACAAAAACAGTAGTTTTCAGCTTTTTGTCCATTTGAAGGCACTTGTTATCTTGATCAATGATTAAAAGGTAAAATAACAGAGGATCCAATGAAACGGCAATCACACAAGACATAACAAATATCCGCATTCCCTTTATTAATGCATATAATGTCATTGTAGTCACTGGTTTCCGATGTTCTGTAACAGATCTTGAAACGAACATTAAAAGAACAAATTGCACCCGTCAGAATCACGAAGAAACATAAAAAAAATCCAGTAGGGCGCTGTTTCAGAGACAATTAGAGTTTATAACGCATACAAAAACTAGTGGAGTGTATGGAAGCTACTATGCGCATTCTTTAGTGTGAAGCATACATAACGGCTGTGTGATGTACAAGGATATGCATATGAGGAAAAAACCAGGCACGCAGATGAAATGAAGGAAACTAAATGCTCGGCATTTGAAAGCGTAAGGTGACATTGAAAAACAAATGAGTTAAACTGTCCCAACGCAACATATAAGTGAAGCTTGTGCATGGATCATAATCATAAGTTACAGCCATACGATCGATGAAGTATTTTGACCAGCCAAAGCCAGTACAGATATGATCGTCCCAGTGTTTGATACAAACTTATATTGGAAAAAATGACAGACAAAAAAAATTGCAGTCTTAAGGAAAAGAAGTACTAACCCCTCTGCCTGGTTCTCCACGTCTAAATCTTCTCTTTTGTTAGCCATAACTACTCAATCAAGTTTATGATACTCCGTGATGATTAGTAATTCAGTATTCCCTGCTATCCTGACAGTAAAAACAAATCGTGAGCGATCAGAGAGAGAGAGAAAGAGTTAAGCTACATGGAAGCTTACAACAATGAGACCTGAATGTAAGCAGTTCTATAAGACTCATAAACCAAAATTACAACAACAGGGTACTAGGTTTCAATACAACTAACTCACACAGAATATAAAGTAGTGTATATCAGAATTTAATAGCAAGAACACCTACCTATGTTCGATGCCATGTCTGAGCCGCAAGTCGGTCTTCTACTCCCACTACTCAATAGCTCCCTTACTGTCAGAATAGGTCTCAGTAATTTCTTAGGGTTTTTCACGTATGGGAGTAGGGACTACAACTTCATATATTTATATATACATGTCAGTTAGGGTTACGCCACCGGCCTATCAACGGTCGCATACCCTTATCATCTAAATGATGAAAGAGTCCTATCATGATTCAATATCTTTGCATTAAACCCTTATCAGGATTTGATCAAGTTAGCTGCATGAATATAAGACTCCATAATCCTTATGAGTTGGAGATCAACTATATCACTTTTATAACAAATAACCCGTAAAACAAGTTACTTGTCATTCAAGTAATATCAAACACTCATTGTCATTCACTAGAACTTTTACATTCTCCCACTTGAATGTCAATGAGAAATCCCCACTCACAAGGACTCACGGTGATCACTGAGCCTTCAAAATTTGCAACCAACCTTTCTTGACAACGTGACACTAAAAGTTGAATGTCGAACCAAGGAAAGCAAATAACAAGTCGGTCTGTACTTTGCATTCCATGATTACAGACACATTTAACTTGAAGTACAATATCACCAGCAAAGTCATGATAACAAGAACCATTAACCAAAACAATGATTCACAACATAAGCACATTAGCTGTTAAGATAAAATATGAATGAAAACTTCAAATTATACTAGCTGCTGATTGAATCAAAATAATGAGAGTACTGACAAAACCAACCATATTCAAACATGATTATCACAGTTAATCGAGTGTTTACTCCCACTCATTAATTAATTCAAAAGTCTCTTTAACACCCATATTGAAAACATGGCTTTTGAACACTCCCACTGATAGAGCTTTAGTCATGGGATCTGCCACCATAAAAGTCGTGCCTATATGTTGAATATCAATAGTCCCTTTCTTAACTTCATCCCTCACCTTTAAGTATTTCATGTCCATCAATCTATTTGCCAATGACCTCTTGTTGTTCTTCGAGAATAACACAGCTGCCTTATTATCACAAAATAACTTCAATGGTCTGTCAATTCTGTCCACAACTTGCAACCCTTTTATCATATTTCTCAACCACACTGCTTGCTTGGTTGCTGTGTAACAACCAATGAATTCAGCTTCCATTGTCGATGATGCAATTGACTTTTGCTTGGCACTTTTCCACAAAATCGCACCACCAGCAAGTAAGAATAAGTATCCATTGGTGGACCTTCTATCATCTACACACCCTACAAAATTTGAATATGTGTATGACACTAATTCCAACTCGTCAACCTGACTGTAGACAAGCATATAATCTCTGGTCTTTTTCAAATATCGCAACACTTTCTTGGCTGCAGTCCAATAAGCTGCCCCAGGATTTGATTGAAATCTTCCTAGTACACTCACTGCAAATGCTAAGTCCAGTCTCATGCATAGTTGAGCATACATCAAACTGCCCACAAGTGATGCATAAGGTTTGGCTTTCATGCTATCTTTTTCTAAATCGTTCTTCGGACTTTGATCATTGCTGAACTTGTTTCCCTTTCCAATCGATAATTCACCACTGGAGCAATTTTCCATATTAAATCTCTTGGTTATTCTATCAATGTACAATCGTTGAGAAAGGCCAAGAGCTTTCTTGCTTCTGTCTCTAACAATCTCGATTCCTAAAACAAATTTGGCTTCTCCCAAATCTTTCATGTCAAAGCTATTAGATAACATTTGTTTGGTTGATTGTAGAAGAGTCATATCTGAACTAGCAATCAAGATATCATCAGCGTATAGTACTAAAAACACCACTTTAGAACCACTTATCTTTAGATACACACACTCATCCATCTTGTTTTCATGAAAGCCAAATGCAGCCATAACTTGATCAAACTTCTTGTTCCATTGCCGAAAGGCTTGTTTCAATCCATAAATGGATTTGTTCAATTTATAGATCATTGATTCCTTCCCTCTTTCAACAAATCCTGGTAGCTGGTGCATACAAATGTCTTCTTCAAGATCGCGATTGAGAAATGCAGTCTTAACATCCATTTGGTGAAGTTCTAGGTGAAAATGAGCGGTTAGGGCTAGGATCACTCGCATAGAATCCTTTGTGGACACGAGGGAGAAGGTTTCATTGTAATTGATCCCTTCTCTTTGAGTGAAACCTTTGGCCACTAATCTTGCCTTATGTTTGTCAACATTGCTCTGGGAGTCTCTTTTGGTCTTAAAGACCCATTTACAACCTATTGTCTTTGTGAGACCTGCAGGTGTGCATGTACATATAAGGCATAAATGATCCACTCCCTTGGACGATGTGGGATCTAACATCCTCTCTCCTTCTATTTCAAAAACAAAAATAAATTTTTTTCTCACACACTTAGTGTGTGTCCATATGCTAGTATTAAATGAAGAAAAGATATATCTCAAAAATTACTTTCAACATAGAATAACAAGATTCAATAATTATGTGTTACCTATTGTAAGGATTCGAATTTTCTCCCCTCCAGTCTTGTCCCCTCCTTTTATTCTAAGCCCTTCAAAGCATTTTCAAGTTAATTTAAAGTTCAAGATTATGTCAAAACTTACCATGAAAAAAAAAAGGGAAAACTAATGAAACAGACTTGAAAATTTTGAGTTTTAACGATAATGACAAAATAAAGGGTAAAGTGAATAGTACCAGGATTGACTTTTTAGTGTAAAAATATAGTTTTTCGTTAAAGTGAATAGTACCGAGAGCTTTTCGTTAAAGTTCCCCAAAAAAAAACCACTAATAAAAAGAGAAAAACAAACATAAAAGGAAAAATTAAAAATTTGGGCCACTAATTGGGTTTGAGGCCCACATGGAAGCAGATAAGAAAAGTTTCTTGTTTTGGCTTGCAAGTCTGTTTCCCACTGCGATTCCTACCAGTCCACTCCATTGACTGTTGTCCAGGTTTCCATGTTTGTTTGTTGATACAGTTACAGCGATTCCTACCAGTCCACAGTCCACTCCATTGATTGTTGTCCAGGTTTCTATATGTTTGTTTGTTGATACAGTTGGAATCAGTCTTACTCTTCTGTGATCTTTATTTTGAGGACATGTGAAGACCAATGAATATTATCTACAAGATTATATTAGTTTAGATTCAAAGGTTTAAAATATTTAACAACTTAAAATCTATGAATCATTAGAAAACTCATTTTTTTGTTTGGGTTTATTAAATTGTCAAATAATTTAAGCATTTGAGTCTAAATTAATATAATCTTTTAATTAATATGCATTTGGTTCTTATGGGTCCTCAAAATGAGTACCTTAGTAAAGCCTGACTTTAGTTGGAATATATAAATCTCGTCCGTTTAGTGACAGAGCCCATACTTCAAGATCTGCCTACCTGAAACTATCAACCATCTGCCATCTCAATCTACATTCATCTGCCATATATCTGGAATCTGCTTGCCTGCCTGTCCGTTGTAGTGGAGCCTACTTGCTTGCGTAGCAAAGTTTGCCTACCTGTTTGCATGTTCGCCTAAAGAAACTTATATTTGCATGCACTTGTTGGCGATCTCATGTCGTGTACCGGGTTGGGAAATAAATTGGTTACGAACTTGTCATTCACAAAATTAGAACTCAAGACATCTTACTACTAAAGATGAATACTACTAGACCGTAATACTAAATGACTGTATATATTCGACTTGAGTGCAAGAGGGTGATGCACCACATATTAACTGGCCTCTCCATATAGAGTTTAGGATTGAAAATAAAAGATCTAATAATTATGACAGTCAAATCTAATAGCCAAAACACACGTAGTATTTAATGCTGCGTAGCTTTGAAGCCGTACCTATGTGTTTTTTTTTTCTCCCTTTCCTCATGTTTTGCTTGCAATGTCTCTTGAGATGGGTTGGGCCTCTCATTATTCCACTGGTTACGGATTTGGGTTTCTTATTGTAAACTAAATTTGTATAATTAATTTCTCTAATACCTACTCTAATCATTGGGGTAAAACTCAAATTTTAGGTTATAAACTTACTCCAATTTGCTCAAACTTTTGGAACTGTAATATGGGCCAAAGGAGCATTGAATTTTTTCCTTTACATCCTTGCAAGTCATGTAAGTTTCTTTTCCATTGTCAATTTATTTTAGTCATTAAATTTCGTTGCCTCGCCTACTCCTAAACCTAACTTACTCCTACCCAGCACCCTACTCACCCTTACCATTCGACTAACTCGAGTGGTAATTCACTTTAGTCTTTAGTTTGACTTGAACATTTGTAATACAGTGAAAGAAGACAGTAGCAGTGAAGGAATGAATGACTTTGTGAATTATGAACTCAATTCAGTTAACCATGAGTAAGTGTATGTGTTGAATATATAGCTTTACATCAATCAATCAGTTACAAGATAGACTTATCTCAAATAACAAATTTACAAAATTAAATACATGTGATAATAGTGAAAATAAGATTAAACCAAAGAGTATCTGTTGAAGAGTTGTAGAAGAATGCAAACTGTTCCTCAGCATATTCGAACTGTTTGGAAGCAGAGTTGGGCGGGATGGTTTTCAAAAGTCTGTGGCTTATCAAGATTTCCTTTTCTTTAACATTTATGGCCAAATACAAGGTGCCATGTGCCATGGATCTTAAAGTGGGGATATGAAGTCAGTAATGGATATGGTCATATTACATGTTAATTTTAACTGGTCAAGTTCGAGTCTGATCATATTATCCGTTCATTTTAACGAGTTTGACATGGCACAACCTATTAAGATATTGTGTATGTCACGAAAACTACATGAACAAGATAAACATGACACGATTGCAAGGTCTAAAACATTCGCCTAGGCAGTTATAATTGAAATTCCGATATCTCCTTTTCGTTTAATATTATGGCTGCAAGTGTGAGAAATGCCTTACACTTCGACGCTATGTGTACTGGTTGTCCTAGGGGTTCTATTATTTAAGCTTTTTTTTCTTCTAAGGAAAAAAAAAACGCTTGGTTTGAAGGAATTTCCATGTCTGCGTTGGATAGTGAGAAGAGGGAGGGAAAAGAACGGGAGGATAATTAAAAAAGAAAGTAAAAAACTTTTTATTCTTTCTTTTTTACTATTTACTCATTTTTCACTCGTTTACGTGTTTTTTTAACAACTTGAAAATTAAAAAAGAAATTTATCATAATTTTATTTTTCTAATAATTAAATACCGTTATAGGTACATTCATCATACATTTCCGCATTTTAATTTTTTAAGTCCGTATACCATTCCAATAATTGAAATAATAGTTTATAGACGATATTTTTAACTGTTAGCAATGAAGGTAATATAAAATTTGCTAAGTATTATTGGGTTACGAAAACTGTTAAAAGACAGTATTTTTGGGTTATTTGACTTGGAATGTAAAATATTAACATAATATATATAATGGACCATGAAATTTAAAGTGATTAAGGAAAACTATATTATATTAGCTATAAAAATCATGCACTATAGTCAATAGCATTGATCTAAGTTTTCTCTGATAAGAAACATGGTTTGTGTTAATTTTACATATATAAAATAAATAGGTAAATGGTTACCCGTTTATAACCGCGGTTAATACCCATAACCGCTCATTTAAATTTCGCAGGTAAATGGTTATACCCATAACCGTTTATTTATCTAAACGGTTACCCATAACCGTAACCGTGAAATTTAAATTGACGGATAACCGTGGTTACCCATAACTAATGAGTATTTGCCCATCCCTAGTTCCCTCCCAATTCTTCTATTCTTGGGTTTCTTTTTTTTTTTTGGGTCAATGGATCTTTTTAAAAATTGGGCCATTTTTGAACAGTGGGTTTACGCTTTTGTATATATAGGCCCATTTAACGGGCCCTAAGCTTACAGCTTGTGACCATTTTTTAAACGGACCACGACTCCAACCAGCAGCTGAAAAGTCAACAAAAATGGCGGTTGGTCTCGGAAACATACGGTGCTTGTCCTCGTTCGATCATGCAGCGGAGCTACTATGTCTGCCGCCGTGTGTGCCGCTCATCGAGGGACCGAGAAAACCAACTCCAACACTGAAACCCCGGCACCGACGCGAGGTTTAACTTTTAATTTTTATCAGCGGTATCTTAATTAAACTACTCCTTCCTGCAATTTGCATTTTCAAAATAACAATAGTTAGTTCTTTGCATGTTCTGATTAGTGGTTAATCACCATATGTTAACGACTTGGACTTGGATTAATTATCATATGTTCACGACTTGGATTAATTATCATATGTTAACGACTTGGATTATCCAAACAGGTGTAGGAGTTAGTACTTTCTGCTAATCAAAAGCTAGATGTCTTCATCAAATGCCAGTTTAATCTGCATTTCTGACATGAAGGTTGTTATTTAGTATTATTTAACTTGTAAGGTTTGCATAATTTGTTTGGTAAAACAACAACTACTTTACAAAAAGACTGGGGATTAAAGAAAATTAAGAACCTTGGTCAATACTACCTGCAGCAAAGTCATTATAACAAGGGAACTTAAACAGCTCGTCTAAACGAAACACCAATTAGTCCAGACCCACTGCATATTAATAAGTAGAACTTTGATTTGTTTTCGAAACGGGATTTTTCTGGATCGATAACATCATCATTTGCATGAAGCATCTATCTATTTGCTGCAGAGAATGATACCAAACATTGGTTTCTGCCACTTGATTGCGCTCTCTCTCTCTACTTGATCTACCTTGTNNNNACGGAGTATCATAAACTTGATTGAGTAGTTATGGCTAACAAAAGAGAAGATTTAGATGTGGAGAACCAGGCAGAGGGGTTAGTACTTCTTTTCCTTAAGACTGCAATTTTTTTTGTCTGTCATTTTTTCCAATATAAGTTTGTATCAAACACTGGGACTCATATCTGTACTGGCTTTGGTTGGTCAAAATACTTCATCGATCGTATGGCTGTAACTTATGATTATGATCCATGCACAAGCTTCACTTTTATGTTGCGATGGGACAGTTTAACTCATTTGTGTTTCAATGTCACCTTACGCCTTCAAATGCCGAGCATTTAGTTTCCTTCATTTCATCTGTGTGCCTGTTTTTTCCTCACGAACTCTCATACGCATATCCTTGTACATCACGCAGCCGTTATGTATGCTTCACACTAAAGAATGCTCATAGTAGCTTACATACACTCATAAACTCTAATTATCTCAGAAACAGCACCCTACTGGATTTTTTATGCTTCTTCATGATTTTGATGGGCGTAATTTGTTTTTTTAGTGTCGTTTCAAGATCTGTTACAGGATATCGGGAACCAATAACTACAATGGCATTATATGCACTAATAAAGGGAATGCGTGATGAACATGGGAAATTCTTTCACACATGGAGTATGATATTTGTTATGTCCTGTGTGATTGCCGTTTCAATGGATCCTCTGTTTTTTTTTACACTTTAATCATTGATCAAGATAACAAGTGTCTTCAAATGGATAAAAAGCTGAAAACTACTTGTTGCTGGTCATCAAGTGGACTCCTGTCCACTTGAAACCTTACCCACACGGGGAGGGAACCAATCCCAAAATCCTATTATTTCCAACCCAAAAATACACTTTATGAGAGATTTTGAATTTTTTTTTTGAGTTTTAATGATATGAACAAAATAAAGGGTAAAGTGAATAGTACCAGTATTGACTTTTTAGTGTAAACATGTGATTTTTCGTTAAAGTGAACAGTACTAGATGTTTTTCGTTAAAATTTTTTTTTTTTTTTTTTCCCACCTATATAGCTTGGAGATAGCCTAACAAGACAAAAAGAGCAACTTCTGTCCAACTCCAAACCCTAGACATACCCCTTACCCAGTAAAACAAAAACAAAAAAACACTAACTATTACTACTCCAACTTAATCAACACCTTTGTTTCATTTCCACACTGGTGGGTCAACCTGAACCCCTCAAATAATTGACAAATAAACCTGCATTTTCCACTTTGGTGGGTCACCCTGACCCCACAAATACTTAACAAATAAACCTGCGTGTTTTTCATTGTGCATCTATACTATTTGGATCCAAGAAGTGATGAAACAAAAAGTTGAGAATTGAACAATGTTTCTGCATCATCTTTGAGAAGATGAAATGTAATTTTTTACTTGAAATATATATATGCAATATTATTTACACTAAAGAGTAAGATAATGGGTTAAGTCTCAGAATGAGATAACTATATAATTTTGTTTTTATTCGTTTTTGATAATAACCAAACCTAAGATATATCAATTATCAATAAAGAAGAATATCGCTAGATCGTAATATTAAGTAATAAAAAGATATATTCTAAAATTACTTTAAATATACAACAACAGGATTCAATAATTATGAGTTACCTATTGTAAGTATTTGAATTTGCTCCCCTTCAGTCTTGTTCCCTCCTTTCATTCTGAGCCGTTCAAAGTATTTTCAAGCTAATTCAAGGTTCAAGATTATGCCAAAACTTACCATAAAAAAAAATATAAAAAAACAAAACAAAACAAAAACCCGCTAATAAAAAGGTAGGACCCACAAAATGGCTAATGATGAGGAAGGGGGGGGGGGGGGGGCTTGACGACTTGACATGGATAGTTATCATCTTGCCATGATACAGCTGGCAGTAGCTAAAAAGCCATTTCAACTGTTAAACCAACCAGACGAGCATACAAGCCAATATTTTTTTGACGTTAATTTGATGTTATTGTCCTTTGTTTAGAAAATTGCTTGGCTGTTCCCACAGGCGAGCAATTAAACCAATGAAAGAGACTCTGATATATTGATGCACTTGAGGTTACACATGTGCAACCAACTACTAACATTGTACAGATATATACACACATCAAGAGATGTCTTTGTGTGAACAAAATTTGATTTCACCCAACACTTGGCTTTTCCTACATGTAGAGGGGACTTAACTGTTAGATTTTTGTTAAAAATTTAAAAATTAAGACTTGAATGTAGATATATATAAACCAAGAAGAGATGTCTTTGTTCTTAGTCTATTTATAACTTTAAAGGAAAACTGGGTGTGTGTGAGATAGATAATTTTATTCTTTAAAAGATGTAATTGAGATATTTGTGATTCGTATTCAAAATTTTATGGGTTTTTATCATAACTTGTGTCTGAAATTGATCCACTCAATCAACAAGATCTATGGAGGATGGGGACCTAGTGCAGTGGCACTAGAGCTAAGAAAACTCCCACCTCATCCAAGGTTGGATTACCCTCACCCCCAAAATCTAACTAATGACAAAAAAAAAAAAAAAAAAAAAAAAAAAAAAAATCAACAAGATCTCTGAAATTGAAAATTAATCAATGTAGTTTTTGAAAATGGGTGTTGCAAATCAATATGATCTTTTCATCACAAGTTTGTTATGTGTTGACGTGTCACATAACTGGATCCCATTAATCTAATTAAACATTGTCATGTGAATTAAAAATATTTAGATTAATTTTTTTTATTCAAATGATAATATTTAATTAAATTTGTGGGACCTAGTTATGTATCAGTACATAATAAAAATTTTGACAGAATTGTGACGGAAGGAACACATTAACTTGCAATACTCATTTTTAGGGACTACATTGATAAATTTTCAATTTCACATACCATCTTGATGGGATGAGTTCATTTTAGCTAGAGACCATTTATGACTAAAACTCATATTCTATTTGTTGTTGATCATATAACCTAATCTAATCAACAACTTTTTTTATTATAAGAAAATCGACATTACATTATGGGAACTGAAAATTAAACAAAGAGCAAAATTGAAGATTAAGCAAGTAAAACTACACAAAGCTTGATCATCAAACTATTATTTATAGCCTTAAGTCTCTTATTTGAGTCAAACTACGCATAAGGGTTTGATTCGACCAAAACAAAAATCAAACTAATATGTGTAGCCTTAGTCTCTTATTATAATAAAGGAGCTCAAACTGCTCGTCTAAACGAAACACTAATTAGTCCAAACCAACTGCCTATATTAACAAAACAAGTAGAACTTTGATTTGTTTTCGAAATGGTTTCCGGAATCGATATATAACATCATCATCTGCATGAAACATCTAGCTATTTGCTGCAGAGAATGCCATCAAACTTCGGTTTCTGCCACTCGATGTGCTCTCTCTCTACTTGATCCACCTTGTAAACTGAAAGCCTCTTAAACTTAGCCATTCAGGTATATTTTATGTAAGCTTTCATGTAGCTAAACTGAAAGCTCGCGGCATTATTTGGTGCATTATTTTGGGTTGCTTTTGAAATTTTTTTATTTTAAGAGCATTTTTGTCCAAATTTTTTTAGTGAAGCTTGTGACTCAAAAAATCACTATACAAAAGCCCTGCTGGCTTTATATATAATATAATATATATACATAAACCAGAGATGTCTGTGCCAACAAAATTTGAATTCTCACCGCACTTGGCTTTTCCCAAATACAGGGGACTTTCTTTGGTTGTTTCGGAGTATCAAGTTTATGAATATTTTTGCCGTTAATTTTTTTTTAATATAAAAATTAAAATCTAACGATGAAACATTCAAAGTAACGAATACTCCCAAACAACCAAAAAATTTTTTGCTTGTAAATATATGTACACCAAAAGATGGCTTTGTTCTTTGTCTACTTATAACTGAGATATTTCTTGTTCATTTTCAATATTTTATTTGCTGTCATCATATATATAATCTAATCTAATCTAATCCACTGCCTCATTTTTTAAGAAAATTGACATTAAATAATTGGATAACAAATAAGAATACATATGATGTGAACTGAAAATCAAACAAAGAGAAAAAAATTGAAGGACTAGGCGAGTCAAACTACGTATAAGGTTTGGTCATTAAATTATTTTTGGAGCTTTACTTTTTTAAATGCAAAACAGTCATAAAGAACCAAGATTCCGAGATTTAGTCATCAATCACAAATAATGAATACAAATTTAAACGGTTCGAATTTTTAGCAAAATCTTATGAAGTGGGCTCTCATAAAGTGTGTAAAAAAATTGGCCTTATATATTAAGGTGAGAGAGAAGAGGGAAGCATATGAAACTATTATATTTTCGGAGAGCATATGATATATGAGTAAGAATTCAATATTCTATCTATTAAGATATTAAATTATTTGCATAATGAAAAAAGACTTGCGTCATGTTAAAAGACCTATGTCATATTAAAGGACTTACGTCATATTGGAGGACTCATGTTAAAAGACCAACTTCGTATAAAAAGACATTGAATTCAGTTTTCTTAAAGAGAAAGGCAATACAGCTAGCAACTTCAGTTTCTTCCACTTAACTCACATGCTGGCTCTCTGCATGCTATTCTCTCGCCACCTTGTAAGCTGAAGATCTCGTTGTAGCTTTATTTTAGTAATCTTCTTTACCCATCATCAAGGTCATTGAGTCCATATATATTTGAGTTATTATGGGTAAAAACGTCGAGGAAAGAAATTCAGATGTGGAGAACCAGGCAGAAGAGAAAACAGACAGGTTCGTACTCTCTCTGCTCTCTACTCTCTTTAAGTAGTTCGAATTCTGAAATTAGCATGCTCCTATCTGTCTCTCTCAAAGTATAGCAACGCACCACGATCGCAATAATACTATTTTTACCATCTAATTGTATCATCTCTTTAATACTTGTTGATGCACAAAATCAGCGAGGACTTTGGTACAACAGAAAGTGTCAGGTTTGTGACCTTCGCTTGGTTGCTTCGGTCGCTAGTGAAGATAAGTACATAAATGAATAGGGACAGGGAAGCAAACACAAGATGCACGTGGTTCACCCGGATTGGCTACGTCCACGGAGTAGAGGAGTTCTCATTAATTGTGAAGGGTTTACACAAATACATAGGTTTAAGCTCTGGTTTAATGAGTTCTAGTGAATAGTTTAGTACAAAATGACATTAGAGATTATTGTGGGAGAATGATCCCTATTTATAGAAGAGAGTTTCTAGTTTTGTTCTAACATTGACACGTGTCGTGTTGTGATTGGCTTATGAGGTTGACACGTGTCGCGCTGTGATTGGCTTCTGATGTCGACATGTGTCGCATTGTGATTGGCCTCCTGGTTGAAGGGAAGCTCTTCTGGGTCCTTGACGGTATAATGTTGACCGGTGCTCAGTAGTTTCGGGATTGGTCAAGTATGGTACAAACAGTGCTCTCCTAAGTTCCCGAGTGAGGGAAGCTCCTCGGTTGGGGACTTGCAAGATCCAAGCCGCTGAGTAATCACGAAACTTCTAAGTACCGAGGTGTGGTATCGTCTTCACTTGCCTTATCTTTCTCATAGGCAGATGTGGCATCTTCTCTGGAAGTACGTTTCCTCCATTCAGGGGTGGTGCCCTTAACCGGTGGAGATGCACAAGGTAATGTATCAATTTCACTTGAAGCTTACTTGTAGTTTCGGGCTTGATCAAGTGCGATACAAACCCTATAGTAGGAGTCCCCCAAGTCGCCGAGCTAGGAGATCTGCCGAAAAAGTAACTTTCCACAGGCTTATTCTTGAACTGTACTGGAGGGTTTTCTGGTTCCCTCCAGAGTATAAGGCCGACTCAAGAATTTGAGGGTCAAAACAAGTCCATCAAATCTAGAGTATGATCGACCCTGATGATATGGGATACTCTTGCTGTTGACAAAGTAATGAATGTGGTATGGCGAGCTTTTGCTCTTCGGCGGCGGTGCTAGTGAAAGGTTGTTGAAGTTTCTCGTGTTGTAGCGTTCTGTTTTAGCTCATCGTTGAACCTTCTGCTTCAATCTTTTGCCTGGCAGAAGTGGTGTGTACCCTTTGCATTTAAATGGTCCTTCAGAACATTCCTTCCTAGTGACTCATCCACGCTTGGCAGCTTCAGTGTAAAGAGCCAATATCTGATCAACTGTCATGAGGTATTTGTCGGTGGAATTCATGACCTTGACAGCAGTTGAGGATGAGTACTCGAAGCAATGTTGAGTAAGCAACCAGGCAAAGGTCTCAGGCAGTCAGTTCCATATTGGAGGTTTGATTTCAGGTTCCGACTGACTGCTCTCTTTCTTCTTGTCCTGCAGGTGTGGACAAGGACAAAGACAAGGACAAGGAGAAAGCATGATATGGGATACTCTTGCTTTCAACCTTGATGATATGAGATACTCTTGTTCTTGGTGTGGCTTATTTGCTGAGGTATTATCGGGGGGAAATAAAGCTGAGTATTTCGAGAAGTTATGTTGAGGGTGCCTTCTCGAATGCGAGAAAGAGTTAAGCATTTTTGCAGGTTTGCCTGTCCTTAGAGGAGAGAGGTCGACATATATAGGAATTTCCCAATAGCAAGTAGTAATGCTATTCCTTTACCCTTCTTGGTGACAGCAATGTAGTGGGAGCTGCCAGCTTCACG
This sequence comes from Malus baccata, assembly GCA_006547085.1. Lineage (NCBI taxonomy): Eukaryota > Viridiplantae > Streptophyta > Magnoliopsida > Rosales > Rosaceae > Malus > Malus baccata. The sequence continues at coordinate 209,127 of VIEB01000136.1, forward strand.
TGTTTTAACTTTGCCAGAGCACTTTGAAAAAGATGTATGTGGTATCTGGAAAGCTGAGGTTGCGTGTGAAGATTACAGACAAGCTTTGTCTAAGGAAATCTGGCTCTCGAGGTTCTGAGAGCTGTGCCTCTTCGGTTTTCGAACAAGCAATCCCGTCGGGGATCTGACTCTCGAGATTCGGAAAGTGGTGCCGCTTCGGTTTTTGAGAAAGTAATTATGTTGGGAGTCTTTTCTCGAATATGAGTAAAGGTTGGACGTTCTTGCCAGCCTGTCTTGCCGCAGAACACGGAGGTCGACACACATAGGGACTTTCCAGTTGTTAAGCAGTGATGCTGTTCCTTTACCCTTGTGGGTAATAGTAGGGTAGCTGGAACTTCGAAATTCTCGTGCCTAAACTTTGTCAGAGATCTTTGACAAAGTTATATGTGGTACCCGAGGAGTTGATGGTGCGTGTGGAGAGTGGTGATTGAACAGTAAGATTCACGTGCTTTCTACTTCACCAGAAATCTTCGACAGATTGCCCGTAATTTCCGCAAAGCTGAGTGTGCATGTGACAGGTGCTGACGAGGCTGAAAAAGCAGGTGCTTCTTCGATTTCTAAGATCGGCCTTCGTGGTCTCTGAGCAGCCCAGCTTTTGGGAAAGCAAACGCCTCTTCGATTTCTGAAGCTCCGTCGAGTGCAGATTTTTATAGAGGCTGGCATTAAGTTCCACAGCATACTTGAATCTCCACCAGTAGAAGCTCCCTACTTGCACTTCTAAGATCTTGATTTGTCCAACCTCTTCTCTCTTCAACACCTTTGAAAATGTCTGGCCCCTCTGACCGTCGTTTTGATTTGAACCTTGCTGAAGAGGCAGACATGCCTTTTCCAGACAACATATGGCGCCCATCCTTCATATCCCCTACTGGTCCTCTTACCGTTGGGGATTCTGTTATGAAGAATGATATGACCGCTGCGGTGGTGGCCAGGAACCTTCTCACTCCCAAAGATAACAGACTACTTTCCAAACGGTCTGATGAGTTGGCTGTTAAGGACTCTCTGGCTCTTAGTGTTCAGTGTGCAGGTTCTGTGTCTAATATGGCCCAACGCCTATTTGCTAGAACCCGCCAAGTTGAATCATTGGCTGCTGAAGTGATGAGTCTCAAACAGGAGATTAGAGGGCTCAAGCATGAGAATAAACAGTTGCACCGGCTCGCCCATGACTATGCTACAAACATGAAGAGGAAGCTTGACCAGATGAAGGAATCTGATGGTAAGGTTTTACTTGATCATCAGCGGTTTGTGGGTTTGTTCCAAAGGCATTTATTGCCTTCGTCCTCTGGGGCTGTACCTGGTAATGAAGCTTCAAATGATGAACCTCCACTGCCTCCTCCTTTTGGGGTTTTGTCAAGTACTGAGGCTCCGGATAACCACCCTCCGGTGCTTTCTCTTTCTGGGGCTCTACCGACTGCTGAGACTTCCCCTAAGCAACCTTTGTGAAGACTCCCTTTTGTTTGTTTATTTTGACTCATGTATATGTACATATTTGTGGCTTATCGAAAATATTAATAAATAAGCTTTGCTTCATTTCAACATATTGTGTTAAATACACCAAAGCCTTCTTCAGAAAGTTCTCTGAATTTTTCTTTTGTCGAAACTTGTATTGTTGAAGCTTTGTGAGTGAAGCATGTAGTTTGAGGTAGTGTTCCCTTAATTTCCTGAGTGAGGAAAACTTCTCGGTTGGAGACTTGAAAAATCCAAGTCACTGAGTGGTTGTGAGACTTCCGAGTATCAAGGTGCAGTAGCATATGGTGGGAGTCCCCCAAGTCTTCAGGCAAATAATATATATATATATATTTAAAGCTTTGTAAGTGAAGCTTTGGTGTTGAAGCTTTGTAGGTGAAGCTTGGAGGTTGAAGCTTTGTTGGGCACCATGAATTGATTTGGCTTCACACTATCTTGATGAAGAGTGTGTGAAGCTTTTATATGTTTTGGTGTTGAAATTTTGTATTGTAGATGAAGCTTTGGGGTTGAAGCTTGAGAGGTGAAGCTTTGGTGTTGAAGCTTTATAGGTGAAGCTTTGGTGTTGAAGCTTTATAGGTGAAGCTTTGGTTGGCATCATGAATTGATTGTGCTTCGCACTATTTTGATGAACATAGTGCGAAGCTTTGGAGATTGATATTTGTCCTCCATGGATGAAGCTTGTGTTGGCACCATAAATTGATTGTGCTTCGCACTATCTTGATGAACATAGTTTGAAGCTTTTGAGATTGATAGTTGTCCTCCATTGATGAAACTTTTGTTGGCACCATAAATTGATTGTGCTTCGCACTATCNCTGTGTCTAATATGGCCCAACGCCTATTTGCTAGAACCCGCCAAGTTGAATCATTGGCTGCTGAAGTGATGAATCTCAAGCAGGAGTGTTCCTTATCTTGTGAACTACAACATATCCAAATTTGAGATCCATCGGAGTAGTACAACTTCAGAAATTCAAGTATGATGAGTAACTGTTCATCAATTTTTTGTTAACCCGTCAGACTTGTTGTGAGCTTCGAAACTCCATTTTCTCTTGTTCAGATCAACATACTTTCTTCATCGAAGTTGTTCCTCGTCATCTCTTCCATAACATATCAAAAATTCAGAACAAACTAACGGTTGAATATTTCCAGATCTTCGAAACACTGCAGCAGCTTTGAAGCTTGCAGAAATCTGACCGTCATGTTTGGAGCTTCAACACTCTAAATTCCGTCGCTCAAATAGAAAAATTTCCTTCGTGAAAGTTGTTCATCTGCTCAAGAACTATAAGATGTCCAAAATTCAGCTCCACTGGAATTAGCTTCGCACTATCTTGATGAAGAGTGTGCGAAGCTTTTATATGTTTTGGTGTTGAAATTTTGTATTGTAGGTGAAGCATTGGGGTTGAAGCTTGATATGTGAAGCTTTATAGGTGAAGCTTTGGTGTTGACACCATAAATTGATTGTGCTTCGCACTATCTTGATGAACATAGTGCGAAGCCTTTGAGATTGATATTGGTCCTCCATTGATGAAGCTTTTGTTGGCACCATAAATTGATTATGCTTCGCGCTATCTTGATGAACATAGTGCGAAGCCTTTGAGATTGATATTGGTCCTCCATTGATGAAGCTTTTGTTGGCACCATAAATTGATTATGCTTCGCGCTATCTTGATGAACATAGTGCGAAGCCTTTGAGATTGATATTGGTCCTCCATTGATGAAGCTTTTGTTGGCACCATAAATTGATTATGCTTCGCACTATCTTGATGAACATAGTGCAAAGCCTTTGAGATTGATATTTGTCCTCCATTGATGAAGCTTTTGGTGGCACCATAAATTGATTTTGCTTCACACTATCTTGATGAAGATAGTGCGAAGCTTTTGAGATTGATATTTGTCCTCCATTGAGGAAGCTTTTGTTGGCACCATAAATTGATTGTGCTTCGCACTATCTTGATGAACATAGTGCGAAGCCTTTGAGATTGATATTGGTCCTCCATTGATGAAGCTTTTGTTGGCACCATAAATTGATTGTGCTTCGCACTATCTTGATGAACATAGTGCGAAGCCTTTGAGATTGATATTGGTCCTCCATTGATGAAGCTTTTGTTGGCACCATAAATTGATTGTGCTTCGCACTATCTTGATGAACATAGTGCGAAGCCTTTGAGATTGATATTGGTCCTCCATTGATGAAGCTTTTGTTGGCACCATAAATTGATTGTGCTTCGCACTATCTTGATGAACATAGTGCGAAGCTTTTGAGATTGATATTTTGTCCTCCATTGATGAAGCTTTTGTTGGCACCATAAATTGATTGTGCTTCGCACTATTTTGGTGAACATTGTTTGAAGCTTTTGAGATTGATAGTTGTCTTCCATTGATGAAGCTTTTGTTGCACCATAAATTGATTGTGCTTCACACTATCTTGATGAACATAGTTTGAAGCTTTTGAGATTGATAGTTGTCCTCCATTGATGAAGCTTTTGTGTTCCCCCTGCCTTTTTTTTTTTTGTTTTTTTGGGAAAACTAGAAATTTGAAAATGTGGGAGAGACAACGTATACAAATTTTGCTTCCACACTGCTGAGCGAGAGATTGTGATGCAAGCCACATCTTGTAGTAGTCAAAGGTTTGGATGAACCATATAAATTGAATTTGCTTCGAACAATCTTGATCAAGAGCGTGTGAAGCTTTCTATGAGTTGTAGTGTTTGCATGGTTACAGAGGAGAAATGTCTGAAGCAGATGCAAGAGGAATGAAGAGCTTGATCTTCGTATACCATGCACTGAAGCCATTGTTGGCTTGCAATAAGACTTTGTTGGTGACTATAGCTCTTGTTAGGCATAAGTGCTCCCCTAGTTGAGTTGTAAAGCTTGAGGGTTTTTGATTATTTGTGAATGCTAGGAGTTCACATGTACAAGTTGTACCGCTCGGCTTCTGGTTAGTGGAATGAATGGTGGGTTGCTTTCATCACTTGGTTGGTGGTACGAATGTGAATTCCTTAATCACCTTTCATCTCAGTTCATCACCTGGTTGGTGACATGAAGGAGAGTACGCGTTGTACATTTCATCACCTGGTTGATGGCATGAAGGAGAGTACGCGTTGTACATTTCATCACCTGGTTGGTGGCATGAAGATGAGTTCCTTCTTTACCTGGTTGGTGATAAGGGTGGCAAGTTGCCAAATAATATTAAAGTACGGGTTGTACATTGCATCACCTAGTTGGTGGCACGAAGGTGAGTTCCTTCATCACCTAGTTGGTGAGAATAAAGGCAAGGTGTCGAGGCACATTGTGGCAAATGTCGAATGACACAAAGTGTGTTGAACCCTTTCGAAGCACAGTTGACTTATGTATAGATGTGTTGGAATGTATGATGTATATGTATGAATGTGTTGGAATGTATGATGTTTATGTATGAATGTGTTGGAATGTATGATGTTTATGTATGAATGTGTTGGAATGGATGATGTAGATTCTTTGTATAGTCTTGTTGACATATATTTAGATTTTGTTTTGTATTGGAAACATTTTCGTTGAAGCTTCAACACTTGAGTGTTTCATTGCTCAGAATGTAAAAGAGTTTAGGGCCGAGTTGGCTAAATCATCTCTTTATTGAATTCATACCAAATGGTCTTTGTTACATAGGATGCCGAACGGCTGTAGCTTAACACTTGTACAATGTGAGTCTATTTGTAATAGTACTTCAAGTGGTCAGCATTCCATGGATGGCCAAGGGTCTTGCCGTCGGAGCTTCTGAGCTTGTAGGAGCCAGGGCGGCTGATGCCGACGACCTCAAACGGTCCATCCCAGTTAGGACTGAGTGTTCCTTCACTCGGGACTCTATCACAGAGTAATCTTTTCTTCAGTACTCAATCTCCCACTTTGAAGGAGCGAGGTTTGACCCTTGAGTCGTAGTAGTTGGAGATGCGCTGCTTGTAGGCGACATTCCTCAGGTGAGCCTAATTTCTGTGTTCCTCGACTAGATCCAGGTTGAGGGTGAGTTGTTTGTCGTTTTCACTCTGCATGTAGTTCTGGATTTGGTATGTTGCTTGCTCAAGCTCAACCGGGACAACTGCTTCTGTACCAAAAGCAAGTGAGAATGGAGTTTCTCCTGTAGAAGTCCGATATGAAGTGCGGTATGACCAAAGAACTTGAGGTACGAATTCTGGCCAACAACCTTTAGCTTTGTCCAAGCTAGTTTTCAGAGTGCGCTTGATTATTTTGTTAACGGCCTCGACTTGTCCATTAGACTGGGGATGGGCTGGAGAGGCAAAACATAAGTTGATGTTGAACTTAGAGCAGAACATCTTGAACTTCTTGTTGTCGAACTGCCGCCCATTGTCCGTGACTATCGCATTGGGAATGCCGAATCTGCAGAGGATGTTCTTCCATACGAAGTCCTCTATTTTTCCCTCAGTAATGGTTGCCAAGGGTTCTACTTCAGCCCACTTTGTGAAGTAGTCAACTGCAACGATTGCATAGCGGACCTTGCCTTTCCCTGCAGGCATTGGGCCGATCAAATCAAGTCCCCATTGGGCGAAGGGCCAAGGGCTGATCATAGGAGTGAGCGGCTCGGGAGGGGAGTGAGGGATAGTTGCGTAGCGTTGACACTTATCACATGAGCGAGATATTCTGATGGCATCTTGGTGGAGTGTTGGCCAATAGTATCCTTGGCGAAAAGTCTTGTGTGCTAGGGATCGAGACCCAGCATGATCTCCGCAGACTCCTTCATGTATTTCCCGAAGGACAATTTCCGCCTCCGCAGGTGTAAGGCATCTTAGGTATGGCAGGGTAAAACTGCGCTTGTAGAGTTGGTCATTAATGATCAGGTAGCGGGCAGACTTGTATCGGATCTGCTTAGCTTGGACTTTGTCATTTGGGAGGGTGCCATGAGCAAGGAATTTATAAATTGGGGTGATCCAACTATCCCCTTGTTGTAAATTGCATACTTCCGCGACCATGGTGCTTGGTGCTGCCAACAATTCGACATGAATTTTTCTCCCAATTTTGTCTTCCACTACCGAGGCGAGGCGAGCCAAAGCGTCAGCATGACTGTTTGCCACTCGAGGAACTTGGGTGATCTGGTAGTGGAAGTGCTTGAGCAAAAGTCGCGTTTGCGCAAGATATGCTGCCATGGAGCTATCCTTAGCATCAAAGTTGTTTGTGACCTGGTTGACCACTAATTGGGAGTCACTGAAGATATCAATTCGTTTAACCCCGAGGTGCTTGGCCAAACGTAAGCCTGCTAGAAGGGCTTCGTATTCGGCCTCGTTGTTTGATGCCTTGAATTTGAAACGAAGAGCGTATTCCATCGCCACATTGTCGGGGGTAGTGAGGACTAATCCTGCTCCGCAGCCCTGTTGGTTGGATGAACCATCAACATACAGACTCCATGCTGGGGTTGTTGATTCTATCTTCTGGGCTTCCGATGGTAATAAAGCTACTGCTTTAGGTGTGGAAGCAATGTCAACAGGATATGTGAAGTCGGCGATGAAATCTGCTACTGCTTGACCTTTTTCGGCTGGTTTTGGTTGGTAGGAGATGTCAAACTCACCCAATGCTATCGCCCATTTGATCATTCGCCCAGACGTGTCAGGACTCTGGAGTATCTATCGAAGAGGGTGATTGGTAAGCACGATGATGGCGTGTGCTTGGAAATAAGGGCGAAGTTTTCGTGCAGACATGACTAATGCTAGAGCTAATTTCTCAATGTTAGAGTATCGTGTCTCTGCATCGTGTAGGGCCTTGCTAGCGTAGTAGACGGGTCTTTCAACCCCACTGTCCTTTCGAATAAGAACAGAACTAACTGCTGAAGCCGAAACCGATAGATAGATGATGAGAGTGTCACAAACTTCTGGTTTGGAGAGCAGAGGGGCTTTACTCATGTATTCTTTGAGGTTCCTGAATGCCTTGGCACATTCCTCCGTCCATGTAATGTACTTCTTATTTCCCTTGAGTGCTTTAAAGAAAGGAGCACATCTATTTATGGCCTTAGAGATGAATCTGGTTAAGGCTGCCACCTTGCCAGTAAGGCTTTGGATGTCTTTTGAAGTTACTGGCTCTTTCATGTCGAGGATTGCTTTGATCTTTTCGGGGTTAGCTTCAATGCCTCGTTGGCTGATCATGAAGCCTAAGAATTTGCCAGAACCCACGCCGAAGGCACATTTGTTGGGGTTCAACCTCATTCGATACCTCTTTAGAATGGTGAAAGTTTCAGATAGGTTAATGATGTGTTGGTCAACATGTTTGCTCTTGACTAGCATATCATCAACGTAAACTTCCATACTCTTCCCAATCTGTTCGGCGAACATCTTTAGGCCGAAAGGCATGACTTTATAGCAATACAGTCCCCTGTCAGTAGTAAAGGCCGTGTGTTCTTGGTCTGAGGGGTTCATGAGGATTTGGTTGTATCCTGAATAAGCGTCCATGAAGCTCAAGAGCTCACACCCTGCTGTAGAGTCTATAAGTCTATCAATTAGAGGAAGAGGGAAACTATCCTTCGGGCATCCTTTGTTTAGGTCGGTGTAGTCGACACACATTCTCCACAAGACCTTTTGAAGCAGGAGACTTTCCTTGGTCGGATTTTTCTTAACAAGGACAACATTTGCTACCCATGTTGGGTAATTGACTTCACGGACGAAGCCTATGTCCTTGAGTTTTTCAACTTCTGCTTTCATCGCCTCGTATCGCTCAACATCATAAGATCTTCGCTTCTGTTTTACTGGTTTGGTCTTGGGATCAATACTCAAGTGGTGACAGATGATATCGGGAGAGATGCCCGGCATATCTTTATATGACCAAGCGAAGACCTCGGCGTTCTCTTGTAAAAATGAGATCAGCGACAACCGAATGGGTGGTGACAAAGTGGTGCCAATCTTCACCATGCGATCTGGATGGTCTTTGGAGATAGAGACATTCTCTAACTCTTCAGCGGGTTGTGCTTGCTGGGTGAAGGAGTCATCTCGAGGGTCGTCGGGTTGACTGTTGCCATCATGAAGATCCGAGTTAGCTTCATCTGGACTGGTCTTTACTACCTGGTTATGTATAGAGAGGGTCTCCTTGGGGACATGCAGGTGTTGTTGCTTAACTGAAGTGTTGTAACATGATCGAGCACTAAGTTGATCTCCCCTGATGTATCCATTGCCGAAAGGGGTTGGAAACTTCATCAACAACATATGTGTGGATACCATGGCCTTGAGGTCATTGATGCCTGTGCGCCCAAAGATGACATTGTATGCAGTCGGGCAATTGACCACTAGGAAGTTAGTGGTAATAGTAGCTGTGTAGGGGCCTGTACCAATGGTAAGGGGTAAGTGTATACTCCCTAAAGGTTGGACGATATCGCCAGAGAAGCTTATCAGAGGAGAAATCGAGCGATCGAGCAAGTGTTCAGCTACATTAAGTGCTTTGAAGGCTTCAGCAAACATGATATTGACTGAGGCACCTGTGTCTATCAGGATTCGTTTCACATCGAAATTTGCTATGTGAGCCTCCACAATCAGCGGGTCGTTGTGAGGGTAGATGATACCTCTTTCTTCCTCAGGGTAGAAACATATTGGATCCCAGTTAGGCTTTTGATACTTGCCTCCTCTGATGTCTTCCACGTGAAACACTTGATGGCCAGGTCTCAAAGTTCGTTCACTGCTTTTCATGGCCCTATTGGAAGATTCAGACATGGGTGTGCCGCCGCTTATGGAATATATCACATTCACCTGGCGTTGGTTACGGTTATCCCTTGGAGGGTGAAGGAGGAACTGATCAATTTTTCCTTCACGTGCCAAAGCTTCAATATGGTCACGGAGGATAATGCACTTCTCACTATCATGGCCATTATACTCGTGGTAGCAGCAAAACATGCCCGTGTTCTTCGTGGACTTGTAATCTGGCTGTCTTGGCTTTGGCTTTGGTATCAGGTGAGCTATACTGGGGTAGATGGCAGCACATGTAGCATTCAAAGAGGTGTATGTCTCATACCTCGGGGTAGGGCCTGTCTTGACACGTGATTGGCCCACTGCGTTGACTGCCTGGGGGCGGGCATTATTGTGACGATATCCTGAGTTATCGCGATAGTGCCCCTTATTCTTTTTATTAAAATGAGACTGGTGAGGATGGAAGTCTTTCCTTTTGCCCTGAGATTGATATGTCTGCTGACTTGGCGAAGCATTAAATGAGGCAGGGGGGTGTGCTGCTACCATTTGGAAGGTTGAGGTCTTTTCATTTGGTTGGATCTGGTCTCCACTCCCTACTTGCTGATAAGGGGTGACTGTAGGGGGTTTCCCTTGATATGTCCTTGCCTCGGCGGAAGCATGGTTGTAAGCTTGTGCCATCACCTCAGAGTAAGTCTTCCAAGTGTTGGCATTGATCATGTACTTGAAGAAACAGTCACGTAAGCCTGCCGTGAAGGCCTTGAGGGCGGTTTTGTCATCTGCCTCAGCGCAGCGAGAATACTCATGGCTGAAGCGGCCAGCGTACTTTCGTAATGACTCGTCCGGCTTCTGGCGAATAGTGTACAAGTCATCTGCGGAATGCAAGCGATCGGTCTGGAAGATGTGTTGAGAGACAAACAGCTTCCTCAACTCTTCAAATGAGTCTACTGTCTCAGGTGGAAGACGGCAATACCAGTTTAAAGCTCCGCCAGAGAGGGTCGAGGGGAAGAGAAGGCACCGTTCTTCGTCGGTGTGTCTCCGGTATACCATGGTGGACTCAAAGAGGTTAAGGTGTTCAATCGGATCTTCTCTTCCAGTATAGAGTTGTAAGTCAAGCTTCTGCTTTGTCTTCGCTTGGAGGGGGGTGTTGAGGATCCTTCTTGTGAGAGGGCCAGGCTTAGGTTGGTTCCAGTCAGGTATCTCGGCTTGACATTCAGCCTTTAGCTTGTTTACTTCCTCAAGGAGCTGCAGGACAAGGGGGTCCTGAGCGGAGTCGTGCACCATTGAAGTTTTCTTCCGTAAGTCCCCATCGCCTCTTGGAAGTAGGAAAGTTTGATCAAGATAGCGCGATTTTTCCTTGGACTCGCCACACTGACTCCTAGAGTGAGTATGTCGGAATATTTCTGAGTCCCCTGTACCTTCATGTTCTTCTGATACCTGTTGCCCATTCCCTAGATTGGCGACTGGTCTGGGTCGTGGAAGAGGACCGAGTCTTTCAGAAACTCTGGGGTCATTGATCTTCGAGCTTATGTGGATGGGATTCTCTCGACGTTGCTTTAGGAAGTCTCGACAATCGCGATAGACAGCTTTTGATCCTTCCGCTCCCTCTGTGAAGAGGTGTTTTCCTCTACTTCTCCTGCTTCGGGTTGAAGCAGCTGGGTTGAGAGAAGTCTCATGTTGATTATCATATTGATGTGTAGCTCGATCCCTATCTTGGATGTCCGTGTCGGATATCGGCGACCCTCCGTGTTGGGGGGCATTCAGTTGATTGTTGACCTCAACAGGGGCGACAAGCTTATTTGTTTGAGCCTGTCTAGCCTCGTGAAGCATCTCGAAAAGTTTTTCATATTGTTCCTGGAGGACTTCATTCTTCATCGCTATCTTGTTGTTCTGAACCTCTAGCTCGTCGACTTTAGCTTGAAGAGTAACTCTATTTCCTTCCTGTTTTCGCTGCTTCATACTAGGTCCAGCAGGGGTGTCATTCTGTGTGTTGTGGCTTCTTTCGCTCCCCATGTCGGAGAGAGATGCTTGGCCAAAAGAAATTGTACGAGCAGTGGAAACCAGCTTGACAAAGCTGAAGAGAGTGGGAGTAAGTGTCTTTCCCACAGACGGCGCCAAATGTTGATGCACAAAATCAGCGAGGACTTTGGTACAACAGAAAGTGTCAGGTTTGTGACCTTCGCTTGGTTGCTTCGGTCGCTAGTGAAGATAAGTACATAAATGAATAGGGACAGGGAAGCAAACACAAGATGCACGTGGTTCACCCGGATTGGCTACGTCCACGGAGTAGAGGAGTTCTCATTAATTGTGAAGGGTTTACACAAATACATAGGTTTAAGCTCTGGTTTAATGAGTTCTAGTGAATAGTTTAGTACAAAATGACATTAGAGATTATTGTGGGAGAATGATCCCTATTTATAGAAGAGAGTTTCTAGTTTTGTTCTAACATTGACACGTGTCGTGTTGTGATTGGCTTATGAGGTTGACACGTGTCGCGCTGTGATTGGCTTCTGGTGTCGACACGTGTCGCATTGTGATTGGCCTCCTGGTTGAAGGGAAGCTCTTCTGGGTCCTTGACGGTATAATGTTGACCGGTGCTCAGTAGTTTCGGGATTGGTCAAGTATGGTACAAACAATACTCAACCTACATGTGTTGATGGATGCTACTTCTATTAAAAAGATAATACAAATGATGGTAAAATTAAATTGTAAGTGTAGCACTGTCCTTATTATTTTACGTTACATGTAAGGACAGATACTTGTTGTAGCGAACAACGTCTGAAATGGATCAGGATCCTCTCATGAGCAAAGGGTGAGGATCCTCGTGACCAAGCCCATCGGGCCGTTGAAATTTTATCCAACGGCTACAAATGGGAGGCCCTTCTAAAAGTTATAATAATTGTAGCATTTGGATAAAATTTTAACGGCCCAATGGGCTTAGTCTGGAGGATCCTCACCCTTTGCTTAGGAGAGGATCATGATCCGTCTGAAATGTACCTATTTGACAATCTGATTTTGTCTGATTTTATCTTGTTTAATTTGTTAGCTCGAGGCTCATATTAGGTTTTAGGGTGAATGCATATGAATTTCCTTTGTTGCGTGTTTCCCAGAAAGGAACGTTCGAAACCAATGGCTGGAAATGGGACGAGTGCCCAAAAACCGGAAGATGAAGGAAAAAATTGGAGAAAAAAAATAAATGACATTTTTACTGTGCATCAGGCGCCTTACCTTCGAATGTGGAACATCATATTTGTGATATCATGTGTATTTGCTGTCTCTATGGATCCTTTGTTCTTTTATGTTGTAATCATCGATCAGGATAAAAGGTGCCTTCAAATGGATAAAACGTTGAGAATTGTTGCTCTTCTTATGCGATCACACACAGATGTCATTTTCCTGATGCATTTTATATGTGAAATTTGTGACTCTGTTCAAAAGACAAAATCGGAAAGAAACTCAGGGACTGGTGTGGATGGGCCACCCTCCAAAACAAATACCCCAAAAAATGGACTCTCCGCGGCGGTGGAACAAACCAGGGGAAATTTGAGTAAGACAATGGAAACAAAGCCGAGGACGTCCAAAACGAATACCCCCAAAAATGGACCATCCGCGGAGGGGGAACAAACCGGGGGAAATTCGGGCAAGAAATCGGAAATCAGAGAGTTGATTCAATATGCCAGGGAAATAGCTCAGAATATGGCGTGGTTATCCATCATATTTGACGTTTTAGCTCTTCTTCCCCTCCCACAAGTAAGAGAAATGAACTAAACTCTAATTTTTTTTTGTTTTTGTACGTAGCTTGCTGAAATTGATGGACTACTATGTTCTAACCCTTTATCTTTTAATTTTCTGCAGCTGCTAATAGTGTTTTACCCAATGAAACGCTCAGGATTTGTGGAACACCAAAAGGTTGTGAATGTGTTTCTTCTCGGTCAATATGTTCCGAGGATTTTTCGAATTCACCTTTCGGCCAAGGTATTCAAAAGGAGTAATGGGATATGGGCTAAGAGTCTATTCAACTTGTTTCTCTACATTCTTGCAAGTCATGTAAGTTTCATCTTAATTGTTATTCTATTTTAATACTTTTGTATTATAATTATTAATATTGGATTATGGATGTAGCTTTTTGGAAAGTGATAGTGTTCAAATATAACTCCTTTGAATTAATCATGTACAATGTTTACAACCTAAATAGGGTTTGAGAAAACTCATGTGGTAGGAATCTTAATTTAATTACAATTGACATATATTTTTTTAAGGGATATTTTAGATGCGGTCCCAAATCCTTAACATTCTTTGATTAAAACCTTAATAGTATTCAAAGTTTGATCAAGGTCCTTTGACTTTGTACACCTCATTATATTACTATTAATATTTATATTTTAATAGTTTTGACATTAATTGTTTAATATTTCTTGAGATTTATAATCCTATAAATTTAAAATCCCTCATTATAATACTATTAGAAACAGTTACAATAAAAAAATTTAAACATTTTGATTGAATAAATGGATAAAAATTATGTAAAAATAAGAAATAATAAATGGCAAAAGAATGTATCCATAGTGTTAAAAAAATGGTACATTTCACATATAACAAAGTGGTACATTAATAAAGAAGAATGGGTACATTAAAAATAAATTAGGGTACAAATAAAATATTAAAAATTATGAATACAAATGAATTTTTAAAAATATAGGCGCTAAAAAAAATTAATACATGGGTACAAAATAAAACTAAAAAAGAGAATACTAAATATTTAGAAAAAAAATGTTGCAAATTAAAAGTGGGTACAAACTAAAAATATAAATATATGATATAAAGTTTAGGCATAAAACATAAATATACCATATGTAATTTTTCTATCATTGATTAAATATACAATGTCACATGACGGTATACACATGGGTACAAACACAGATAAAACTTTAAAAAATATGGGCACAAAAAGAAACTAATATATGGGTACAAATTAAAAATGAAAAGAAAATTGGTACAAATTAAAAAAAAAATGCAAATTAAAAATAGGTACAAACTAAAAATAAAAATATATGATAAAAAATTTAGCCATAAATATAAATATACTAATTGTAACATTTTTAACATTAAAGGAATATATTTAGAAATAAAAATATTTTATTATTCAATTAATTAATGATGCTATTAATAACCAAGGACCTTGATCAAAAATTGAAAAAGAATAGGATTTGAATCAATGGAGTAACAAAAAGAAAGATGTGAACCTAGTTTTTCCTTTTTTTAATCACAGAGAAGATTCTGTATTAATTAATTCTATTCTTATAGAGAGACTAATTATCTAGGGTTTTGTGTTTGCATGTTATGGATTTAGGTACTTGGAGCTTTTTGGTACATTTTTTCTATTCTACGAGAGGTTTTATGTTGGTACGAGACATGTGTAAATCATAGTATAGATCCCAAGGGATGTACGGATGCTTTCTACTGCGATAGTCGAAGTACTACTGCAAGAAATATAACACTTCTAAATGAGCATTGCCCGTTGGATACTCCAGATGGTGCTTCATCTTCATTTAACTTTGGAATATTCCTTGATTCACTTAAGAATCAAAACACGGTGCAAACAAAGTTTATAAAGAAGTTCCTTTACTCTTTTTGGTGGGGCCTGCGAAATCTAAGGTTCATAGTATATCCATTGACAATCAACAATTTCTGCAGAATATGTAACAAATAAATTTTTTTGGGGTTATCTAATTCTGCAACATTGTCTAATATGATATCATGTACCTACAATATTTTGCAGTAATTTTGGGACGAATCTGACAACAAGCACGTATGTCTGGGAAAACTTGTTTGCAATTCTTATTTCTTTCATTGGTTTGCTACTGTTTTTATATCTCATCGGCAATGTACAGGTTGGTATATACTGAATTTCACAATATATCAGTTTTATTTTTCAATCGTTTTTCTTTAGGTCCCGTGTCTTATTCAAATATTTGTGAAATGGTGGGTAAATTCAAAATCTAATTTTGTGAGGTATTATTAAGAATAGTACACTTTTTAAATATAGGTACTATTATCTTTTTATTAAGGGGTGTGATATTTACACCTCATTTCACTTCTCACATACCTTTTTAATTTTCGGCCCGTCATATCGAATGAATTAAAGAAGATCAACGGACAAAAATTATCAAAGATGTGTGAGAAGTAAAATAAGGTGTGTGGATAACACACCCCTTTATTAAATTTGCGATAAAACAGAAAATTTTCAAGAATTGTAATATCTAAATCATAAGAATTAAATCCCTTAAATCATGCTGCATTCAATCTTTTTTACTTATTTAATATATCCACATCATATATTTTTTTTGTCGATAATCTACGTATATCATAGATAAACTGTGTTTAGCTACCTATACTATAGATATTTTTTGCTTGTGATCTACCTCTTCAAAATTAGTTGTATTAGATTCTATCTTAAATATGTTTCGCTTAAAATTTTGTGTAGTATTGTTATGATATAGATATGTTACAATTGGACTCAAATTAAAAAAAGAGCTTTGATTTTTGGACCTGAACCTAACTGTGCCATTTCAAATTATATAAGATACGTAAGTTCTTTGGTGAAACATACCTTTCTAGTATGTAGCTAGCTAGGACATAGGAGATCATGGATCGAGCTTATTAATGAATTCTACTTGTGGTGAGGCAGACTTTAATACAGATGGAGGCTACAAAATCGGAAGAGACAAGACGAAAGATTCGGATAAAGAAAGTAGATGTACGCACGTGGATATCCGTATATAAATTCCCTGATAATATCAAGAAAGAAATCGAGAACAGCATAGAGCAAGCATGGGAAAAAGACAAATATGCTGATGTCCACAACCCATTCATTATTCTTCCTAATAAAACCAAAGACTCTGTAAAACGCCATCTTTTCATGGATACACTTATGGCACGTTTACGTAACCGGAATGGAGTGAGTGGAAACGGAATTGCATTCCTTCTGAAGGATTCATGTGTTTACTTGTATTTGGGGAATCAAAATAAAGGTGGGGTCCACCCAAAATGGGGAATTCAATTCCGGATATACCCGGAATCCGATTACTACGAAATAGGTGGTAATTGAATTCCGGCGAAAAGGGACCATCAGCAATCAAATTTTTCTTCCCAAACTACCCTTGTACTTCCTTTGATATCCCAAACACCTCTGCATCTTCGTTCCCAACGCTGCATCTCACCGTTACACTCTACCATTTGGAACGAGATGAAGAAGCTGAACAATAAGTGGACCTGCAACAGAGAAAAAGGGGGAAATTTTAGAATGGGGTGGGCAGGCAGTAGGTAGGCAGCAAAGAAAGATGGGATAAATATCATAAATTTTAGAAAGGGGGTGGGTCGGGAGAAAGATGGGGAAGAGAGGGAGATGCATTCAATTACTCAAAACACTAACAAATTTCAAAATTTATAGAACAAAAGCAAAAGATTGATCCTTTAGATAGAGAACGCCGCCACCCAAATTGGGTTTGCTCCGATCGCCTTCGGTGAACTCGAGCCGGGCCTGGTTACCGGAAAAGCAAGCCCCTTCCCATTGAATCGAGCTGTTATCCGGAGTCACCGACCCAATAAAAGAAGGCAACAAATCCACATCACTATGGAAAATGTTGAGCACCGGCCACGACAAAAAAAAGAAAAGGAAAATAAAGACATTTTACTAAAAAAAAAAAAAATTGTTCTCTCTATTAAAAATAAAAAATGATGAGCTTTGGCCTTTTTTCATAAAAATAAAAAATAAAAGATTAAAAGTTTTATTAAAAATCATTAGCATATAAAATAGATTAGTTCAACTAGGGGTATTTTAGTAATCATATTAGTTTTCATTCCGATTCATAAGAATTAGTAAACAGTTTAATGTATTTCTTATTCCGATTCTAGACAGTTTTAGTAAACAACTCTAACAGGAATCTGATTCTGGTTCCACCTCATTCCAATTCCTCATCAATCCAATTCCTTCTCAATTCAATTCCTCTTAATTTGATTACGGATTAGTAAACGCGCCATTAGAACAGTATGTTCTTCAAGAATCGATCTCTCTCCATTTATTAATTGCTTCCATTTTTACTGCAATGTTGTTCTGATGATATATGTCTGTGCGTGCGCGCACGTGCATAGGTAAAAGTGCTTAAATACATGGATGAATATGTGTTCACGTTGCTGTGCAACTATCTAAAGCCAATGACGTACAATGAGAACAACTTTGTTTTTCGAACGGGAGATCCACTCGATTGCATGGTGTTCATTATCGATGGGACAATGTGGACCTACGCGGCGAGTGATAGTCAAGTTGGGCAAGGAATCTCATCAACGGCCATCAAGCGCCTCGGGAAATGTCACTTTTACGGGGAAGAGCTTCTCGATCGGGCATCAGACTGGTTCACCGAACTTCCAGTCTCCAGCAAACATGTCAAAAGTCTGACAAAAGTAGAAGCATTTGTGCTCATGGCCAAGGACTTGGAAGCTGTAATCTCCAGATGCCCACTACAGTGGGAGAACGGCGAGAAGAAGGGTTCTCAAAAGGTGAAGGGCATGGCAGCTTCTACCATAGCAACAGCATTCCGTCGTCATAGAGAGCAATCGAAACCTTATAAGTAGAGTGCTTGATGTTAGATATGTTTTGAGATCAATAAGAAGACCTTAGCACCAGTGGTTTATTGTGGTTTATAAACTTAGGCGGCTTCTACTTCACACGATGAAATAGTCTTTAAAGCCGAACCCCATGTTATAGAGAGATTTTTCAATGTGATTAGTACACGATATGGTACATCACGTGTCACTATAAAAATGGTATGATATGTGTGCTAAAAGGTTAATAACTTAAAAAATAAAATTTCTCACTACTCCTATTAAAACACGTAATGTACCATTCATATTCCCGTTATAACTAAAAATTTCTCCATGTTATGCGAGAATTCAAAGAATTTCAAATGTTTTGAATTTTTTAGTGGCCGAATTTACAATTGACAGCGATGTGATAGTGAGGTTTAATTAATCTTTAATTAAACAATATGGTAGTTCACCATTTCTATGCCGACACAGTAGTCCACCGTTCAAAGCCGTTCTTATGTTTTTAGTGGCCTAAAGGCTAGAAAGTAAAATGGAGCCCTTTCCGACACAATATTTAGAAAATAAAAAAAATATACAATTTTTTTTCTACTAAGTGCGACGGCGAGCCGCACAGTATGGACTACGTGCACAGCAACCGCGACGTAGACGAGCAGGACATGCTGAAAAGCAATATGGACCAGCAGGCCAACACCGAGGGCAGCCAGAGGCTCCACTACCTCACCAGACGCAAATCCAAGAGGAAGTACAAAGGCTCGTAGCAAAGCAGCTGCGTGGATTCAAGCGCATTAACACTACCGACGACGCCCTCTATAGAGACGTGGCCAACTTGAGTTGGTCACCATTTATAGATGAGATCGAGCTGACGGAACCATCGCGAAAGTTTAACCTGCCACATTTCACCTTGTTTAGGGGAGATAAAGATTCGGACAGACACTTGATGCAGTACCGAAGTGCCATGACCTCTACGCCAACAATGACGCTCTCATATGCAAAATCTTTGCCACGACGCTACAAGGCGAGGCACAAGACTGGATCCACACCTTGCCGCCACGTTCAATCCGGAACTTTGACGAACTTTCCTTGGTTTTCACTAAGGAATATTCGTCATACCGTTCGATCAAGAAGAGATCTGACCACATTTTCAGCATGAAGAATGACCCAAATGAGTCGTTCCGCACTTATGTCAAGAGATACAAGGCGGAGAAGGCAAATATCGTCGGATGCAATGACAGCATCGCATGTTCAGCTTTCTAAAAATGACTCCTAGCAAATCACCCGCTTTTCAGAGAATTAATTATGGGCGAGAACCTGTCCCTGGCAAACTCTTATGCTTTGGCAGAAAAGCACTCCATATGGGACTTGGAAAAGCGCTCCCAGAAGTCGCCTGAGAAGCCACGCAGAGCCGCGGAACTGACTCAGGAGAAGGCAAGCGATAAACCGCTCAACATTAAAAGCAAGCCAGGAGACAAGCGCAGGAACCGGTCACCAGTGAAAGAAGGCATGGCGCCCAAGTCGTACATTAGGTTCTCAATCCTTATAAGCCAAATCTTTTGTGACTTCAAAGACGAGCCATAATTCAAGCCACCGCCGCCTATAAAGGTCGACACCTTAAAGATGGACCAGACCAAGTATTGTGCATTCCACAGGGGTCCTGGGCACACAACCAATGAGTGCACCACATGGAGGAAGTACCTCGAGCAATTCGTGAAGGAAGGCTACTGGGTATATCGACAGACCGGCTGGGCACACAAGGAGGAGGTACCTCAACTAATGAGTGCACCACAGGGGTCCTGGGTACACAACCAATGTGTGACCAGTATATCGACAGACCGACTACCCGGCTAAGGCGAGAAGCAGATGCCGATGCCGAACCCCGAACCGAGACAATCCGAATCAACATAATCTTTGTCGAATCCGAGCATTTGGGGGTCATCAATAACTCCAAGAAGAGGAAGATCCAGCAGGCGAGATCGGTCAATCAGGTTCAAGCCATAGATGTTGTACCTGGACCAATCGCCAGCTTTACCGAGTAAGACGCTGAGGGAGTAGACTTTCCTCATGACGATGCCCTGGTGATTTCTGTACAACTGGCCCATGTCATAGTTGATAGAGTCATGGTACACAACGACAGCTCAGTTAACCTCCTACAACTGTAAGTCATCCAGAAGATGAGCTTG
This sequence comes from Malus baccata, assembly GCA_006547085.1. Taxonomy (NCBI): domain Eukaryota; kingdom Viridiplantae; phylum Streptophyta; class Magnoliopsida; order Rosales; family Rosaceae; genus Malus; species Malus baccata. Next base: position 229,055 of record VIEB01000136.1, read on the forward strand.
GAAAGCACGATCCAACGCAAAGTAGAAGTCTTAACCGGATTCAACGGACTTACTTCAACTGTCATTGGCACTATCACACTCGACGTAACCAGCCCGCCAATTGTCTCATCGCAGACCTTCATGATCGTGAGCGTCACAACAGGATATTGGGCCGACTTTGGTTAGTGAAGATTAGAGCTGTGACCTCGGTCGAGTATCAGAAAATATGATTTCGCATCTCAGGAAGAGCAGTCGGAGAAATCAAAGGCGACCAGGCCATGTTCAGGCGATGCATTGTACAAGTTCTTAAGGAGTCGAAGAATAAATCTTTCACCCCAGCAGTAGCAGCTGAAGTGTAAAAAGACGATTCTACCTCTGCGACATAGCAATTACAGCAAGAAGGTCAAGAAGATGACGTTAAGATTGACAATGCCCTGGAAGATAAGTCAGGATGAAAACCCGAAGAAGACGCCAAAAACATCATTCTTGACCCACACCAGCAGAAAAAACGGCTAGAATCAGCTCACATTTGAGCCCAACAAAGAAGGAAGAACTCACAGCTTCCCTTAGGGAAAATCGTGACGTCTTCGCATGGTCACCCTCTGACATGCCCGACATTGATCCAGCGATAGCTTGTCACAAGCTGCACGTCGACCCCGCTGCCAAACCTATGATCCAAAAAAGGCGACATTTCACACCCGAGCGAGTAGCGATCATTGAGGCAGAGATCAACAAGCTATTAGATGTCGTATTCATTGAAGAAGTGGCACATTCTGCATGGCTGGCCAACGTCATGCTAGTAATGAAAAAAGAGAAGGTAAATGGAGAGTATGCGTGGATTACACCGACCTCAACAAGGCATGCCCTAAAGACAACTATCCGGTTCCTCGAATCGACCTTCTCGTTGACTTAACATCCGGGAACTTGTTGCTCAGCTTCTTGGACGCATATTCAGGCTACAATCATATTGCTATGCACAAGCCTGACAAAGAAAAAATTGCATTCGTGATTGACTGAGGCACATAGTGCTACAAGGTCATGCCTTTTGGCCTCAAGAATGCAGAAGCAACCTAACAGTGGCTCGTAAACACGATGTTCAAGAAGCAGATCGGGGTCACCATGGAAGTCTACGTCAACGACATCATGGTGAAAGGCAAGCAGCGGTCAGACCACATTCGTAACTTGGCAGAAACTTTTGCCATTCTTCGAGAGTACAACATGAAGCTCAACCTAGCCAAGTGCACATTTGGCGTCCTCTTAGGCTGATTCTTAGGGTACTTTGTAACCCAACGAGGAATCGAGGCTCATCCAAGGTAGATCAAAGTGATCCTAGACATGAAATCGCCCTCAACTCTAAAGGAGATCCAAAGTTTAACTGGATGAGCAGCCGCACTCAATCGCTTCCTTTCGCGATCTACTGACTGATGCAAACCTTTCTTCAAGGCAATCAAAAAGGCGCAAAAGGACAAATGAGACGATAAGTATGAAAAAGCATTTCAAGATCTGAAGCGGTACCTGACATCACCTCCACTATTATCCAAATCGAAAGTAGGGGAGAACTTATACATCTATCTGGCGGTATAAAAAGTAGCAGTAAGCTCTGCCCTTATACGAGAAGAGCTGGGGGGCCAACTGCTACATATCCAAAGCTCATCTCGATGCGAAAACCAAATACCCGGAGATCGAAAAACTAATTTTGGCGCTAGTTGTTGCAGCTCGGAAGCTCAGACCCTACTTCCAAGGGCATCTGGTCATCGTCATGACTACCCACTGCGATCAGTTTTGCATAGTCCGGACGCTTCTCAGTGAGTAATGAAGTGGGCGTTGGAACTTGGTTAATACGGCTTAGCATACAAACCCAACACAACAATAAAAGCCCAGGCACTGGCAAACTTCATAGCAGAATTCACCTCGAGCCTGAATGATGCAGCAACATAGCCCGGAAGCACCCTAGAGGAAGCCGAGCACGCCATAGCCGTACCTTCCTTACCTGATGGAGATCGATAGGTAATCCAACCATTAAGGATCGGGAGCAGGCCTAGTTTTCACTACCCAAGACATCTTAATACTCGAGCAGGCGGTCATTCTGAACTTCAAAACATCGAACAACAAAGCAGAGTATGAAGCCCTACTAACAGGTCTCCGATTGGCAAAAGACCTAGCGGTGAAGAAGCTCACAATCCATTCTGATTCCCAGCTGATCACCAACCAGAGTTCAGGGGAGTACGCAAACATCCAAGGATGGCCTGATACCTCGAGAAGGTACGAGAGCAATTATCGACGTTCCAAACGTACACACTCACTCAGGTTCCACGAGCAGAAAATGCCCATGCAGATGCATTGGCAAGCCTAGGCTTCGCATTAGACCATTAGCTCAGACGCTCAATCCCGATCGAGTACCTGGAGAAACCAAGCATAGATGAGGAACCAGCAAACGAAGTGGCGCAGATTAGCATGACCTTGAGTTGGCAATATCCTATCATCGACTACATAGTAAATGAAACGCTCCACGCAGACAGACTGGAGTCTAAGAAGCTCCAAATAAAGGCAACACGTTATTACATGTGGAACGGCATACTCGTTCGAACATCATTTTCAGGACCACATCTCTGCTGCCTATCGCCTCCCGACGACTTGAAGATTCTTAGCTCAATCCACAAAAACGTTTGTGGAAACCACTCTAGAGGTCGATCCTTAGCACAGAAAGCTCTCAATGCTGGTTATTATTGGCCGACCATGCATCAAGATGCCAAGAAGTATGTACAAAGGTGCGACAGCTGCCAGCGCTTCAAGCTTGTGCGCACATTACTTGCCAACGAACTCCATTCGCAGACAAGCCCATGACCATTCATGCAATGGGTAATCGACTTGGTATGACCAATGTCGTTTGCTACTGGGGGCAGATGCATGATGATCGTAGCGACCGACTATTTCACCAAATGGGTCGAAGCCGAACCCATGACCACAACTACCCAGACGGACATAGAGCGCTTCATATGGAAGAACATTATCTGCCGCTTCATTATCCCACACTCCATCGTCACCGACAATGGCCCACAGTTCGTGGGCAAATACTTGGCAAGATTCTTTGAAAAATATGGCATCAAGCATCACATGTCCACGTCGCGATACCCACAAGGCAACGAGGAGGCTGAAGTGTCCAACAAGACTATCATCGACTGCCTTAAGAAGATTATCTCAGACAAGAAGGGCAAGTGGATAGACGAGCTCCTCGGTGTTCTATGGGCATATAGCACCACAAGGCGAGCAACCGGATAGACTCCATTTTTCTTGGTGTATGGTTCTAAGGCGATCATTCATCCCAACGTCTTAGTGTTAAGCATTAGCACTGTACTGCCGAACCCTGAGCAAAATGAAAATGAGATGGCCACCAACTTGGACTGACAGATGAAAAGCGCGAGAAGGTTATCACCAGCATCGCAGCCTATCAACAACATTTCCTTTCCGACTACAACAAAATGACAAAAATCCTGCAATTCCAGCCAGGAGACCTAGTCCTTAAAAAATCATTCATCACCGCTAGACGGGAAGGCTTCAAAAAGATGATAAAAATTTCGAAGACTCAAGTAGCTCGACGGACAAAGACTTCGCATATCGAGGATTATTAGTTGTTATAACATTATTACCTGTGAGCAAAGTTAATAAAAGCCTCTATTTTCAATGAAAATTGAAGGAATAATTTACAAGCCTGGGTCAAATGCATAAACAAACTGATTACCTCCTGCGATAAGCAGAAAACACCCTCTACCGGACGAACATGGTGCAAGACACCCGCCTCCAGGTAGACATGGTGAAAAACACCCTCTGCCCGGTAGACATGGTGTAAGACACCCGCCGCCCGGCAGACATGGTGAAAAACACCCTATGCCCGGCAAACATGGTTCAAGACACCTGCTACGCTACTGACATGGTGAAAAACATCCTCTGCCCTGCAGACATGGTGCAAGATACCTGCTGCCCTGCAGACATGGTGAAAAACACCCGCTACCCGGCAGACATGGTGCAAGACACCCGCTGCCCTGCAGACATGGTGAAAAACGCCATCTGCCCGGCCGACATGGCGTGAAAATGTCCTCTACCCTGCAGACATGACATAATATGCCCTCTGCCATGCCATGCAGACATGGCATAACCACCCTTGTGATAAGTAGAAGGCGCCCTCTACATGTTCAGACATGGCGTATCCAGAACAAGGTTCTAAAAATCGTTAGGCGCTAGTCGGGCGGCTGGCTGGGGCAGATTTAAGTAAATCTATCATATTTCAGGTAAATAAGTGTCTGCTTCTACTTGAAATATATATAATTTCATCATAAACTACAAAATAGAATGCATATATATCATGAAGTATTGGAACATAATGAAAACATGTGAAATAAGGATATAATGTTTGTTCATTCGAGTATGCAACAAGTCTCTTACAATTTATTGGAAAAAAACAAAATGCAAAATGAAAGTTATGTATTTTCTGTCTAAGTAAGTTGCAACCTAGGCGGGTCTAGGCGGTGGGCTGGGGCCTAGCGCCTAGGCGGGGATTTTTATAACAGTGATCCGGAATATCCAGACGTGGATGGGTAGTACGACTGCTCAGTTTCCCTTGATGTCAACGACCACCTGAGCCGGACGACTCCTAGAATTGGCGAAAATAGTTCTTCCATAGGAATGGACTTAGCCAACTGAATGATTCAATTTCGCGGAACCCAGGTCTCTAACTGGAAGAGACGGTTAAGTGCAGGACACCTGCCTATGAAAGATCTCGCGTGAACAAGATGGTTCGTCCTCGACGTGCATATCTTCATAAAGTGGCTTGATTTTAAAGTGTTGCAATACTAGTCAAGTAACCTGAGGGATCAAAGCTGCGACTTGGAAGGATATGGCCTCTGAGGAGCGTCTTCGCCTACATCTCACGCCAAATAATGCCTCTGAGAACCAAGGATGACGCCTGAAATGGTCACGTGACTCGTCTGCTTCTGTAAGTAAGACTCTCGGCCGATGAACCTACGACTATAAGCCTAAGGCAGCCCATAAGCTGGAACTTACACCTGCCATGACTACGCGGACTCGCTTGCTTACTTACAAGCAATGCTTCCGACCGACGGTCTATGGTTTAAGTTTTGCTGGGACAAAGTCGAGTGTAATGACTATAGTAGCTACGCAGACCTCCTCTGCTTCCTACGAGAAGCACGAGTCTGGCCGACGGCTCTATAAGTCAAAAATCTCGCAACATGCCCCGGGAGGGCCAAGGCTTAAGAAGCCACCAAAAGTCGAGTGTCACGACTATAATAGCTGCGCGGACCTTCTCTGCTTCCTACGAGAAGCACGAGTCTGGTCCACGACTCTATAAGTAAAAAATCTCGCAACATGCCCTGGGAGGGCCAAGGCTTAAGAAGCCACCAAAAGTCGAGTGTCACGACTATAATAGTTTGCACGGACCTCATCTGCTTCCTACGAGAAGCACGAGTCCGGCCGACGGCTCTATAAGTAAAAAATTTCGCAACATGCCCAGGAGGGCCAAGGCTAAAAAAGCCACCAAAAGTCGAGTGTCACAACTATAATAGCTGCGCGGACCTACTCTGCTTCCTACGAGAAGCAAGAGTTCTGCCGATGGCTCTATAAGTTAAAAACCTCGCAACATGCACCGGGAGGGTCAAGGCTCAAGAAGCCACCAAAAGTCGAGTGTCACGACTATAGTAGCTGCGCGGACCTCCTCTGTTTCCTACGAGAAGCACGAGTCTGGCCGACGGCTCTATAAGTAAAAAAATCTTGCAACATGCCCTGGGAGGGCCAAGGCTCAAGAAGCCACTAAAGTCGAGTGTCATGACTATAGTACTTATGCGGACCTCCTCTGCTTCCTACGAGAAGCATGAGCTCGATTAACAGCTCTATAAGTTAAAAATCTCGCTTTTTTTCCTCTTGCAGGTAAAGCTTATGAAGCTACCCAAAGCTAAAACTGAAGCTTAAAGTGACCAAGTGAGTCAACTGCTCCATCAGAGTAACCCACTTAACTGCCCATCTTACAACAAGGTTTTGCAAGACGCCTCAAGCAGGCAAGCCTCATGAAGCCCTAAAGCCAAAATTAAAACCTAAGTGACGATGTGGGATCAATTGCTTCGGTGAAGCAACTCACCCAGCCGCCCGTCCTACGATAAAGTTTCGCAAAACATATGGCAAAATAGAAAGATGAAGCAAAAACAAGGAAAAGAAGAAAAACTCCTAAGTCTAAGCAAAAAGACTACTCATTAGCAGCTTGCGCAACCACTAGTTCCTCGATTATCGTGCCTTCAGCAGCCGTGCCATTCCAAGCAGCTAAAGCTTCCAGCAACTCATCCTCAGCTGCCCTTGTCTGAACTGTATTACCTTCAGCTGCTTCATCAAAGGCAGCCTCAAATGAGAAATCAAGCAGATCAACTGGAGAAATGGAAAAAGTCTTGAAGTCTTTCTTGGAAAATTCGTAATCCGACGGCCTGCCTTAAAGATGGTCTACAACAACTTTCTCATTCTTCAGCTGCACATTTTCCTCAACAAGCCCAGTATGAACATCTTGCAGTTCATCCAGTTCTTTTTTCAGGTTCTCGCTAGCAGACAGCGCACCTTGCAGATCCATGTCCTTGGACTCAAGCTTACTGGCAATCTTCTTGAGATGAGACACTTCAGCATGCATGAAGATAAGCTCTTCGTACTTGGGAAAACAAGAAGATCGTAGCTTTGAATTGACACGTTCATGGTCATCGACCAACGGAGAAACACGACTGATTTCCTTCTTTACAGCTTCCAACATCGCCTGAGTCACACTAAGCCTAATATTCAAATGGGTGGCCTCTTCACAAGCGATCACCAACTGCAAAGAAGTGGGGGCAGAGACATTAGATCTCTTCAAAACAACAAGTTCAGATTCGAGCTTTTCGATCTTTTCAGCAGCCGAGCGAAGTTGAGTCACCAATGCCATTTTGGCCTCCTTAGCACACTTAACAACATCCTGATCAACACGCATAGACTCAGCTGCCAGGGTCAAAGTCTTATGCATTGTAGCAATCAGGGATGATCTCTTCGAGTAGGCAAGACGCTTTGTAAAAGAGTCTGAACGGATGACAACTTTCCCAACACTGTCAACGAACTTGGCGCATGCATCGACGTCCTCAAGCAGGTTAGCCTTCAGCAGCGCACAAATCTCAGGAAATTCTCCAGCCTCAGACTCAGTGAATCTCTCACAATTGCCCATGGCGAGCAGATTTCCCATTCTCAGCAGACGAATCAGTCACAAGAGAATGAGGAGTGGGCCCAGGGCCCAGGCGCCACTTAGCTCTTGATGGACGATTCGATACAAACCCAGACACTGGAGGCACCATCGAATCTTTCCATGGGGTGAGTCTCTCAGCAATGGATGTAGTCACCTTCGGAGCAGTAGGTTTCATAGGCTCAGGCTCGATGGTCTTCTTCACCCCTTTGGGGGAAGTTAGATCAATGACAAGCTTCTCGGCAATAGATGAGCTCCCACGAACAGCGGAAGAAGTCATTGGCCTCTTTTGGACCGAAGGCTCACGGGCAGGTGAGGAAGATCTTCTTTTTCCACCCTCGATGGCAACAGACTCTACAACAACGATCGGTCGAACCAACGCCTCATCTTTTATCCATTTTATCTCTTCATTCGGAGGCAGACCACCTTTCTCCGGACGAAGAGGGCTAAGCAGCCAGCGCTACTCTCGGTACTCAGCAGGAATGCCCAATGCAATGTGAATTTTCTTCATATCTACCGAAGTCCTCGGAGTTGAGTCAAACTATGAATCTACACAAAGTAAGAAAGACGATCAACAAATTGAAGTCATGGAGCAACTCAACAAAAATTCAAGTAGGACAAGAATGAAGCAGTTCACTTACCACTAATAAAGGTAGTCGGGACCTACAGCTTAGGAGATGAATCAGACTCCCACTCTACGCTCACCTCCAAGGTGTCTCTCGCCTAGTTATAATCACTTTTGCTAGAAGTATCAAACAGCCTATGGCGAGATCTCAGCTGCCCAAACCTTTCTTGTGGCCAATCTCAAATAAGTTCCAGAACTCATTAATGGTCAAGCCAAGATCAAAGAACCCGCTCAAGTTCGAGAATCCTACCATTGCACGAGCTGCATTTGGGGAGCACTGAGCAGGATCACATTTCATAGAGCAGATCACCTCCTGGAAAAGACGCGGCATGGGAAAAATGAATCCCAACACAAAGTAATACGGGTGGAATTTGATAACTCTCTTCCTAGCAGAAGCACCCTCTCCATATAGTTCATAGCCATTATCATCTTTAACCCGCTTGACGCGAACCCCCGACGGAATCGCATGCTTGAACACCTCAAGAAAATCCCGAAACAGCTCATCGAAAGTGATCTTGACATTCGTAGCCTTGAAGTAACCCACCTTGCAAGAAGAACCACCTTGACGATACAAATGTGGAGGATATTCGTCACTTTTGCCGTCGGAGGAAGACATCTCAAAGTCTCTACAAAAAAATGACAAAGGAAAAATACTTAGAATGATGCTCATCTTGACATTCGTAGCCTTGAAGTAACCCACCTTGCAAGAAGAACCACCTTGACGATACAAATGTGGAGGATATTCGTCACTTTTGCCGTCGGAGGAAGACATCTCAAAGTCTCTACAAAAAAATGACAAAGGAAAAATACTTAGAATGATGCCAAAAAAAAAAAAAAAAAAAAGATGTATGCATATATATATATATGCGGCCCAGCAGAAGCAGCGCATATGAGGCCTAGCAGGAAGGAAGGCCCACTCATCCTTCCTTTCTTCTCATTCACGCAGCAGGAACTCAGCTGCAGGCCGGGCCCTACGACCGAGGCCCAGCTTACTCTCATTCCCACCCATCACGCGGCCCGCGCCGCTCCAGCTCAACCTGGGGGAAGGCCCACGCCTCATTCCTCTCATTCTTTTGCGCCCAGGGTGCCCTAGGAAGCAAGGTCGAGTCATACGACCCAGGCCCTTGAAAATCGAGAGCCGGGTCATGCAAGCCATCGCATCAGATCTTCAGCAGATAAAATAAAACAGTTGATGAAGTTGGCGGCACAACGGGTGAACGCGAGTCTTAAATTTAAGAAAGTATGCATTAGTAGTAAAACTCACAAAACCTCGTTATGGTAAAACTCAAGATGGGAGAAAAACCCATAAACTAAGGAGAAAAGTGAGAAGTATGCATAATGTTTAAAACAAATGTCAAACATGATGAAAGTTGTGAACTCAACAAAGTATGATCATCCCAAGATGGGTGCCTCATTAAAACCTCGTTAGGTAGCAAAAACCTAGTGGGAAAAATGATCCTAATCGTAGGAAAAATAGTACATTAAAATCAAGTGAGTATGCTTCTAGATACTCCCCCTGAGTTAGACATAACTTCTAAATAAGAGAATTATAAGTGATTCAACTCAGATAATCTATGCATACTGATTCCTTGGACGAGCTTCTGAAAAGTAGACTTGAGCAATAACTTGGTGAAGAGATCGACCAGGTTGTCCTGGGAACGGATTTGCTTGACTTTAATGTTCTGATGCTGTTGCTGCTGATGATAATAGAAGAATTTCGACGCTATGTGCTTGGTGTTGTCTTCCTTGATGTATCCCTTCTTTAACTGCTCGATACATGCATCATTGTCTTCAAAGATCGTCGTAGGAAGGTCAACGACGGAAGTAAGACCACTAGTGCTTCAAATATGTTTCATGACTGCTCTCAAACAAAAGCATTCACACGATGCTTCATGCAGGGCGGGAATCTTAGCATGATTCAAAGAAGTAGCAACTAGCATTTGCTTGGTAGACCTCCAAGATATAGCGGTGTCTCCAATGGTAAAAACATAACCTGTTTGGAAACATACCATATGTGGATCAAACAGATATCCAACATTTGCTTAACCAACAAGACAAGAATCAATCCGAAAACCGATAGGGGCGGCAACACTCAAAGATTTGTGAGTATAGAATAAGCTCCAATCCGTCGTACCCTTAAGGTAGCGAAAAATGTCTTTAACATCATTCTAGTGCCTGCGTGTGGACGCATTGTTGTATCATGCCAGAAGATTAACAGCGAAGGAGATGTCGGGTCTACTGCATTGAGTCAAGTACAATAAAGCCCCAATTGCACTTAGGTATGGAACTTCAGGTTCCAAAATCTTTTCCTCATCATCCTTTAGATGGAAGGGATATCGTTTAGCATCTAGAGTCTGAATGACCATAAGTGTACTCGAAGACTTTGATTTATCCTTATTAAAACGTCGCAACACCTTTTGGGTGTAGTTCATTTAATACACTAGGATTTCATCCGAACAATGCTCGATCTCCAGGCCAAGACAATATCTAGTTTTCCCAAGATCTTTCATCTCAAATTTTGATTTCAAGTGCGCCACAATTTCCTCAAGCTCTCCGGGAGTTCCAATGAGGTTCATGTCATCGACACAAACTGCAATGATTGCAAATTCGGAATGTGACTTCTTTATGAACACGTATGGGCATAATTCGTTATTCACATAACCCTGACTTGTCAAATATTCACTCAGACGGTTATACCACATCCACCTGGATTGTTTCAATCCGTAGAGGTGACCTCCTCAATCTAATAAAGAGAGCGTTCTGTGGTCTAGAATGATTTGAACCAGTCAATGGAAGTCATTATGGAACTTTCATGTATATTTCCGTATCTAATTCCCTGATGCTGAGAGAAGCCTTGCGCTACAAGGCATGCTTTGTATTTCATTACACTTCCTCACAAAAACCCATTTGTAGCCAGAGGGCTTTATATGTGGAGGAGTAGAAGCTACAGGCGCAAACACCTTATGTTTCGCAAGTGAATCGAGTTCGACCTGGATTGCTTATTTCCAATTTGACCAATTTGTTCTACGTCAGCATTCATCAACGGAACGTGGTTCAATGTCATTGCTAAGCATTATGTCAGTAGCTACTGAGTACACAAATGCATCGTCAATGATCATCTCATTCCTATTCCAAACCTCATCTAATATTACATAGTGGACCGAAATCTCACGATTATCGGGAGGAACGGATGAGTGAACGATGGTCAGATTCAAAATAGGGTCCCTAGTTGGTGCTGATTTCCTTTTCCGGGGTTGTGAATCCTTTGAACCAAGGGGTCTGCCACGCTTCAGGGTCGGAGCAGATGATTGGCTAGTCTCCAGTGTACCGTGCAGTGTGGAAGGTATGGGCTCCCCACCTTCGAGGATGGTCCGGCCTTCCCAGGCGGGATGGTGACGTAAACTAGAAACGTTTATCCTTGCAGGTAGGTTTGCAGCGAGTATATGTGATCTTGTCACATTTACTAGATTGGTAAAAACATCTGGCATGCTCTGAGCAACGCTCTGAATATCTATAATTCGCGGCGTTCTCCAGGAACGTTAGCATGTTTATCTCCCTCTAACGACAATCTGCAAAACGTGTGGTAAAGAAATCTCTTGTCAATGGCTTTAAATAACAAACAATTGATGGTGAATCATAAACGACTTGGATTCCCATTTCTCTTTGAGAACCCATTTTGGTACGTAGTGGCGGCGCTATTAGCACATAAACGGCACACCCAAACACCCGTAAATGCGAGACATTAGGCTCGTATCCAGTGACCAACTATAACGGTGCATGTGGTTGGGTAACGGTGGGCTTCAAGCGGACCAGCATAGTTGAGGGCAATATTGCATAGCCCCACACAGATATTGGTAGTTTGGTTAGCTTAACCAAAGTCTGAGCTATCAATTGAGGGCGCTTTATGAAAGCTTTTGCCAGGCTATTTTTGGGTGTGAACATGAGGTACATGATGTTCCACATCAATCCCTATTAACATTTAATAATCGTCAAAAGTCTGTGACGTAAACTCTCCAGCGTTATCAAGTCGAATCGACTTAATCGGATAATCAGGGTTGTGAGCCCTTAGCTCAATAATTTGTGCTAGGAGTTTAACAAATACAGCGTTGCGTGTAAGCAAACATGTGATCATCGTTCGATGCATCAACCAACACCATAAAATATCGAAATGCTCCGCAAATTGGTTGGATAGGTCCACAAATATCCTCTTGAATTCTCTGAATGAACTTAGGAGGGTCGTCAATGATCTTTGTATGTGAAGGTTGAGTATTCAACTTGCCTAAAGAACACGCTTTGCATGGCGGAAATCCAACATAGGGAGGTAACTGATGCCCATGTGATGATTTGAGGATACGGCGCATCATGTCAAGTTCAGGATGTCCCAAACGATCATGCCAAAGTAACAAAGTGTTCTGGAACTCGAGTATAGGGCCAACCACATGATGGGCTTGGTGAATACGCTTCTGGCCATATTCGTATGAAGTGATACAAAGAAATTCATGACCATTATCTTCAGTAGTTTCAATATGATATTGATTATCTCGTGTCACATCCAGGCCCGGGCCCTCATCACATCCCGGGCTCGACTCTACCATAGCACGATATTGTCCGTATTGGGCCCCGACCACGCCCTTACTATTTTGTTTCTAGGAACTTACATGAGAACTTCTCAGTGGGTCACCCATCCTATGATTGCTCTCGCCCGAACTCGCTTAACTTTGGAGTTCCTACGGAACCTGAAGCCAGTGAGCTCCCAAAAGGTCTTGTGCTAGGTAGAGATGCGAATATACATATAAGGCTTACATGATCCTCACCCCTGGATGATGTGGGATTTTACAATCCAACCCCCTTAAGGGCCCAACATCCTCATCGGCACACTTCCGGCCATGGATTGACTCTGATACCAAATTGTCACATCCCGACCTGGGCCCCCACCACATCTCGAACTCGACTATATTATAGCACGATATTGTTCGCTTTGGGCCCCGACCACGCCCTCACGGTTTTGTTTCTGGGAACTCACACGAGAACTTCTCAGTGGGTCACCCATCCTGGGATTGTTTTTGCTCGAACTCGCTTAACTTCGGAGTTCCTACGGAACCCGAAGCTAGTGAGCTCCCAAAAGGCCTCGTGCTAGGTAGAGATGGGAATATACATATAAGGCTTACAGGATCCTCACCCCTGGGCGATGTAGGATCTTACATCTCGACTATTTCTAAAGTTCAGCAATGTTCTTCCGAAACTTGGAGAATAAAGTGCCTCCTTAATAGTTAAGATTGTGCCATTGGACAACATGATACGGGCCTTTCTGTATCCTTCAATCAGGTTGGATAGGCTTGAGAAAGTTGTCAGATGAGCATTCTTGGATATTAAGTTAGTAAAATTGTGTCCCTCACGCAAAATGGTGTGCATGGTAGCACTATCAGTCAGACAACTAACTTCCCCACTAAACATACCTAGAAAGAATTTGATTGAATTGGTCACATCTATAAATATAAGTCCATTTATTCAAATAAGCAATTCGAGAAAATAATATCCATTAAATAACAATCCCTAATTCAAAACCAAACAAATTATTCCAAATACGAAGAAAAATTGTTCAAAATTAAACCATAAACCTAGAAAAATAGGGGGGGAGGGTCCGGCCACTCCTAGTGGGTTCGGCCACTAGGGTAAAACACCCTAAAGCATGTCTAAAATTCATTCATCTATAGGAGCTGATGCCTCCGGAAAATTTGATATCTCCATTGATGTAATAACATTTTCCAAGTGTTCTACATGTGCAAAGTTAGACTCACGATATGAATGATACTTGGCGATAACCTTGGGGGTAGCTCTGCATACGCGTGACCAATGATCATTTGATCCACAACGGTAGCACATGTCCAGTTTAATAGAAGCGGACTGCACGGGAGCTTTGCCTTTATTCTTGAAGTTTGGGGCCTTAGGGGCAAGAGGTGAACGCTGCTAGGTTGAATTTCGTCCTTTGGGGTCAGCGCTATATGGACTTTGGGCCCATGGTTGGGCTTGCCACCCATTATCATGGCCATAACGATTCTTTCGTCGTTTGTGGCTGCTATAATTTGTCGCATGCTCTTCTGGCGTGTCGTTCAAGCCAGTCGGTCGGGCTTAATGATTTTTCATCAAAAGTTGGTTCTCCTTTTCAATGAAAAGTAGTACAAAGATCAAATTCAAAAATTTGGTGAATTTTTGTGCCCTATATTGTTGCTGCATGACAATATTGGTGGTATGGAAGGTTGAATAGGTATTCTCCAAGAAATCTAATTCGGTTAGTTCCACTTTACAAAACTTCAGAAGTGATCGAATTCTACAAACTTCAGAGTTGTATTCATTCATGGACTTAAAGTCTTGGAAGCGAAGATGTTGCCAGTCGTGTCTTGCTTTAGGCAAGTAGATGTTTTTTTGGTGATCTAAACGATCGGCCAGAGCAAGCCATAGGGTGCATGGGTCTTCCTCAGTGAGGTACTCAGTTTGCAGTGCATCATGGATGTGTCTTCGAATAAAGATCATTGCAGTAGCTTTTTTAACTTCGTCGACGAGTTCATCGTCAGTTAGTTCCTCGATGGTGGCTCGAAGACTTTTTGTAGTCAGATGGAGCTTCACATTTTGAACCCATGTCAAATAGTTTCTTCCAAATACTTCCAAAACGATGAAATCGAGCTTGTTTAAGTTCGACATGTCCCTAAAACTGAGGGTACAAAAAAACGTGATTAGTCATATGGTGATCCATAAACATATATCGTAGAACATTCGGGTTTTATAGACATGTATTGGTTTAATTTATGAATGAAAGCTATAGGTTTCATGTGGAAAGTTTTGAATGAAAATTTCAGGTTTCAAAAGCACTAAATATAAAACTATAGGTTCAATTTAGTTTTTATGAACGATTAGTTCACGAATGAGAGGTTTCTACAAGAAGCATAGAATGCAATATGCTGATTTAAGAATAGTGGATTTGAGTTTCTTCGGGAACTCAAGTGTGAGAGCTTCGTTACTACGAAAGTATGTCAACGGTTCAAAGTATAAAAATAAATTATTGAATCGTTAATATCCAAAAGTGATATTCAGGTCAATAATTTTGGATTTATTATTAGATTAATGGACTGTATGTCACTTTTAATTAATTCAATAAATCGAGACCAAACAAGGTCAATCGTGGAAGCAAAATAATTTAGGAAACGGGCCTTGCAAGTTCGGCTGCAGGCCTCAGGCCGAAAGGGTTTGAGGAGCCTAGTAAGCCAAGGTTGCTGGCTTTTAGGTTGAAAAACATAGCCCAGAAATTTAGGCTTGGGTTGGCTACAGAAACACAGCCCACGGGTGGCTGCAGGCCACGGGCCATAGGGAAGGGACATAGGTGCAGGCCCAGCGAAAGCTGGCCTAGGGTTTGGATCTGGGAAGCTTAGCTGAAGCTAGGTTTCATGTTTTAGGTCCAGGGTAAGCGAAGCCCAACAGCCAGGGCTGCTGGCAAGCAGGTCGAGACTGGGACGAAGCCCAATGAGCGCATGGGCCTAGGGACTCGGGACAATGGGCCAAAAATCTGCAGGTTTTGGGCTTAGGGATTGCAGGCCCTATAAACTTAAGTTAGCCGAGAGGCCTAGGGTCTGGGTCAGTGCAGCAAAACCCAAAGGGCTACTGCTGTGGGGTCCAAAGTGTCAAGCGACACCATGCCATGTCATGCTCCACACGGCTGAGCTTCAGGCCAACGATGGTGGCTTGGCGAAGCCACGGTGGTGGTGTGACGGCTGTGCTTCAAGTTCCCAATTTTTTTTCTTTTTCAACATCCCTAGGGTTTGAAAACCCCTAAATTGCTTCTAATTTATTTATATGCTTTGACTCACAATTCCGCATAGCAATTTAATTGCGTAATGCATGAAACGTATATATATTGAAAAAATATGAAACATATACAATATATATCGGAAGGAAAAGATAAACATAGAGCGGTTCATGCATCATGGGGAGTGTTTTCATGCATTGTGAATGTTTCAAATATCTTCCTTTATTTTAAGCGTACCTGATTTGCAGAAAACTAATAAGAGCCTTTGAATTTTGGGGAAGATAACCTCCTCCTACGATCCGTTAATTCCTCAGCTTTTGGCAAGAGCGTGCTAATAACGTGCTGTAGGCCTATTTAACTGAACTATACTAAGGGGTAAAGAGAGAGGGGGTCGACGTTAGCAAGAAAGAGAAAGGAGAGATTTAATTGTGAGGTGTGCGTTGTATCACCTCATTGTGTCTTTATTTATAGTTGTATGATATGTTTTGCCTTATCCTATTAGGATTACAACTCTTAATAAGTAATCAACTCCTAATAGGAGGAATGCTAGAGATACTCCTAGATTTACTAAGATTTACACAATCACATTCCTATTCTAAATATGACTACAACAATTAAGTTTTTTTTTTCTTCAGAAAAAATCTAGAGAAGTCATCTTACTTGAAGATTCATATTATGTATTCACTAATGCACGATGAAGCTTTCTTTTAGAAACATTTGACTAACGTTCGATTTTGTATGCGCGTTTCGGAATATATGTACGCTCAAACTTACTTTCGTCTTCAATTATTACAACATAACCTTTTGTTTGTTCGATTTGGTTCACATAGAAACTCGTAGCATTGCCCTACACAAGTTTTCCTTAAACATTACATACTTCTTAGTTGATAAATCATTTGCTTATGAATTTGTTACTTATGTAGATACTTGGAGATTTTTGATATTTCTTTTCTATTCAACAAGAGACATTATGCTGGTATAATGTTTGTGCAAAACATAGTCCAGATCCTATCAGATGTATGAATACTTTCTAATGTGGGCGTCAAACTACTACTTCGAGAAATATAACACTTCTAAACGAGCATTGCCCGTTAGATACTCCAGATGGTGTCTTACCACCATTTAATTTTGGAATATTTCTTGATTCTCTTAAGAATCATAACTTAGACCATATAAAGTTCGAAAAGAAGTTCTTTTACTCCTTCTGGTGGGGCTTGCGAAATCTAAGGTACAGTATATCCATTGATAATTAACAATTATAAAAAAAATATGTAACGAATAAAATTTTTGGGGTTATCTAATTCGGCAACATTGTCTATTATTTTGCAGTAACTTTGGGACAAATCTGATAACAAGTACGCACGTGTGGGAAAACTTGTTTGCGATTCTCATTTCTGTTGTTGGCTTGCTGCTGTTTTTATATCTCATTGGAAACGTGCAGCTTGGTATATTGAATCTCGTTGTACTTTAACCTTCACCAATTTTCCCCTGTTTAGGAGTTGGGACCGCGGAGATCATTCTTCCCGTATATTAAGTAATTGTTTGATTTGTGGCGTGATAGACTTTTATGCAGATGGAAGCTACAAAAACAGAGGAGAGGAGACAAAAAGCAGAGGAAGACGAGGAGACGAAACAGAAGATTTCGATGAAGATGCTAGATGTACGCAGGTGGATATCTGAAAATACATTTTCACTTAAAAAAGTATGTTCTTCAAAACTCTGATCCATCTCTCTCCATCTATTAATTGCATCCATTTTCACTGCAATGTTGTTCTGATGATATATGTATGTACATGCGCGCGCATGTGTGTAGGTAAATAGGCTTAAAGGCATGAATGAAAAAGTGTTGACGTTGATGTGCGACTGTCTGAAGCCAGTGACGTACGGTGAGACCAGCTTCGTTTTTCGAATGGGAGATCCACTCGATTGCATGATGTTCATTATCCAAGGAACAGTGTGGACCTACGGGTCGAGTGATAATCAAGTTGGGCAAGGAGTCTCGTCAATGGCCATCAAGCGCGTCGGGAAAGGTTACATTTATGGGGAGAAGCTTCTCGACTGGGCATCAGACTGTTTCAACGAACTTCCAGTCTCCAGCAAACATGTCAAAAGTCAGACAAAAGTGGAAGCATTTGTGCTCATGGCCAAGGACTTGGAAACCGTAGTCTCCAGATGCAAAACATATTGGGACTTGCACAATTGTAACAATCCCGAAGAGGTGGCAGTCTCTACCATTCGTCGTTTCTGTAGAAGGCCGCAACGACGTCCGCCCCTGTCCTCGGCTGAAATATGGGATGACATTAGTCGTAGAACGCTCTAAACCTTATATACAGAGAGTGCTTGATGTTAGATATATGTTTTGTCAAAGATGGTTTAAGTAATTAAGTCAACTGCAAGTGTTTTATTGATGGTTTTTTAAACCAAGACTGCTTCTATTTCATACGATGAAATAGTCGATAAACCCCAATCCCATATTCTGCGAGAATGCAAAGGATTTCAAATTTTTTATTTTCAATTTTTAATTGGCCGAATTTATGATCGACATCATCGACATCGATGTTATGTAATGACATGCAAATTATTCTTTGCTATGGTACTTCAGAGTATATGATACTCCAATTTTTTTAACAATTAAATCTTAATTTTTGTATTTTTAACAAATAATTTTTCGTTTAAAATCGGGTACATATCCAATAGTCTCAGACCCCGTAGAAAAGTCGATAGTTTTGTATATGTTTCATCATTTTCATTCTGATGGGCGCAATTTTGTTGTGTGTAATTGTGTTGTCAATTCGTTTCATATATGTTTTGGCTACATTGCAACATGAATTATAAATGCTTGAATTTAAGTGGGTTGGTAGTAAGGCAAAGGATCTAGAAAACTCAGGGTTTAAACTTTGGTATTCGGGCACACATAGAACGAGAAACGGTGTTGGCATCATCGTGGACAAGACCTTGGTACAAGATGTTGTAGATGTCAAGAGGGTAGGAGATAGAATCATGGCAATCAAGATTGTAATAGGACAAGAACTTATCAATGTGATTAGTGCGTACGCACCTCAAGTAGGGTTGGATACGAGTTCGAAGGAGAAATTTTGGGAAGATCTTGGAGACTTGGTGCAAGGAATTGCTCAGACGGAGAAGTTATTTATAGGAGGAGATTTAAATGGACACGTGGGCAGGGAGACAGGCAACTATGGAGGTTTTCATGGTGGCCATGGTTTTGGGGAGAGAAACGAGGATGGGGAAGCTATCTTGGATTTTGCAATGGCATATGATCTCTTCTTAGCCAACACCTTCTTTAAGAAGAGAGAAGAACATGTGATCACCTACAAGAGTGGGTCGTCAAAAACACAAATAGATTTTCTTCTAATGAGGAAAGGGGATCGTATAACTTGTAAGGATTGCAAAGTTATACCAGGAGAGAGCGTGGCTAATCAACATCGCTTGTTGGTGATGGATGTACATATCAAAAGAGTGAGACAAAAGAACAAGACTTGGAAGTGCCCAAGGACTAGATGGTGGAATCTAAAAGAAGAAAAACAAGCCATTTTCAAAGAGAAAGTAATCACCCAGTGTGTGTGGGATAGAGAGGGGGAAGCTAGCCAAATGTGGGATTCCATGGCTAGTTGTATCCGAAAAGTAGCAAAAGAGGTATTAGGAGAGTCCAAGGGCTTTGCCCCACACCAAAAGGAATCTTGGTGGTGGAATGAGGAGGTACAAACAAAGGTGAAGGCTAAGAAGGAATGTTGTAAAGCCTTATACAAGGATAGGACCGATGAAAATGGTGAAAGGTATAGAAAAGCGAAACAAGAGGCGAAGAAAGCTGTGAGAGAAGCTAAGTTAGCGGCTTACGACGATATGTATAAACGACTAGATACCAAAGAAGGAGAGTTGGATATCTATAAACTAGCTAGAGCAAGGGAAAAGAAGACAAGGGACCTAAACCAAGTGAGGTGCATCAAGGATGAGGATGGAAAGGTTCTTGCTACAGAGAATGCGGTTAAAGACAGATGGAGAGGTTATTTTCATAATCTTTTCAATGAAGGACATGAAAGGAGTGCTTCTTTAGGGGAGTTGAGTAACTCAGAAGAGTGTAGAAACTACTCTTTTTATCGTCGAATCCGGAAGGAAGAAGTGGTTGTAGCTTTGAAGAAGATGAAGCATAGAAAAGCAATAGGCCCAGACGATATACCAATCGAAGTGTGGAAAGTTTTGGGAGAGACAGGTATAACATGGCTCACTGACCTTTTCAATAGGATTTTGAAAACGAAGAAGATGCCAAATGAGTGGCGAACGAGCACTTTGGTGCCTATCTACAAGAATAAGGGCGACGTACAAAATTGCATGAACTATAGGGGTATTAAGCTAATGAGTCATACAATGAAGCTCTGGGAGAGAGTCATTGAGCATAGATTGAGGCAAGAGACACGGGTTTCGGACAACCAATTCGGGTTCATGCCAGGGCGCTCAACCATGGAGGCAATCTATCTCTTACGAAGATTGATGGAAAGATATAGAGATGGGAAAAAGGATTTACACATGGTCTTTATAGATTTGGAGAAAGCGTACGATAGGGTCCCAAGAGACATTCTTTGGAGGATTTTAGAGAAGAAAGGAGTACGAGTAGCATATATCCAAGCTATAAAGGATATGTATGAAGGAGCAAAGACTGCCGTAAGAACTCATGAAGGACAAACTGAAAGCTTTCCCATAACTGTAGGATTACATCAAGGCTCATCCTTAAGTCCTTACCTTTTTGCGTTGGTAATGGATGAGTTAACAGGACATATTCAAGATGATATTCCTTGGTGTATGCTTTTCGCAGACGATATAGTGTTGATAGATGAAACTCAGGAAGTGGTAAATGCAAAGCTTAACCTTTGGAGAGAAGTGTTGGAATCTAAAGGTCTTCGCCTAAGCCGATCAAAGACAGAATATATGGAATGCAAGTTCAGTGCAAATGGAGGCCAAAACGAGTTAGGTGTGAGGATTGATGATCAAGAAATACCAAAGAGCGATCGTTTTCGTTACCTAGGATCTATCTTGCAAAAGAACGGAGAATTAGATGGAGATCTCAACCATAGAATACAAGCTGGATGGATGAAGTGGAAGAGTGCATCCGGCGTGTTGTGTGACCGCCGTATGCCACTGAAGCTCAAGGGAAAATTTTATAGGACGGCAATAAGGCCGGCGATGCTGTATGGCACAGAATGTTGGGCGGTGAAGCATCAACACGTACACAAAATGGGTGTAGCGGAGATGAGGATGCTTCGTTGGATGTGTGGGCACACGAGAAAGGATAAGATTATGAATAAGGATATCCGGGGTAAAGTAAGAGTAGCCGAAATTGAAGGAAAAATGAGAGAAAATCGGTTACGGTGGTTTGGACATGTGCAAAGAAGGCCAACTGACGCTCCGATTAGAAGATGCGACTATGGGACAGAGGTTCAGGGCCGAAGGGGTAGAGGAAGACCTAGGAAAACTTTGAAAGAGACTCTAAGAAAAGACTTAGAGAAAATCGGTTACGGTGGTTTGGACATGTGCAAAGAAGGCCTACTGACGCTCCGATTAGAAGATGCGACTATGGGACAGAGGTTCAGGGCCGAAGGGGTAGAGGAAGACCTAGGAAAACTTTGGAAGAGACTCTAAGAAAAGACTTAGAGTACTTGGATCTAACGAAGGACATGACACAGGACCGAGCACAATGGCGTTCTAAGATTCATATAGCCGATCCCACTCAGTGACTTGGATTTTCCAAGTCTCCAACCGAGAAGTTTTCCTCACTCAGGAAATTAAGGGAACACTACCTCAACCTACATGCTCCACTCACAAAGCTCCAACAAAAGAAAATTCAAAGAACTTAGCGAAGAAGGCTTTGGTGTATTTAACACAATACGTTGAAATGAAGGAAAGCTTATTTATTGATATCCCCGATAAGCTACAAATATGTACATATACATGAGTCAAAATAAACAAACAAGAGGGAGCCTTCACAAAGGTTGCTTAGGAGAAGTCTCAGCAGTCGGTAGAGCCCCAGAAAGAGAAGGCACCGGAGGGGGATCATTCGGAGCCTCAGTACTGGACAGAACCCTAGAAGGAGGAGGCATCAGAGGTTGATCATTTGGAGCTTCATTACGCGGTACAGCCCCAGAAGACGAAGGCAATAAATGCCTTTGGAACAAACCCACAAATCTCTGATGATCAAGTAAAACCTGACCATCAGATTCCTTCATCTGGTCCAGCTTCCTCTTCATGTTTGTAGCATAGTCATGTGCGAGACGGTGCAACTGTTTATTCTCATGCTTGAGCCCTCTAATCTCCTGTTTGAGACTCATCACTTCAGCCGCCAATGATTCAATTTGGCGGGTTTGAGCAAATAGGTGTTGGGCCATATTAGACACAGAACCTGCACACTGAACACTGAGAGCCAGAGAATCCTTAACAGCTAACTCATCAGATCGTTTGGAAAGTAGTCTGTTATCTTTGGGAGTGAGAAGGTTCCTGGCCACCACCGCAGCGGTCATATCATTCTTCATAACGGAATCCCCAACGGTAAGAGGACCAGTAGGGGAGACGAAGGATGGGCGCCATATGTTGTCTGGAGAAGGCGGGGCTGCCTCTTCAACAAGGTTCAAGTCAAAACGACGGTCGGAGGGGCCAGACATTTTCAAAGGTGTTGAAGAGAGAAGAGGTCGAACAAATCAAGATCTTAGAAGTGTAAGAATGGAGCTTCTACTGGTGGAGATTCAAGTGTGCTTTGGAACTTAATGCCAGCCCCTATAAAAATCTGCACTCGACGGAGCTTCAGAAATCGAAGAGGCGCCTGCTCAGAAATCGAAGAGAGCGTTTGCTTTCTCAAAAGCTGGGCTGCTCAGAGATCACGAGGGTCGATCTCAGAAATCGAAGAGGCGTCTGCTTTCTCAAAAGTTGGGCTGCTCAAAGACCACGAAGGCCGATCTCAGAAATCGAAGAGGCGCTTGCTTTCTCAAAAGTTGGGCTGCTCAGAGACCACGAGGGCCGATCTCAGAAATCGAAGAGGCACCTACTTTTCCAGCCTTGTCAGCACCTGTCACACGCACACTCAGCTTTGCGGAAATTATGGGCATTCTGTCGAAGACTTCTGGTGAAGTAGAAAGCACATGAGTCTTACTGTTCAATCACCCACTTCCCACACGCAATAGTAGCTCATGGGTATCACAGATAACTTTGCCAAAGTTCTCTGCCAAAGTTGAGCACGTGAAGCTTGCAGCTCCCACTACATCGCTCTGACCAAGACGGGTAAAAGAATAGCAAAGAAACAGCATTAACAAAGTTTAGACACATAAATTTTGAAGGTCTAGCTACCATATTATTACCCACAAGGGTAAAGGAACAGTACCACTGCTGGATAATTGGAAAGTCCCTGTGTGTCAACCTCTGTGCTTCGTGGCAAGGTAGACTAGCAAACATGCCCAACCTTTACTCACATTCGAGAAAACACTCCCAACAAGATTGCTTGCTCCAAAATCGAAGAGGCACCGCCCTCCGAATCTCGAGAGCCAGACTCCCAACATGACTACTTTCTCAAAAATCGAAGAGAGGGTAAAGGAACAGTACCATTGCTGGATAATTGGAAAGTCCCTGTGTGTCAACCTCTGTGCTTCGTGGCAAGGTAAACTAGCAAACATGCCCAACCTTTACTCACATTCGAGAAAACACTCCCAACAAGATTGCTTGCTCCAAAATCGAAGAGGCACCACCCTCCGCATCTCGAGAGCCAGACTCCCAACATGATTACTTTCTCAAAGATCGAAGAGACACCGCTCTCCGAATCTCGAGAGCCAGATCCCCAGCATGATTGCTTTCTCAAAAATCGAAGAGGCATCGTCTCCACATCTCGAGAGTCAGATCCCCGATAGGATTACTTGTTCGAAAACCGAAGAGGCAACACTTCCCCAACTGCAAGAGCCGGATCTCCTTGGATAAAGCTGTCTGTAATCTTCACACGCAACATCAGCTTTCCAGATACCACAGACCACTTTTTCAAAGTGCTCTGACAGCGTTAAAACATGTGAAGCTGACAGCTCCCACTACCGTGTTATGACCAAGCAAGGGAAAGGAATATCATTACTACTTGTTGTTAAGGAGACTCCTATATATGTCGACCTCCATCCCCAACGGACAGGCAGACCTACAAAAATGCTCAACCCTTCCTCATATCTGAGAGGGCACTCCCAACGAAGCCTTTCGAAATATTCAGCTTTCTTTCCCCCTATAATACCTCTGCAAACAAGCTATACTAGAGCAAGAATATCTCATATCATCAGGGTTAAAAGCAAGAGTATCCCATATCATGCTTTTTCCCTGTCTTTTCCTTTGGCCTTGTTCTTACCTGTAAGACAATGAGAAGGAGAGCAATCAGTCAGCACTTGGAATCAAGCTTCTAGCCAGGAACTGACTGCATGGAACTTACTTGGCATTGCTCTCGAGTACTCATCTTCAACATATTATGCTTCCAGGGAAGATACCGCATCTGCCTGAAGTGAGAAGGATACAAGGAAGCAGGTAGAGACAAGCGTAACAGCACACGTGCCGATACATCCATTACTCTGTCAAAGCAAAAGTATCCCATATCAGCAGGGTCGAACGTACTCTAGATTTGATGGACTTGTTTTGACCCTCAAATTCTTCAGTCGGCCTTATACTCTGGAGGAAACCAGAAAACCCTCCAGCTCAGTTCAAGAATAAGCCTGTGGAAAGTTACTTCTTCAAAAGCAAAAGTATCCCATATCATATCTTCTCATTTTTCTTCTCTTTATCCTTTATGCTGCCTGCAAGATAGGGAGAATGTGCACAATCAGCCGGAGCTCTGATTGCTTCCCTTGTCTGTCACCTCTTTCAGCAGATCCCCTAGCTCGGCGACTTGGGGGGCTCCTACTACATGGTTTGTATCACGCTTGACCAAGCCTAAAACTACAAGTAAGCTTCAAGTGAAATTGATACATTACCTTGTGCATCTCCACTAGTTAAAGATATCAACCCTGGATGGAGGAAGAGTACTTCCAGAGAAGATGCCACATCTACCTATGAGACAGATAAGACAAGTCAAGACGATACCACACTCTGATACTTAGAAGTTTCGTGATTACGAGATCATTCTCCCACAATATTTCCTAATGTTATTTGTACTAAATCATTCACCTGTACTCACTAAAGGAGAGCTTGAACCTATGTACTTGTGTAAACCCTTCACAATTAATGAGAACTCCTCTATTTCGTGGACGTAGCCAATCTGGGTGAACCACGTACATCTTGTGTTTGCTTTCCTATCTCTATCCATTTATATACTTATCCACACTAATGACCGGAACAATCTAGCGAATATCACAAAAAGCGACCGTTTTCACTACCTAGGATCTATCGTGCAAGAGAACAGAGAATTAGATGGAGATCTCAACCATAGAATACAAGCTGGATGGATGAAGTGTAAGAGTGCATCCGGCGTGTTGTGTGACCGTCGTAGGCCACTGAAGCTCAAGGGAAATTTTTATAGGACGGCAATCAGGCCATGTGACTACGAGACAGAGGTTTAGGGCCGAAGGGGTAGAGGAAGACCTAGGAAAACTTTGGAAGAGACTCTAAGAAAAGACTTAGAGTACTTGGATCTAACGGAGGACATGACACAAAACCGAGCGCAATGGCGTTCTAGGATTCATATAGCCGACCCCACTTAGTGGGAAAAGGCTTTGTTGTTGTTGTTGTTGTATTTTTAAGAAAAATATTGAAAATGGCTTGAAAACTTTGAGTTTTAACCATAAGGACAAAATAAAGGGTAAAGTAAATAGTACCAGGATTGACTTTTTAGTGTAAAAATATGGTTTTTCGTTATAGTGAACAGTACCGGGAGCTTTTCGTTAAAGTTCCCATTTTTTTATCTACGCCTTATGAAACTTTATTTTGATCTCATTTTGCTCCATGTGACCCAAAAATCACTAATTTATCTTTAAAACTCAAAATTTGTTCCGCTTTGACTTTTGGACTCTCTCTTCTCCCTAAAACTTATAAGCCGCATTGTGAAACATATGTGAGACCCAACATCCAATAAGGCTATGCTACATGTGCAATAAGTTTGATTATAACTCTCCATTATGTGTTAACATTCAACAATCACTCAATCAAAGAATATTAAGTTTAAAAGAAATTGAAGAGATGATTAAAAAAAAAAAAATTGTTTAGCTTGGCACACCCAAATCCCACATAAGAAATTAATATATCTAAGGCAATGTGTAGCGGATTTTAAGTTTTATAGAGTCGACTTTCAAGTTTCTGGTGGCAAAATGGGACCAAGATCGAGTTCCATAAGGCAGAGTGAAGCGAACTTTGAGTTACAGGGAGTGAAGTAGTGAATTTTGAATTACAGGGAATAAAATGATATTGAAATTGAGTAGCAAGGGGCATAACTAAAAATAAGCATGTTCCTTAATATTTTAGTCAAGCAAAGTAACTTTCAAGATAAGTTTGACACTAAATCGGGAAATAAACAAACATATCAAGCAATTTGACAAAAGCATTCAAAAGTCATTGTAAGGCTTAACCCACTCCTCATCCTTTTAGTTTTTTTTTTTAGTACAATGATATTTTTATATTAAGGAGAAGCGGAAGTTTGACTAAGCCACATAATGGGCAACCTAATTTGGTATCGAATTTGCCATCTATGATATTTGAATCTAAAACCTTTTACTTACAAGTAAAGAGGAGAACCATCAGACCGTAGTACTGAGTGACCCCACCCAGTTAGTGTAGATACTATAGTTTGTTCCAGAAGAAAAAAAAAAGGGAGGTTAGGGGAATATTTGGAAAAGACTTGGACAAGTTCTTTGTCAACGACTATGCACAAACAATGTTTAAACCCTAAATTCTAATTATTTTTATTTTTTATTTATAATAAAATTGAATCCGAAAAAGTGTTCTCTTCCCGCATGACAAATAATTTCTCACACTCGCTATCTTTATTTTTGACTATTGAATTTATATATATAAAAAAAACAGACTAGACTAATAGAGGTGTAAAAAATTTCAAAAATATGTTTATTTATCATTTAGCTTAGGAATCTTGTTCGTCAGCTCAAAAGACTTAGGGCGTGTTTGTTTGGCCACCTTAAGTTTCACTGGACTGGACTACTTGGGTAGGATTATTATTCTGTGTTTGGTGCAAGTCGGGATTGAGTTTAGTGGGATTAAGTCGGACTCGTGCCGACTATATCCTTTGTTAGTTGGGCTTAGCGAGAGCCCCCGAAAATGAGGGGATTGCTAGTCCCATTTCCTCGCATCCCTTCACTTTGCCTCACCCCATGCCTGAGAACTTGCCCTCCCACTGTCTTTCTCCCCACCTCCCTCTCATCTGTCCATAAGATCTTCAAGTTAGAGACCCAGAAAACCCAAAAAAGCCAAAAACCCAGAAAACTCAAAAACCGAAAGCAGATTCAACCCCATCTCCCACCTTCGAGCCACGCATGCATACATCCCGCCTTCAACTCCTAAATTTTCATTTTCATTCTTGCTCTTTGGTTTGATTTTAAGATTTGCAAGGGATTTTGTGAGAAGAATAGAAGAGGCAGAGAGAGATTTGCAGTGAAGAGGAAGAGAGAGATTTGCAAAATCTTCGAATCTGAGACCATCCAAAATCAAATTATCACCTAGGGAGTTAGACAGGAAAAGAGGTAGAAGGAAGAGAGAGAGAGGGATTTGGACGGAAAAGGGAGAGAGGAGGGATGCAGTGGGCGGACAAAAAAATGAGAGAGGAAGATGATTAAAAGCTTGACCAAAATAAATGGTTCTAGAAAGGAAAATGATAATGTAATAATAAAATATTAGTATATATAGATTAAATTAATGATAAAATATTGTAAATATAAAATTTAATAATATAATATATGAGTCCTACTTTTTAGTTCGACACAGCACCAAACGCTTCATTAAATCAGTCCAGCTTAGTCTATTCTAACCCAGTCCAGCTTAGTCCATGAAGCTAGTCCAGTCCGAGATAGTCCGGTGCAACAAACGCATCCTTATAGTTCCAGTTTTTAAAAAATTTATCTTATCTCTGCACTTGAGATTCTGTGTTCAAGTTCTCTTTCCCAATTCTTCTACCCTTTGGTGTTTGTGGGGTGTGTGTGGATATCTAGTCACCTGGCAAAGCTTGGGCCAGCAAGTCATTGTGGATCGTTTTAAAAATTGGGCTATTTTTGAACAGTGGGTTTACGCTTTTTTATATTTAGGCCCATTTAAAGCGACAACGACGGGCCCAACTCCAACACTGAAAACTCCTTCCTGCAACTTGCATTTTCACAATAAAAATGTCGTAACCAGTGCACAAGGCTCCCACTTTATCTTATGTTCACGACCTGGACTTGGATTAATTATCATATGTACACGACTTGGATTAATTATCACTAGGAGGAGAAAAGATATCGCATAGTGCATACGGAGATTGGCATGAATATATGGAGAAACATGGATATGGCCTCACCGTTCTCCTTTCATGACTCCTAATTGCAAAGCATATCATTGAAAGAAATTTCGTTTTAATGTTTAACTTTACAGTTTTGTAACCCTTATGAAATCAAAACAAAGAAATCAATGCATATGATAGACCTTACTTTTTTCTTCAGCACATCGATATTTTTACATTAAAGATATGAGAAGTTCGGCTAAACTACACAATGGACAACCTAATTTGGTATCGAATTCGTCATCCACGATATTTGAACCTAAAACTTCTCACTTCTAAGAGAAGAGAAATATCACCAGACCGTAGTACTGAGCGACGATAGACCTTATAAAAACAAATAAAACATGAGGTTAAGGGATTAAATTTAATTTTTAATCTTATTTAAGTTATGAGTAATGTTACGGAAGACTAAATTTTTTAAACTAAATGGCATGAAAGCTGACAATTGGATTATTACTAAGTGTTGATTAACGTGCTTATTTTTTATAGGTGACACATTATTTATTTTGCAAATTACGTCTACCTAGCATTGCTATTAAGTTTTGTTTTTTTTAAACCAAACGATATTATCTATACTAGGGGATGGGAGAGTGGTTAAATCTCACAATGAGCTAGTATTTATGCGTTTCAAATTTGTCTTTGGCGAGAATCGAACCTAAGACCTTTTACTTACAAAGGAAGCGGAATACCACTAGACCGTAATATTAAGTTGATTACTATTAAGTTATTAATCTAAAAGTAAGTGAGAGGTCTAAAATTTGATTCTCTCTAAATGTGAGTTTGAACCACATTATTGTTAGCCTATTGTGAGGTTGAGACCACTCTTCTTCTTATTGCAGATAATATCATTTGTTAAAAAAAAAGTAATATTTTCGAAGAATTATAATAAAGTTTTCTAATTAATTATAGTGGACCTCAATACTAAAGAGCTGACCTAAAACTTTGTCATTATGTTGGTAGGCCTCCTGGCCAAAACATTTAAGATGTTATTAATGAGAAATTTTTTACCATGCTTGAAATACAGAATGGTACTCTAAGTAATTATAGTGGACCTCAATACTAAACAGCTCACCAAAACTTTGTCATTGTGTTGGTGGGCCTCCTGGTCAAAACATTTAAGATGTTATTAATGAGAAATTTTTTAACGTGCTCGAAATACAGAATGGTATTCTACATGTTATTATATAAATAGAGAATTTTTTTTAAGTGTCATTATAATAATATGTAATGTATTAGCCTATAATTTGGACACGTTGAAAAATCTCTCATTTCTAACAACCATTCTTCCAAAATTGGTGAACCCGTATTCAAACTCCAAACTGTCCAAAATATCGTGTTGTGGAAAAGTATAATTGTTTTATAAATCTACATATACATACATATATATACATACATATATATATACAAACATATATATTGGAAAAGTGGATGCCCATGAAGTTTGTTTGCAGGATGTGTGAAAAGCGGTAAGGTTTCTTTTTCGAACTTGAATCGTCTGCCCTTCTTCTTCCATACTTTTATCATGTCCTTTTATATTATGTGATCACGGTTAAGCTATGTAAACATTTTATATTAATTTTTTATAAAAATAATAAGATAAAAAATAATTAAAATATAAAATATTGACATGATTTAACCATGATCATAAAAATAAAAGTGTACGAAGAAAGTATTGGATGGGAAGTGCAGTCAATCCATATTCTTCTTTTTCTTTGGCCAATTTTGACAGCGACTACTTGTAATCGGCTGGAAAAGCAGTGACGTTTCTTTTTCTCTGGCCAGTTTTGACATCAGTTGGAAAGTTTCAACTTTCAGGCCATGCAAACACCTTCTACTGTTTGAAATAGGATTCTCCTTTTTTTTTTTTTTTTATCTCATTTTATCTTTTTTTGTCTTATACTTTATTTTTTATCTTATTATTTTATAAAAAATTAATATAAAATATTAACATAACTTAATCTATTTAAATAGATGAAAGAATAAAAAATAAAAAAATTGGGAAGAGAGATAATTCACCTCCCTACCGTTCTACTCCTATTCACCCATCGTCGATGACGTCACTCAATCTTTTTTTTCCTTCTTTTTATACTCATTTTTTCCTTCTAATTTTCAACTTCCCAAAAAAAGTTACACCATATTAATGATCAAGGTTCTAAAAAACGCTAGGCGCTAGTCGGGCGACGGGTTAGCGCTTAGAGCCTAGGCGGCTAGGCGGGGTCTAGGCAGATTTAGGTAAATTTTTTGTATATCTTGTAAATAATACATATTGACACTTACATAAAATTATACTTGTATGGAATCTATAGATAAAATGTAAAAAAAGTATTTAACAAGTTCAAAATTTAAAAACACATTAAGCATATATGACTATATGCCCTGTAACTTAATACATTTTGAATGATTATATCTAATTTAAAAAAAATAAAAGTAAAAATCCCACGTGAGTTAGGTGGTCTGATGTGAATATGGGTGGGTGGTTCATAGTAATTTAAAAAAAAAATTATGTTTAATTTAAAGAGAAATAAAGGTGTTTGGATGTAGGGACTGACACCCGCATCAATTTTTTACAAGAAAATTCAATGTACTTGGATTGTCTGCCCTCCCATTTCAATGCCCTCCTCGTGCCCTCTGTTTGTGTGATCACGGTTAAGTCAAGTCAACATTTTATATTACTATTTCTTTTTGTTTTATTATTTTTATAAAAAAATAATATAAAATATTGACGTGACTTAATCGTGACCACACAAAACAGGAGGGCACGGGAAGGGCACCGAAATGGGGGGGGGGACAATCCAAGTCCAAAATGAATATGCAAGACTGACGGCCTATGGCTTTTGACCTATGACCATTTGACCAAGTCGGTTATAAATCGCCTAAGAGCTTAAATTTGCCTTTGGCTTGTTTGTTTTAAATTTTTTGTTAAAAAAAAAAAGAAAAGAAGAGGAGGAGTTTACGTTGAAGTCTTAACTTTATTTTATAAACAGTTGGCTACTTGACTTAAATAGTTATTATATTGCAATGATACAGCTGGCGGTAAGTGTGAAACCAACCAAACGAGCATGAGTCATTATTTTTCTGATGTTAATTTGATGTTATTGTCCTTCACTGCTTTGTGTAGAAAATTGCAAGCAATTAAACCAATGAAACAGACCCAGATATTTTGATGCACTTGAGGTGACAAATGTGCAGCCAAGAACCAAGTACCAACATTGAAGAGAGATGTCTTTGTGTGAACAAAATTTGATTCACACGCTACTCCTACAAAATGACTTGCGTCATATAAAAGACCTAAGTCACCTCATATTAAAAGACCTACGTCATATAAAAGGATAAACTTAAATTCAGTTGTCTTGTCTTAAAGAAAATGATACTGCAGCCAGCAGCTTCAGTCCCTGCCAAATTGGCGGCAATTTATCTAAATGTCACTATAGATTATTGAGTATTTCCTAGGCTGAACAGAACCCTCATCCAAGTGGATCCCAATAGATTAGAGCCATTGCCATCTCACGTAACAGGATAAAGGACAATCTCAATTGAAAGAAAAAAGGCAAAGCCCAAAGCCATTTATTCAGTAAATAATCAAGACCTTTTTTTGTTTTGTTTTCTTTTTTTTTTTTACAAATAATAAAAGAATCCATATATGCTCATAGCAACGATTCAGTTTGGGAACGTAAATATTATATTCGTATCCATAACAACAAAATAACCTTTGGGTATTATCCATAACTATACTTACCGGATAACAGATTTTCTACTGGTTAATAGTTATATCTATTTTCGTCAATACAAAAAAAATATTCATTTAGTTAACACATTATAATTTAATAAATATTAATTTTATCATCAAATATTTGATGTATAAAATAATTTTAAACAATTGAGTTACAAAATACTTTTTAATAATCTAAAGATTCAAAATTTCCATTATTTTTTCATGTTTTGATTAATTTATCATTGACGATTATTTGGTGGATGGGAGTTTAAGTGCACGACTGACTTTTCTTTTCTTTGGAAACAGTTGACGACTTGCCTTAGAGCAACTCCACCCATGTGGGTTGCTCGGGGACAGTGGAGAAGAAGGGGCCGCCCGTGGAGAGAGGTCCAACCGTGTGGAGGCCGAGCGACGGTGGGAGCCCGAGCGAAGGGGGGGTGGGGAGTCGACGGACCTGTGGCCCGAGGGCTTTGCAATTTTTTATTTTTTTTGTGTCAGAGAGAGAGAGAGAGGAGCTTTTGCAATTTTTTATTATTTAAACAAACAAAAAAAACTATTATTTTAATTGCTTATTGCCAGGGGAGGGTTCCAAGGGTGGAGATGTAAATGGCAATTACTGTTCATTAATGGTAGTTACTATTCATTTAAGGCAGTTATTGTTCAATAGGGTGGATTGAATAGTGGATTGCCAGGGGGAGGGCTCTATGGGTGGAGTTGCTCTTAGGTAGTTATTATGTTGCTATGATTACAGCTGGCGGTAGCTAAATGTGAAACCAACCAAACGAGCATAAGTTCATATTTTTTTTGAGGAACTTTAACGAAAAGCTTCCGGTACTGTTTATTTTAACGAAAAATCACATTTTTACATTAAAAAATCAATCATGGTACTATTCATTTTACCCTTTATTTTGTCTTTATCGTTAAAACTTAAAGTTTTCAAGACCTTTTCATTAGTTTTTTTTTTTTTTTTTCTGATGTTGATTTGATGTTATTGTCCTTTGTGTAGAAAATTGCTTGGCTGTTCACACAGGTGAGCAATTAAACAGATTAGGATCATTTCCTGAGCTTCCTAAGCAAATCACACGGATCGTTATATCAAAATTCAACGGTTCTGTCAAAGTGAGATTCTTCATAAATTATTTGTCATTTTACAATTCAACGTTAATTTTTATGTTAACATTATAGATATTATGCCGAAAATATAAGATGACAAAGAGTTCATGGAGAATCTCACTTTTGAGAGATGTCTTTATGCGAACAAAATTTCAATTCACACAATACTTGGCTTTTCCCACATAATCTATTAATTGTTTTGAATTTGTCTAATTTTTTATAAAATTGATTTATAAATGATAAATTGATATATAGACCGTTAATATTTTTTTGTTTCTTCTTTCAGTAAATGGACACCATATATTCATTAGAAGCCATTAATAGGCTAGAAAGGAAGCTTCTTTCTCAATAAGATCACAAATAATAGTAGGAGCTTCATGTAACCAAGTAAAATCACCATAGTTTAACCAAAGAAAAACAAGAGGAGCAAGTCTATGAGCAAGTTGGCCTGGAGGGGGATGTGGGTCGCAGTAGCTCCAGCA
The DNA here is from genome assembly GCA_006547085.1 of Malus baccata. Taxonomy (NCBI): domain Eukaryota; kingdom Viridiplantae; phylum Streptophyta; class Magnoliopsida; order Rosales; family Rosaceae; genus Malus; species Malus baccata. Next base: position 262,509 of record VIEB01000136.1, read on the forward strand.
ATTAATGACAACAAATGCTTCACATCTTCAATGATATGTCCCAATAAAAAAGTTATGAAATGATAACTACAAGAAAATGTTTCAAATTGAGTGTCAAAATAGGTGTTCTCAGATCCTATATATATATATATAGGTTAGAATTCAGGAACACACGTTTTTGATAACCATATTGACACTCATTTGTAATTATTTCAACAACTCGAACAATTTATATTTTAGTACACCATTCATAGATCATTTTTACAAAAAAGTTAGACAAATTCAAAACCGTTCAGAAATTCATTTGTAGTTAATAAAATAGACAAATACGGTATTACAAAGAAACACTAAATTTAATCAAACGGTTATATGATTTCAGATTTGGGTGATTTTTGGTTCACATGATGATTGGATCGTTGAAATACATTACAAAATGAGGCTCACAAAAACGTGCGTTAAAAGAATGTGTCCCCGAATTCTAACTTATATATATATGGACACATTTTTTTCACGAGAAATTTTATATGAATCCATATAATAGCACTCTACATCCAACTTTACACCAAATTAAAAAAAAAAAACCAAAATCTAATGTCGAAACAGATGAGGCCATCTCTAACCGAAGGGTCCAAAGGGCCAGAGGGTCGAAAATAGCCCTAAAACCATCTCCAACCGAGGGCTAGGCCAGAGGGCTCTTGAATCTAGGAGGGCCCCACGGGATCAGGTTGGAGGGCTGGCTATTTTTTTTTTAATGTTTTCCTATTGTTGTCGGTTATAACCGACAGCATTAAAGAAGAATTTTTTAATATTGTCGGTTATAACCGACAGTAATAGTTATTCAAAGAAAATTTTTTCTTTTTAATTACTATTAGTGTCGGTTATAACTGACACTAATAGTTTGAATTTTTTTGAATATAACGGCTAGTAGCCGTTGTATTAACTTTTTTTTTTTATGAATTTAAACTTCTTTTTTTCCCTTTTTTTTCCTTTTCATATGAATCAAATTTTGTTTCATATTTTTTTCAATTCTATTTTACAAAATTTGTTTCAATTTTTTTTAAATTCTATTTTTTTCCTATAACTTCTATTTTACAAAATTTGATTCATATTTTTTTTTATATAACTTCTATTTTAAAAAATTTGTTTCATATTTTTTTAAATTCCATTTTTTTCCTATAACTTCTATTTCACAAAATTTGTTTCATATTTTTTTTCCTATAACTTCATAGGTTATTTATACAACATTAAATTAAATTAAGTAACATGAAACAACATTAAACAATATGAAACAACATTAAATAACATTAACCAACATTAAACAATTGTAATTTTTAAATAATAAATTATGTTTGGCCCTATGGCCCTTTGGCCCTCGGTTGGAGACGGTTTTTTGTGACAGGGCTAAAACGAGCCATCTGGCCCTTTGACCCTCGGTTGGAGACGGAGGCCAATATGGCCCTGTATTGTTCATTAAAATATTAATATCTTGAGGAATCTTGAAGGGCCAGAAAGCTAAAACGAGCAATCTAGCCAGCCCTCAGTTAAAGATGACCTGAGAGAACATGGAACGACGTGGGAAGATTTCGTTGCTCTTTTTGTCCATCGAATCAACCCCTGCGTTGAGGTATTCAAAAACATTTTGTTAATTCCAACGGTTTCAACTTTTTATACTGGGATTCGTGTTCGGTTAGCAGAAAAGTTTCGTTGACCCAAAAAAAAAAAACAGAAAAGTTTCGATTTGTTCTGTATTTTGACATTAATGAACAAATAACACATGCGGTGCTATCTAAGCTTGGGACTTGGATTCATATTTGGTTTTTGAATTGTGCTCCTGCTGCTAAACATGTCATAGAGCATTCTTGCTATAATTTTTGTCTATATGTAGCTGGTTTTGTACATTGCATGAGTTGATTTTAACTGCCGAATACTAAAAGTTGTGTTTCTACTAATCGGGTTATAATAAAATCCGGAAGCCATTGCTTGAATCTTTTCATTTGTGTATTTTCGGGGATTTTAACTATTAATGGGGGTTGTCTCGCAATGCTTATGATATTTTGCTAGAGAGAAAAATGAGGGCATTGTAACAGTTGGCATTGTTGGTCCAAGTGGTTCTAGTAAAACAAAGCATGTATAGTTTCTGTAGGCAAAAAGCAGGAATGCTCGTGTTTGTTGCGTTCCTAAACTTTACTGGAATCTAAATGTTTACTGAATCTTACCAGAAAAGGTGGCATATTCTGTCAATCTTGTTGTGTCGATGGAGTATTGTGATCTACAAATATAAGAATGGAAATTTAGATGGTAATTCGATTTTTTAACAAAAACTTATGGAGTGGGCTCTCAGAAAGTGCGTCAAAAATTTGTCCTTATTAAGGTGAGAGAGAAGAGGGAAGCATATGAAACTATTATATTAATTTCGGAGAACACTTGATGTATAAGTAAGAATCAAACAACATATCTACTAAGATATTAAACTACGCACTGCAAAAAGACTTACGTCATATTAAAGGACTTATGTCATATAAGAGGACTTACGTCATGTTAAAAAGACCGATGTCGTATAAAAAGACATTGAATTCAGTTGTCTTTTAAGAGAATGGCAATGCAGCTAGCAGCTTCAGTTTCTGCCAATCAACTCACATGCTAGCTCTCTGCATGCTATTCTCTCTCCACCTTGTAAACTGAAGGTCTCGTTGTAGCTATATTTAGGTAATCTTTTTTACTCATCCTCAAGGTCATTGAGTACATATATATGAGTTATTATGAGTACAAACGTCAAGAAAAAAATTTCAGATGAGGAGAACCCGGCAGTAGAGAAAACCAGGTTCGTACTCTCTCTCTGCTCTCTGGTCCTGTCTGTCTCCCTCAAAGTATAGCTTATGGACTTGATTTGAAGTTTTAATGAAATCGTTGCCTTTCAAATATAATAAAACCTTCTTTATCAATTAAAATATAGTAAAAAGATAATTTTATTTTCTATCACAAAATAAAATCATACACAGTAAAATAAATTTACACAAACAAAATTTTACATTTTTTTTTTTCAAAACCTCATTCAAGGATGATCCTAACATCCTCTAATTTTGGAATAAAATATACAAAAGAAAACTTCTCTCTAATCCGCATTTCTTTTTTTCCCTTTTTCCTTCCCATTTTAAAATAAAATTAAAAATTATTTTCACACATAAAGTGTGGGGCATATGATAGTATAAATATAAGGAAGAGATTTCTATTTTTTTTATTTTAAAAGTGGATTATACGCTCAACCGTTACATTTATTTTAATGAGATCGTGTGTCTAGTATTAAAGTATGCCTTATAATCTTATCTAAAATCTGTTTGCCCTCTCAATGGAGAAGACCGATGTCGGTTCCAACTAGGGCCTCGATCGACCACGTTGCGAAAGCAAGAGTAATCCCAAATGTAAAGAATTGCGCAATCTGTAGAATGGGTTCAACGATTTGGGTTTTTTTCCCTCCAAATTCTAATTATCTGTTCAAATTGACCCCCCAATTACTGAAAAATATATTGGAAGGCTGAGAAAAAAAAATGGGGATCTTGATTTATTTATTTATAGTTTTCTAGAGAAATGGGTTCAAGGAAATGGGATTGTTGGTTTTTCATTTTTATATATGAATTTTCTCAACTTATATAGAGCTGCTAATTTCTCCACTGAATTTTAATTTTATCGCTAAATTTTTATAAATAGTTAATTTCAATTTTCATTTATCTTGGCCAAGCGGATAACAAAGACAACTTTGTGACAGCAAAAAGGTATTTTTGTTTTGGTAAAACAAGCGCAAAGCTAATACTTTGTAATTACTAATTAAACTCCCATAACCAATTCAAACAGAATGTGTATGGTGCTAACTAGCGGAAAAGAAGAAGAGAAGAAAAAAAAAACAATATGTTGTCCACATTAGGGATGAAATTATTTTATCACCCTTAAACATTTGCCATATGACCAAAATAGATAGAAAATTGGATGGAAAATATATATAAGTATTGTAGTCAATTTTAGAAAATTATTGTTAAATTATTATTATTCATTATTATGTTACGGTATGCAAGGACAGATACTTGTTTTAGCGAAGAATGTCTGAAATAAATCTAATAGCTGCTATTAGAATCGGATTTAATTATATCTCATTTTATCTTGTTTAATTTGTTAGCTCGAGGGGCTTATATATTAGGGTTTAGGGTTAATGCATATGAATTTCATTAATTGTTTGTTGCGTGTTTCCCAGAAAGATGACGAGTGCTCCAAATTGGATGACCAAAATAAAGACGATTTTTGATGATGATGTGCTTCGGCGGTCGAATTTGTATCTGCATCGGGGGCTTGACCTTAAAACGTGGAACAGTATATTTGTGATCTCATGTGTATTTGCTGTCTCTCTGGATCCTTTGTTCTTTTATGTTGTGAATGTCAATCAGGATGAAAAGTGCCTTCACACGGACAAAAAGTTGGAAATTGTTGCTCTTGTTATGCGATCACTCACGGATGTCATTTTCTTCGTGCATTTGATATGTGAAATTTTAGACTCTGTTCAAAAGACAATGGAGAAAAAGTCGGGGAAACAAACTACGGGAAATTCCGGTAAGAAATGGGAAGCCAGAGAGTTGATTCAATATGCCAGGAAAATAGCTCAGAATATATCGTGGTTATCCATCATAATTGACATTTTAGCTCTTGTTCCCCTCCCACAAGTAAGAGAAATTAACTAAACTCTAATTTTTTTTTTTTTGGGGTAGCTAGCTGAAATTGATGGTTCTATGTTCTAACCCTTGTTTATCTTTGAATTTTCTGCAGCTGATAATACTAATGTTTTACCCAAAGGAAGGCTCAGGATTTGTGGAGTACTACACAATGTTTGTGAATGTGTTTCTTCTCGGTCAATATGTTCCGAGGATTTTTCGAATTCACCTGTCGGCCAAGGTATTCAAAAGGATGAATGGGATATGGGCTAAGGGTCTATTCAACTTGTTTCTCTACATTCTTGCCGGTCACGTAAGTTTCAACTCAATTATCATTATATTCTAATACTTCATTAATTACTAATGTTGGATTATGGACCAATGCAGTGTTTTAGAAAATGATAGTGTAGAAATATGACTCTTTAAATTAATCATGTAGAATGTTTACAATATATAGGGTTTGAGAAAACTCATATGTGGTAGGATTTCTAAATTAATTACAATTGATATTACGTTCCGTTAATTAAGGAGAAAATTCCGGATTAATTAATTCTATCCTAACACCACCACCATGCCATTTAGTATCTAGTGATATTCATCTTCACTTGTCTTAAGTTCGATTCTCGTCAAAGACAAATTTGAATTAATTGTGAGGCTTAGCCCACTTCCTCACTCCCCTTAGTGTAGATATAATTGTTCGTTCAAAGAAAAAACACAACCACCACCACCACCACTATGTAACAAACGTGATGACCATAAAGAGCCACATTTCCATGACCAAAAAGATAATCAAGTTAAATATGGCTATTACGAGCATGATGAACTGAAATTAGTAACAAGATGGGTGGCATTGAGGTTGTCACAACAATGAAGTAGAATTGGAAAGGATAGCCGAACACCAAACTCGCGAAGAAGAAAATAAAGCCACGTAGTCTTAGCACATTGATGAGCAAGGGACCTATATTCAGATTTAACGATCGAGATATTGCTTTTTGGAGCACCAAGAGATGAGATTGGTGCCAAGATAAATGAGGTAGCCTATGGTGGAGCGGCGAGTGTCCGAACAACCCTCTCAATCAACGTTAGAATAAGCAAATCAGAAGCAAGTTATGGAGTCAAAGTGATGCCAAATCCATAGCACCCTTGATATAACGGAGAATCAATTTGCCTGCAATCATATGAGTAATGCGAGGGGAACTCATGAATTGAGCAACAGTATTGACAACAAAAGATATATCAAGGCAAGTTCAAGTAAGATACTATAAGGAGCCAACTAACTCGCGATTAAGGTCGTCTCTAAGAATTTGAAGGTCTTGTGCCAAAATTTTAAAAGGAAAACTAATGAAAATGACTTGAAAACTTTGAGTTTTAATGATAAGGACAAAATAAAGGGTAAAGTGAATAGTACCATGATTGACTTTTTAGTGTAAAAATATGGTTTTTTGTTAAAGTGAACAGTACCGGGTGTTTTTCATTAAAGTTCCCGATTTTAAATGGGCCCTCCTTAATCTTTTAAGAAAATACTAAAGTGTGTTTGAAAAAAAATATATTAATTTTTGTTCTAGACATTATACAAGAGAAATGATAAACATACATTTTTTAACATTTCAGACATACCTATTTTAATATTGTCTATGTTTTCATTTGATTTATTCAATTTGATAGCAAAAAATAAAACAAGTGTCTGAGAAGCTAAAAATGACTGATTGAATAGGAAACCATGTTTGATTGCGAAGTAAAACATTATTTCTTCATTCATGGCCTAACGCCATTCAGGATGCTTAGCCCCAGTTTGGGATTGAGGTGATTTTAAAAAAAACTGCTGTGAAAAAAAGCTGTGAGTGTTTTTGGTGTTTGGTAAACTAAAAAAAAAGGGCTTATTTTGGAAGCTGCTGTGAGAATAAGCTGAAATCAAAGGAAAAAGCTGAAGCTGCCATTTGTAGCTTTGGAAAACTGGCTTTTTTTCAAAGCACACAGAACTACACTGCTCCTTTAATGAAAAGACCCACTATCAGACTGTTTTTTTTTTCCAAAAGCACTTTTACAAAAAAGTTTACCAAACACTCTGCTGATTTATTTCACAGCCGCTTATTCTCACAGCAGCTTTTTTTCAAAGCACAGCAATACCAAACTAGCCCTTAGAAGCTTGACAAAAACAAATGGGTTTACTAGAATCAATAGACTCTAATCGGACCAAAAATGAGATGAACCTTATCAATATAGATAACATTGTTTGTTTCACCATTACCCAAACTAACATTGATCGGGCTATAGTAAATTGAGGAGCATGAAAGATGGAAGATTATCCGATCATTTAACGAGTGGCACCGGTATTGAAATTATTGGGGAAGCAAAGTGAGCGCCGATGAAGGAAGGAGCCGAGTCGGGTCTATAAAACCGGTGCGGGCAGGCAGGAGGCTTGGGTATGCTGTGAGGTGGTACAAGTGTTACATCATGGAGGACTTAAAAAGGCCAGCTGCGGCGTTGAGCCTAGTTGCCACGAGGCTCGCTATTGCTGTAGAAAGAATTGAGGCAAGAAGGAAGTTCAGACATGACAGGTTGAAGACGCTATAAAAAAAAAAAAGGAAAAATTATATTTTACCCTTTCAGGTTTGAGGTTAATTTTAATTTCTTACCATATTTTTAAAATATTTCAATTTCATACATTTACTTATCATTTTATTTTAATTTCATATAACCGTTAAAAAATCTGTTAAGTAAATCGTTAAGTGATGATGTGGCAAATAAAGAGTCCCCATTTATACTGACGTGGTTGTCACATTTGTGTCATGGCTAAACACTTAATAAAAAATATTAAAATATTAAAATAATTAATTAAAGAAAAGTAAAAATAAAAAACCCAAAAACCCCTTCGTCTTCCCTACCCCCTTCTCCCCACCCGAGCCCACCCCAGAAACCCGGTAACATGTCGTTCCTTGTAAGTCCTTCTTCAACCTTTAGCTCTACTGCGAGTCCCTTTGCAACCCCCAACTTCTAATCCTCAATTGAAACTGTGCCACCATCGCCAAAACCTTCGCAGTTTGCTTCGGACTCAACACCTTCACCACCTTCCTCACTGTCGACCCGCGAAGCCCATCAACGCTCTCGATAACCCCCATCATCGCCGTTTTTAGTCCATTGCCAAATCCAGCGATGAAATCTCCATGTCCATCATCCTCCCCACCCTCGTCGCCAGCTGCAGAATCGGCGCCGCCGCCACACCCCTGCCATTGTCTCCTAGAGCTCCTGTTCTGCCCGCCTCGTCTCGCCCTTCACAGCGTCCATCTCCTTCGCCTGCTCCACCGTCAAGTCCTCAATCGAGTTATCCACCATCCGCAACACCATTAACGACTTGAATCCCCCCAACCAGAGCAAGCTCTTCTCGAATGAGCTGAGCCAGGGCGGCGAAAACAAGACGAACATATCCTTTATCGCCATTCTGGCTTTCTCGGTGAAGTACTGCTGGTAGTGGGACATAACCTGCTCGATTAAGTTCCTTTGCCGGACATCCTCGTTTTCGTAGTTCGGCGATTCGACCAAGTTAAGGAGCTGGTCGAGAAACGTTTACTGGCAGAGCTAAAGGGAGTGTGTCTGATTTGGGGTGGGCTCGGGTGGGGAAGAGAAGGGGTTTTTGGGCTTTTTAAATTTTAAATTTTTTATTAAGTGTTTAGTCATGTGGCACAAATGTGGTAACCATGTCAGCATAAATGGGGACCTTTTATTTGTCACGTCATCACTTAACAGATTTTCTAATGGTTGTATGAAATTAAAATAAAATGATAAGTAAATGTATGAAATTGAAATGTTTTAAAGATGTTGTAAGAAATTGAAATCGATCACAAACCTATAAGAGTGAGACTGCAATAAAGGAGTAAAGGCTGGTGTGATTTTTTTTTCTTTGTGTCTGAGAAAGTCCTATAAGAAGAGAACGACCGGAAGTTTGCTTTATTTTTTTGGTTGCATAAAAGATGATACGGTTAGACCGCTAGACTATGGTGGACAAATGATACTATGTAGAAATATAACTTTTTGATTAATTATGTATAATGTTTACAATAAATATAGGCTTTGAGAGAAAGTCCACAGAAATTCTAAATTAATTAATTACAATTGATTATACATTCATTAATTACGAGAAAATTTTGGATTAATTAATTCTATTCTTAACAGGTGGACTAATATCTAGTGTTTTGTGTTTACATGTTATGGATTTAGGTACTGGGAGCTTTTTGGTATTTTTTTTCTATTCAACGAGAGGCATCATGTTGGTACGAGGCTTGTGTAAAACTTAATGCATGTGTGGGTCCTGTTTGTATGAAATGCAAGGACACTTTTTATTGCGATACTACTGCAAGAAAGATTATCATATATCTAAACGAGAGTTGCCCATTGGATATTCCAAATGATACTGCATCTCCATTTGACTTTGGAATATTTCTCGATTCCCTTAAAAATGAAAACCCGGAACAAAAGTTTGGAAAGAAGTTTTTTTACTCTTTCTGGTGGAGCTTGCGAAATCTAAGGTACACTGTATATCCATTGACAATCAACAATTTTCAGAAAAATAATGTAACAAATAAAATTTTTGGGGTTATCTAATTCGGCAACATTGTTTAATATTTTGCAGTAATTTTGGGACAAATCTGGAAACAAGTACGTATGTATGGGAAAACTTGTTTGCGATTTTTATTTCAGTCACTGGCTTGCTACTGTTTTTATATCTTATTGGAAACGTGCAGGTTGGTATATTAAATCTCTGTACGCTAACTTTCATCATTTTTTCTGTGTTTGGGAGTTGAGACTGCGGAGATCATTCTTCGAGTATAGTAAGTAATTGTTTGATTTGTGGCGAGACAGACTTTTATGCAGATGGGAGCTACAAAAACAGAGGTCATGAGACGACGCCGTAAAAAAAAAAGGAAGCTAAAAAAACACTTAGGAAAGTATGTTCCTCAACCTCTACCTCTCACCATTAATTTATGGAATACATTGTTTTAAAACAAAATGACATTAACATTGGATGTTTGAATTACAATAATGATAAGATTGCACTATAATCTTAAAGTTTATAGTCTATAGTTATATAATAATGCTAAGTTAGTTAACAACACAGAATCACATTGTTATTACTAAAACTAGGTTAATGTTACATTCATTACAAAATTATTGTTCAAATTAAAGAGTACAGTAGATTAACCTATGTATATATACTACAGATACCAATGTTTAGAGACATGGATGAAGAAGTGTTAAAGATGATGTGCGACTATCTAAAGCCAGCGACGTACATTGAGAACAGCTTGGTTTTTCGAACGGGAGATCCACTCGATTGCATGCTGCTGATTATCGAAGGGACAATGTGGACCTACGAGTCGAGTGATAGTCATGCTGGGCAAGGAATCTCATCAATGGCCATCAAGCCCCTCAGGAAAGGTGACTTTTACGGGAAAGAGCTTCTCGATTGGGCATCAGACTTCACCGAAGTTCCAGTCTCCAGCAAACATGTCAAAAGTCATACAAAGGTAGAAGCATTTGTGCTCATGGCCGAGGACTTAGTCTCCCCACTCAGACCACATCGAGACTTGCTCATTCGTTACAATCCTGAAGAGTTGAAGAAGATGACACTTTCTGATTTTCTTCGTTTCCATACCAAGGCGCAACGACTTCCGCCTCCGTCCCTCGCTGAAATAGGGGATGACAATAGTGTTGAATTGTAATCTTGTCTTAGCCCAAGATAATGGATCCAGCCTATGTTGAAAAGGCAACACAAGCACAATGGATGATTCATGCAAATGCTAGAGAATTTTGGAAAAAACATGTATGTTGAATGCACGCATAAAATATCTATGGTCTTTTGTAGAAAGACCTAGAATCTTGTAAAATTATGTGGACATTAGGAAAAGCTAGAAAGATCTAGAAATAAGGTAAGTTGGCAAACTTTGCCTATAAATAGGTGAGGTGCTAAGCTATGTGATGTAATCAAGAGAGCAAGTAGTAAGAATTGAGAGTGTCAAGTAAGAAGTAAGAAGAAGCAACAAAGCTTCTAAGAGTGTTTGAGTGTTTCCTCTTGTACTAAGTTTATGTGAGAATAAAAATTTTGTGTAATACTTTGAGTGTTCTTTCTTTCTCTTGCCTATCAATTCCGATGCATTACATTCTCCTTTGTGAGATAAACATCTCCAAAGTAGTGAAGTCTTTTTAAGCCCCAACAAAGTGGTATCAGAGCTATGACTAGCAACGTTATGGCAGCCTTCCAAGTTCCAGTACTCAACAACAACAACTTTGATAATTGGAGTATCAAAATGAAGGCCCTTTTGGGAGCACATGATGTCTGGGAAGTCATGGAGAAAGGCTACAGTGAGCCAGAAGATGAAGCTACTCTAACTCAAGCCCAGAATGAGAGTTTGAAAGATTCAAGAAAGAGAGATAGGAAGGCTCTTTACCTCATCTACCAAGCATTAGATGACAATGGCTTTGAGAAGGTCTCGAGTGCAACCTCCGCCAAGCAAGTATGGGAGAAGCTTCAAACCTCTTACAAAGGAGCCGAAAAAGTGAAAAAGGTTCGTCTCCAAGTATTAAGAGGTGAGTTTGAATATCTACAAATGAAAGGGTCTGAATCAATCACCAATTATTTCTCAAGAGTCTTAGCCATTTCCAATCAATTAAAAAGAAACGGAGAAAAGTTAGAAGATGTTAGAATTATGGAGAAGATACTACGCTTGTTGGACCCCAAATTCAAGCACATTGTCGTGATAATTGAAGAAACCAAAAACTTGGAAGAAATTAGCATAGAGCAATTAATGGGTTCGCTACAAGCATATGAAGAGAAACATAAGAAGAGGCAAGGGATTGACGAGCAGCTCCTCAAGACGCATGTCCAGCCAAAGAAGAAAGAAGAAAGCTTCGACAACGAGAGAAGTCAGTACGGAAGAAGTCATGGCTGAGGTCGCAGACGAGGACATGGACGTGGACGTGGACGTGGTTGGAACTTCAACAACCATAGCAACAACGAAAGAGGAGAAAGCTCAACAAAAGGTCATGGAAGAAGACACTTAAACTTGAGGTATGAAAAATCTCAAGTTCAATGCTACAATTGTCAAAAGTTTAGGCATTATGCTTGCGAATGTAGAGCTCTAAGCAACATACCTAATGAAAAGGTCAATTATGTGAAAGAAGAGAAAGAAGAGAATGGCATTGTTCTACTAGCATGCAAGAACAATGATGGAGACCAAGACTATACATGGTACCTTGACACCGACGCCATCAACCACATATGCGGAAGAAAAAACATGTTCATTGAGCTCAATGAATTAGTGAGTGACAACGTTTCTTTTGGAGATGAATCCAAAATACCCGTAAAAGGAAAAGGTAACATCCTTATTCCCCTGAAAAATGATGGTCATCAAATAATTTCAAATGTTTACTACGTGCCCAATATGAAAAGCAACATTTTGAGTTTAGGTCAACTCTTGGAAAAAGGTTATGATATTCACATGAAAAATTATAGCCTTTTTCTTAGAGATGAAAAAGGAAGATTAATTGCCAAGGTAAAAATGTCAAAGAATATGATGTTTCCCATGAACATTCAAGCAAAATTCTCAAGATATGTTACAAAGACATAGCCTGGCTTTGGCATCTTTGTTTTGGGAATCTTAACTTTGGGGGATTGGAGTTATTATCCAAGAAGGAGATAGTGAGAGGCTTACCGTGCATCAGTCACCCTGATCAAGTTTACGAAGGATGTTTACTTGGGAAACAATTCAGGAAAAACTTTCCAAATGAGTCAACCACAAGAGCCCAGAAGCCACTCGAGCTCATTCACACCGATGTGTGCGGTCTAATAAAACCAAGCTTTTTTGGTAAAAATAATTATTTCCTTCTGGGCAAAAATCTAGGTATATTTCTTGAAGCAAAAATCAGAGGCCTTTGGAACATTCAAGAAGTTCAAAGCCGCTGTAGAAAAAGAGAGTGGTTACAAGATCAAAGCCATGAGATCTGATCGAGGAGAAGAATTCACTTCGAAAGAATTTCAAGAATTCTGTGAAGCCAATGGAATTCGTCGACCTTTGATAGTTCCAAGATCCCCTCAACAAAACGGTGTGGCGGAAAGAAAAAATCGAACTATCATCGACATGGTTGAATGAAAGCATAGACATCTTATTGAAACCACAGTCACATTGTTACAAACAGGCAAAATACCGTCAGTTTTGGTTTTTTGCATGTCAAACAGCCACCTATCTTATTAATAGGATGCCTACTCCCATATTGTCTAATAAGTCTCCCTTTGAGGTATTATATGGTGATGTCCCATAATCCCTACGAATCAGATTTTCAATTAGTTATTGCTGTTTATACATATATAAAAAAAAAAATTTAATTTTCGTTTTATTTTATTTTTACAGATTACAACAGCAGTGCAGATTGCAGAAAACTGTGCATGGTCGGCACCCACTCAACAGTGCAGAAATTAATTCCATTTGATTCAGAACTTGAGCAGAATATAAGGAGGAAACGCAGAGAGCAAAATTTGCAGCGGGTTCATCCTCTGCAGGAGACATTTCTGGAATCCGTCTTTACTGGGGACCTGCACAACAAAGAAAAAATGGCATTTGTAATTCCAGAGGCAGGTCGGCCCCTGGGTGATTCACTGCCTGCCCATACCACAAATATACCCAGTTGCATCACATATCCGGCAGTGGAGGAAGGGACTGCATTTGAAATAAAACAGCACATGTTGAATATTCTACCTACGTTTCATGGGTTGTCATCTGATGATCCTAACATGCACATTGCAGAATTTTTAATGGGGTGCAAAAACATTTTGGTGAGGGGATTTTCAGCTGAATCTATTAAGCTGCAGTTATTTCCATACACTCAAAAAGATCAGGCAAGGAGATGGCTCCTCACACTCCCATCTGGAAGCATTAGTACTTGGGCCCAACTCAACGAAAAAGTTTTAAACAAGTATTATCCGGCTTCTAAGACTCTTGACATGAGAACTCAGATTTTATCGTTTGCCCAAAAACCAAATGAGGAGTTTCATGAGGCGTGGGAGCGGTTCAAAGAGTTGATTAGAAAATGTCCGCATTCGGGTATTAATACTACTGATCAAATGCATATATTTTTCAGAGGGTTGAATATGACTACAAAAACTCTTGTCAACGCCTCTTGCGGAGGTTCGTACAAGGATAAAAATGCACAAGAGGCTTGTTTGTTATTTGAAAAAATGGCAGCAGATACACAACAGTGGGCAGTTGAGCAGCCACAGTCCAGGTTTGTTTTTGAGATGTCTAACGGTTCTCCGTATGTTACAGCACAAATTGAAAAAATGGAGAAAAGGCTTGATGCAAAATTTGATATGTTATTACAAAGAATACCAGGTTCACAGGTTGCTGTACAGCAGCCCTTACAAGCTGCCTGCAGCAGTTGCAGTTTGACAAACCATGATTTTTTGAGTTGTTCGTATAAAGATGCTTATCCGAAGTTTATGACGGAGCAGATTAATTCATTCAATAATTTTCAACGTCCCCGATATGACCCATACTCTAATTTCTACAACCCAGGTTGGAGAGATTATCCTAATCTAAAGTGGGACAAAGATCAACACTCTAAGCCTCAATTTCAACAACAGGTACAACAACATGCTGCACCTAAGGCTGCTTGGGAAGTTGCAATTGAAAAATTCGCAAATACTACCAGTCAAGAAATCCAAAATCTGCATGCATCAATGAAAAATATGGAAAAACAAATCGGGCAGATTGCTTTGCAGCTTTCAGAAAGGGCACCAGGTGCATTTCCTAGTCAAACAGTACCTAATCCAAGAGGACGAGAGGAATGCAATGCTGTACACACTTTACGGTCTGGCAAAAGTTACATCAGCAAACATGAAAATTCTGTGGGAAATTCGCAGGCAGCAGAACTGCCTCAACCTAAATCTGCAAATTTTGCAGATTATGAAATTTCTGCAGAATCTGGACAGTCTCAAGACAGATCTGAAAATACTGTAGAAGCTACCACAAAAACTGCAGAACGTGTTTATGAGCCTCCTATGCCTTACCCAGAAAGGTTGAAGCCTAAAGCTAAAGATCAACAGTTGACAGATTTCATGAAAACTTTGGCTAAAGTTCAAATTAATCTTCCATTAATTGATGCAATAAAAAACATTCCATCTTATGCCAAGTTTTTGAAGGACATTTGTACAAAGAAAAAGAAGCTCGTTGATTTTGAAAAAGTGATTCTAACAGAGCAATGCAGTGCGGTCTTATTGCATAAATTGCCTCCAAAGAAAAAAGATCCAGGGAGTTTTACTATCTCTTGCACCATTGGAAATTGTGATTTTAGTAATGCTTTAATTGATTTAGGTGCTAGTGTAAACTTAATGCCATATTCTATTTTCAAACATTTAGGTGAAGGTGAGCTGAAGCCAACTTCCAGTATTATTCAATTGGCTGACCATTCAATTACCTACCCTAGAGGAGTGATTGAAGATGTTATTGTGAAGGTTGACAATTTATATCTACCAGCTGATTTTATGGTGTTGGACATGGATGAGGATTTGACAACGCCCATTATTTTGGGCCGCCCATTTCTAGCAACAGCCCGGACTCTTATTGACGTTGAAGCTGGAATACTCACATTTCGGGTTGAAGATCAAACTGTTGTTTTCAAGTTGTTTGAAGCAAGCAGACATTCAGGTGACAAGCAAGAATGCATGCGTGTTGATGCATTGGATGGTTTATCAAGTGCCCAGTTTATGAACAGATCATCAACTGACCATCTGTCCATAAAGCCCCCGAATTTAACTCATGATTGTACAAGTCCTAAACCACAGCAGCAAAGGGTTCTACATGAAGACCAGCCAGTTAACACTATGAAAAAACATGAAAAATTGCAAAGCAGTCCAATTTGTGCAAAAATACAACCTGGTAAAAGAGTGGTTGTTAAGTTCTTATTTCAAATCTTCTTCAGGGAAACAAAAGTCTCGATGGAAAGGTCATTTCCTAGTTACTAAAGTTTTTCAGAAGGGTAATGTGGACATCTAGGCTGAAGGCACAGATTTCTCATTCAAGGTTACCAAACATCAACTAAAACCATGCATAGAGAAATTTGGTGTAGGCTAGTCATCAACTCTGAAGGCACCAGTGATCTAGCCACCGAACTTCCATAACGTCTAGCTACAGACTTAAAATAAAGCGCTTATTGGGAGGCAGCCCAATTTTTCTAAACTCTTTCCTAATTTTAATTTTCGTTTGATTTTCTATTTAAAAAAAAAAAATATAAAAAAAAAACATACATAAAAAAAAACAAATAAAAAAAAACGAAAAATTCAAAAAAAAAATGGAAGATTGCAATTTGATTTTGATTTACCCAGTTTATTTTTATTTTTATTTTATTTTATTTTCAATTTTTTAACGCATATTGGTTAATTGCAGGTTGCGAACGTGGAAAAATAAAGGGCGTCCTATGCTGGAATCCTGCACCCAGCAGCAAGTCTAACGTTCACATCAACCACATCTACACTATGCTGGAAATTTAAAGCAATTAACGTAACAATCATTCACAGATGCAAGTTTGGGGGTGATTGTTGCAGATCCAGCACAGAAACAGAATTTAGAGCAGTTAATTTTCTGCAGTTCAGTTTTGCGATGCATGGAGGAAGCACAATTAAATCACAGATCCATACACCACAGAACTGGGTACAGCTATTATTACCAGATCTACAACAATTCCACTTGCAAGGATATGAAATTTTACCTCCCAGATTCACCGATCTGGGCTCTTGGCAGCTTGTATCGTTTGTCTATTGAAGCTGATCTTTGTCCACCCTATTCTTTCCCTCGGAGCTATCAGTGATCCGCCTATATTGCACAGAGCACACCAATATGAGACTTTGTCGAGACACAGACAAAAATACCACACCAGTCTAATTATATGCAGGTATAATGAAGCAATGGTCTCACGGAATGGAATCCATCATGAACGGAGAACGAGATCGTTACCTTACTTATTTGCAGAGGCCGAGACATTCTTCATTTATGCTGCTTTCAGGAGCCACTAGACCGGACGCTCATGGTTGTTGTTTCTTGGTTGTACGCTGGAGTTGAGGGCAAATTTTTCAGTCACAATAGTAGTTTTATTATTCATATCGCAGATCATCATTCATCCATCAAAAGAGTTACGGGTGTTACCTCAACATTTGCAGATCCTTGGTTGAGCTGAGCTGCTGACTCAGAGTGTGTTCTTGTGTTGTTGTCTCAGATTTGAAACCATGAGGGCTCTTCCCATTGATAAACCACATGCAGGTGTTAGTGTTTGTTCCAGATCTCTCCAACACATCAAATGATAATGAAACCACAAGATTGGAGGTGCGTGTTGTTGGGTTATGGAAGGCTACGGATGCATCAATCTGTGAGGAAACTGAGACATACATAGAACAATCAAATGCATCAGTCACAAACATTTTCATTTTACTCTTGTGGATGAAGTTAGCTGAAATGGAGCTACATCTTTATATTTGACCGAACAAAAGGAGAAATGGCATGGCTTCGTTTTTACCTGAAAAGGGAGGATTTTTGGACGAACTATTTTAGATCTGCTCGTTTGGGTCTGGGTGTTGCAGACCAGAGCACTATTATAGAGGAATCAGACATGCCTGTGTCGCTCCACCATACATGGGATCCGAGAGAAATGCGAAAAAGAAACTAATTGGAAGGGAGAAGGTTTTTGCATTTTCTGGAGACATGAAGAAGAGAGAGAGCGGAGAAAAATGGGGAATGAGAAAAATGGGGTCAGAGGAAAATGGAGAGAAGGCTTTTGAGTTTTTGAGATCTGATACCATTTTCTGCTATTAAAGAGAGAGAGAGGTTGAAGGTTTTCGGGGTAATAGACACGGGGACTTGGGGACGCGGCATTATTATTTTATTTCTCAACACGGATTGGTTTGAAAAAAAATAAAAAAATAAAAAATAAAGAAAGGCATGAAAGGAGCCGTTCGGCTCGGTACTCGAAGTCGGAAGGGAATCCAATGTGTTCCCATCCTGGTTATCACTGAAATGGACTGGTGCAGTTTTTTTTATGTGGGTGCCCTGACTGACCAAATTTTTTTTAAAACCACATCTGCATGCCAGCTGCATCCATTCTCACGCCAATTCCACGACTGGCGTGGCTTGTATTTGGCCACTCATTTATCACTCAGCCACATCTCATCCGTGTGCCATCATTCCCATGCCTCCTCTGTATCACATGCATGCCGTGCTGTTTTCCAAAAGTGCCAGGTTTTAAGCCTTCCTTTCTTTACATATTATTTTATAGTCTTTTTCATTTACTTTTTATTTTATATATATCTATATATTTTTATATATTTTCTCATTTTATTTTCTTTTATAGTCTTTGATTAATGACTGACAGAGACAGAACAAATCAAAAATAATTTGCATGCCACTTTAACATGGCATGCCTGTCTGGATACGTACCTAATCTTTAGGTGTGATTTCAAAGAGGGAATCCCAAGGTCATTCTCCACAGGGATTATTAAATAATTCGAAACAAACCAGATTCCAATTAATTATTGTAAAGTAGAAGTTCAGTTGATTGATTTTATAACCTAATTAAAATAAAAACGAAATTAATGAATTAAAATGAACAATCTGCAATATTAAAACTAGAGAGAAAAGAAAACAGTTTTGGGAGAATCAAATTAAGAAAGCACTAGGGTTTCACCATCACCTAGCAATCCTATGAATTTTTACCCATTACTTATGATCTATACATGCCACTTTGAAGGTTAGATTTTCCTAATTCATATTCTACTTGGAACCTCCAACATAGAACGTATATCTAACATGCAACCCGTCCGGACGTTCGGATCAAATCTAAACATGAAAGACTCATTATGCTTTATGAAAATCCTTTGAAAAACCATGCAATCCTTAAGACGTGATATTCATCCTAAGAGAAATTACAATTCTTAATCACAAGAAGCCAGCGTCAATTTCAGGGAACCTTCCGACCAAAATTGCATCAAATTACTTTTCTAAAAATCCTAATGGTGATCAGGCATTAAAACTATTAGATAGTTTTTATCTCGGTGATTAACAATTCAAAGTATGCATGCAATCAATCATAAGCAATTAAATAAAAATCACATATTCATGCTAAGGCTCAAGGCTTCGCCCTAACAATAGAAATTAGTTCCGCATACTCATAATTGAAATCATAGAAAATATGCTTAAGAAAAGGATTGAAAACACCTTCAAGTAGAAAATCTCCAAAACCCTAGCACTTCTCTCTGTCTCCAAAATTGCATAAAATAAAGCCTACCCTAAAACTGTAGACGGCTCAGCAATATATTTGCCAAGCCACCACCCAAAACCCTAGAAAACCTAACCCTAAATTAAAATAATAAAATTCGTCTAAAATCTGAACAGCCACGTTTTGGCCCATAAGCTGCTCCAAAACTGGCCCAATATAGCTGGATTTAATGTTTGGAATATTCTGAACACTTTTCCAGAAGGCCACGAACCCATCCAAGGTCATCTTGGGCTCCAAAAACGCAATTTAAGCCCAAAAACGTCACTTTCCAGCACTGCGCACTGCTTCTTTATCTCATCGCCAGAAAATAACCGTTTGGTGGAAAAATTCTAAATTTTGATACGATCAAGTTAAGTGACCCACGAACGTCCTCCAACTGGAATTACTCCAAAATTCGTCCATTTGGTCCTGTTTTGCTCCAGAGTACGTCGAAAGTCCTATACTGAAAATACAATTCAAAGTATCAAAATTCTTCCAATATATTAACCAAAATATACTAAGATTAGGGTAAAATATATAATATAAAATCTACTCATCATCCCATTTATTCATCACTTGAGAACATTTGGTTGTGCATGTTATCCTTTATTAAGACCATATAATTCCACTAAACTTCAAGCCAAGACTACAAAATGTGTCTTCTTGGGCTATGCATAGGGTACATTTGTTATGCAGTTTCTCAAAATAAATTCTTTGTGTCTAGACATGTGGTGTGTAGTGAACATGAATTTCCTTATACAGATTTATTGGCATAAACTCAACACAAATCTTTTCCTTCTGATAAGCTTGATGGTCTTTCTCCTTCTCCTGTGGTTACATCAAAGAACATGATCACCTTACCTTCTCCAGTCATTAACTCAATTGCAGTCCCTCCATCATTAACCCCATTTCATACTTCAAATCATTCTAAGTTGCCACTAAGTTCTCCACCTGTTGTAGTGTCTCCACCTATATCTCAAAATCCATCACTCTCACCTGAGCCACAAAGTTCCTCTAAGTCCATTACTGGTGCAGTTTCAGAGACATCTCAAATCCCTGTGGCACTTGATCATAGTACTGATACTTTGCAAGTGGTTATCTTCATACCACCATTAAACTTACATCCTATGCAAACTAGGAGCAAAAGTGGTATCATTAAGAAGAAGGCTTTCCTATCTACACTTGATGCCGCCAAAGATATTGATTTGTCCTTGTGTGAACTATCATAATACAAATCTACTCTTAAGAGTTCAATGTGGTTTCAAGCAATGAAGGAGGAAACCAGTGCTTTGCATAATCAAGGAACATGGAGTTTAATATCTTTACTTGCAAATAAGAACTTGGTGGGGTGTAAATGAATTTTCAAAATCAAAAGGCATTCAGATGGGTCTATTGCAAGGCATAAAGCCCGATTGGTTGCCAAAGGCTTTAGTCAAGAACCTGGTCTTGATTACAGCGAGACTTTTAGCCCAATTTTTAAACCCACCACAGTGATAATTGTTTTAGCACTAGCAGCTCATTTCAATTGGCTTCTCTGGCAACTTGATGTTAAGAATGCATTCCTTCATGGAATTTTGCAAGAGGAAGTGTACATGGCTCAGCCACCTGGCTTTGAGGATCCCCAAAATCCATCTTTGGTGTGTAAATTGCATAAATCTCTTTATGGATTGAAGCAGGCCCCAATGGCATATAATGACAGGTTTACTTTTTTTTTTGCCTTAGTTGGGATTTCATATCACTTATTATGATTCCTCCTTATTTGTGAAAACTGTTAGTGCAAATGTTGTGATATTATTGCTCTATGTTGATGATATTATCATCACTAGAAGGGAAACTAATGAGATACAACAAGTGATATGTGACTTGACTTCTGAATTTGATATCAAGGACTTAGGTCCTCTTCACTTCTTTTGGGGAATTCAAATTTCAAGATTGCCAATGGTTTGTTTCTGTCACAACAGAAATATGTGCAGGATTTACTTGTCAAAGCAGAAATGATTGAGTCAAAGCCCTGTGATACACCTTGTCTCCCATATAACAAATTACTTATGAATGATGGTGAGCCCTACTCTAATCCTACATTTTATAGAAGTGTAGTGGAAGCACTCCAATACCTCACATTCACCAGGCCCGATATTGCTTTCTATGTGCATCAAGTTTGTCAATTCATGCAAAATCCAATGGTTTCTCATTTCACTGCTGTCAAAAGGATTTTGAGGTATTTGAAAGGTACTATGGATTTTGGCATCTCCTACTCTAAAAGAGATTTGACCTTACATGCTTTTAGTGATGCTGATTGGGTGAGTGATCCCAATGATTGAAGATCTACAACAGGTTTGGCTGTGTTCTTAGCCAATAATCCTATCTCGTGGTCCTCTAAGAAGCAACAAACAGTTTCCCGTTCATCAACTGAGACCAAGTATCATGCTTTATCTTCCATTGCAGCTGAGCTTAACTGGATCCAACAGATTCTCACTTTCTTGCATGTTCCAACACCTGCAACTCTTGTGCTCTTTTGTGATAATCTCTCTGCTATAGCAATGCCCTTCAACCCTGTCCAACATCAATGGACAAAACACATTGAAATTGATGTGCACTTAGTTCGGGAGAGAGTTGCCAAAAACAAGCTTATGGTGCAGTTTGTGTCATCCAAAGAGCAATTTGCTAACATACTAACCAAAGGGCTCAGTGCTCCATTATTTCGTATTCATTGTACCAATCTCATGTTAGGATCATCCAAACATGAGATTGCGGGGGGATGATAGAGATATATTGTAAGGCTAGGATATTACCATTTGTATGAAGATTAGAAAGTTAGTTAGGCAGTTAGTTTGTTAAGGAGGTTGAGGTGTGTATAAATATTCACATATGTACTTTGCGTATATGTTGCGTTGGGGCAATTTAAGTGTTAGTGAGATTCTCTCATCTCCATCATCTCCACAAATCTCTAGACTAAAAAGTTTAATAAGTTGTAGGGAAATGAATCAATACAAGGAAATATTAATTCACATGGTATCATCCTAGGTCTAGGTTATCTCTCCTGTAAACCCCAGCCAATCCTCCTGTAATTGTCTCGTTGAATATCTCCTTCATGCCAAGCAAATTGCAGATGCTCTTGATACCATCAATAAACCAGTGGATCCGGAGTACTTAGTCACACCCATCCTCCATGGACTTGGCCCCGAATATCTTATGCTTCGCACTGTCATTATCCAGACCACACCTCTCCCCACCTTAAATGATTTTCGCGATCATATTCTTACTTTCGAAGCTCAAGACCCCCATCTCACTAATTCCTCTACTTCATTTCATAGGGCCCTTTTTACCAATCACCCACCACCAACCCCATCTCAACCCTATTCTAATCAATCCTCCAATTCATCTGGTGGAGACCATATATAATAATCGGTTTAACAACAATCGAAGCAATTCTCACAGTGGCAGTAACCATTGCAACAATAACTATTTTCGGGGCAAGTCATTTGTGTTTCAATATCACCTTACGCTTTCAAATGGCGAGCATTTAGTTTTCTGCATTTCATATGTCTGCTTATTTTTTCAAATGAACTCTCATATGCATATCCTTGTACATGACACAACCCTTATGTCAAGGTCGTCTATGAGATTTTGGAGGCCCTGTACGAAATTTATAAAAGGGCCGGCCCAACAAACTTTAGGACTTACTGATTGTAGATTTACAAATATCATTCAACAAGAAGTAAAAAGACTTACAAACATAGCTTTCACTAAATAATCAAAAGCACTACAAACTTAAACAACCAAATAAGAAAGAAAAAAAAAAAGCTTAAAAAACACTAACTTCAAAGTTTCACTTGAATGTATAGCATTATTATGTAATAAATTGAAGGAAAAAAAATCGTTTTTTAGGGTCTTGTTATATTGGCATTCAAATATCTCATTATGCACTCCAAATTTATAAATTTAGAAAAATATTTACACTTATAAGGAGTGCACAATTAGATTTTATGCTTATAAAAGCAATTTTTTAAATAAATATAGTAGCATTATTATATATAAATTTAGATGGCAAAAATTTTCGGGGCCCTTCAAATTTAGGGCCCTGTGCGATTGCACTTTTTGCTCCCCCTCAACGTCCCCTCTGCCTTATGTATGCTTCGCAGTAAAGAAAGCTCATAACAACATCCTACCGGATCCTTTTATGTTTCTTCATGATTCTGATGGGTGCAATTTGTTCTTTTTGTGTCGTTTCAAGATCTGTTGCAGGACATCGCAAATCAGCGATTACAATGGCATTATATGCCCAAATAGAGGGAATGTGTGATGAAAAGGGGAAATTACTTCCCATGTGGAGTACGATATTTGTAGTGTCATGTGTGTTTGCCGTCTTACTAGATCCTCTATACTTGTACATTTTAAGCATTGATCAAGATAACAAGTGCTTTCAAATGGATAAATGGCTGAGAACTACTGTTCTTGTGTTGCAATCACTCACCGATATCATTTTCATTGTGTCTTCTATAGTTGAAGTTTACATCAATGTTCAGTTTTTAATGCACAAAAGGTTGAGGGCTAATGTGGCTGCAAATACCAGAAATTGGGGTAGGAAATTCAGAGTGTTCAATTTCTCCATCATAAATTATTTTCTAGCTCTTCTTCCCGTCCCACAAGTAAGAGAAACTCAACTCTAATTTTTTGTGTGCAGTTATTCTCAACCAACTAGCTATAATTAGGGAAATTCTAACTCCTTTTTATTTCTCTTCTCTAGCTGCTAATAGTATTTACTTTTTACCATAAGAGAGGCGCTGGATACGTGGAACATAGAAAGGTTATGAATATCTTCATCCTTGGTCAATATCTACCAAGGATATATCAAATTCACCAGTTATCCAAAGAACTTCAACATACTGCTGGAATTTGGGTTTGTTGTACCATATATTGGGCCTCAGTATTTGGGCCTCATTACTGATCATTACTGAGTCCATGACTCGCCCTTAATCTAATTCTGCAACATTGTATAATATTTGGAGTAGGATTCTTTTCCCTCCGATATGAACGATCACAGTTAAGTCACGTCAATATATTATATTAATTTATTTTATAGAAAAACAAAATAAAGAATGTAAGATGAGGGAATGAAAAGATGAGAAGAGATAATTCTAGGCCATAATATTTTGCAGGAATTTTGAGACGAATCTGACAACAAGTACGTATGTGTGGGAAAACTTGTTTGCGATTCTCATTTCTGTCGTTGGCTTGTTACTATTTCTATATCTCATTGGAAACGTGCAGGTTGGTATATTGAATCTTTCTGTACTTCAACCGTCAACAATTTTCGAGTATATTAAGTAATGGATAATACTTCCATACTGAATAGTCAGTAACCCAATTTAACTGACCATCTATATGGTCCAATCGTCAACATTCACTCTGGTACCTTTGTAACCAAGCGCGAGCCAACTCTTTAAACACAATACCAAACATAACTCTTCCTCTTCGATATCTGCAAATCTTCCAAGCCCTGGCTATGGTTTCTTCTTCAGCCCACCTTCTCTCCTCAACTAATCCCATCACCGCCCCAGTCCCTCTTCCAACAGTTGATTCAACCGCTGCAGTGCGAATGACGGCTACGAAATCTGCAGCTATGTGTCGGCGGCAAGGCTGGTGAAGGACCCGACTTCATCTTGGCGAGTGAGATCGAGCTCGGCGTGGCTGTGGAGGACAAGATTGGTGAAGTGAAGTCTACGGCTTGTATCTGGAAGATGATGGAGGAGCCGACGACGTCGCCGTGACCGGCTATGAAGATCTACGCAGACTTGTCGAGAGAGGAGGAAGCCTATTGTTTGGTCACGGGTTTAAAGCATCGATTTCTGTTTGGATACAGATATGGCATGGTCCTCGGATTGACAGATGTTTTAAATTATTGCGCCACGTAGATAGTCAGTGAAATTGGGTACTGACTGATCAGTACCCAAGTATCGTTCTTAAGTAATTGTTTGATCTGCGGCAAGACAGACTTTTATGCAGATGCAAACTACAAAAACAGAAGAGAGGAGACAAAAAGCAGTGGAAGGCGAGGAGACGAGACGGAAGAATCGGTTGAAGATGCTAGTGTAAGAGTATGAGTATGATTCTTACAAGTCTTGAGATAATTGATATTATAAAGAAGTCTAAATCATGTTGACAAGAGTTAATCCAATCATATTGGTATATTGAGGACTCTTGTGTTTGCTCGTTTATAGGACTCATACTCATATAAGGAATGCAGTCTTGTATTCATTGTAGGATTGTAATAGGGCAATCTAGGATTGTAATAGGGCAATCTATGTTTAGTATAAAAACATAAGTTACTGCTCTCACAAAACATATGCTCAATATTGAACTAAGACCTATTGTTAGTTTGAGTACTTTTGGTTTTGCAAGAGAGGAGAAGGTGCCCTGTTTAGAAGTCGGCTTTGGCTTTTCTTCTACTGTTTTTACGGGTTAGTTTGTCATTGTGTTTATCGAATTGTGATTTTAATACTTGTATAAATTTGTGGTTCATGAGCTTAATCTCTTAACTTATATTGTTGATAAGTTTAGTATTACATGTGGTATCAAAGCCTAAGGTTTTTGCTCTTGAATTCAAATTGATAGTATTAAAATTAAAGCAATAATGGGCGTGATGGTTTAGCCGGAATTGACCTTGGTTTGCAAAGAAATTTCTAGGGTTTTAAAGAAATAAAAGTGACGATGTTTTTACTTGTAGGAATTTTATATTATAAGTCAAACTCATATAGGAGTTTGTGAAAATATAAGTCAAGAGTCAATTTTCATAGGGTCCTTTTGTTATTCAGTATTAAAATTGGTTATATACCTGGATATACGTATAGGGTTGCTGTAAGGGCCGAATTATTTAGTCGGTCAATATTGTCTCTTTGAAATCTTAATCGGCCCATTTTAATTGAGATATAGAATTATAAAATTTTATTTGGCATCATTGAATGACTTTCGACAGATAACACCAGCGAAAATCAAATTGAATGCAAATTGTGTATTTGCAATTATGTTTTTGATCATTTTAAGAAACTGGTAATCTTGTGATTAATATGATATGTATGAAATTATATTTTTCTGCATAAAGATTCATTAGACCAATATTTGGTGTATACATATGCTCTTTTACTTTTGAGTTAGAGCCTGTGTAATTAGATTGGGTGGAAAATATTGTTTTGTTGCTATTTTGTTGTCTCAAGCAGATGTAAGATTTCTCATTGACTTGCTTGAAACTTGGAAGTTTGCATCATGATTTTCAATTTTGAATTATGATAATAGAATTTGATTTATTAACGTTCATAATTTGACTTATTGTTGCTGCCAAATACCTATGGCTTTTATGTGGGTCTGATTGGTTTGAATTATTCTAGAAAAGCAAAATTGGATTATACAAGTATCCATGATGACGACTTTAAAATTATGAGTGTAATTCATATCCCAATTTTGGTGAGACTACATATAATAGGTTTTGGGGGTGTTGCTGTATATGTGAATGATGGAGTTTGGAATCTTTGGGTTCGTTAATGCCAATTTGTGTAGTGTATAACTGAAAACATGTGAAGGCTCTTGTATTTATACCTTGAATGAAATGATATAAATTGTTTGGTGAAGCCTCGTCGGCAAGAATGCAAATAAGTGGCAAGCATGAATTAGATATACAATCATATTTTGTTTTGTGTGATCATATAAAACATATGAATACACATTAGTATCGGCATGATGAATGCATTTTATTTCGCTGTGATAGTGGAACTCATCTCACTTGATATATTGTAAGTGTAAGAGATTTGATTTTATGTATTAAATCTATACGTACACTAAATTGTGTTGGATGATTATCTTAAGTTCCTTAAAGAAAACAAAATATGATTGTATATCTAAGGAAGCTATCAGGTATCGAACGAGGAACCAGAAAGAATTGCACACCCTATTAGTCTAACTAAACAATAGATTGATGTCATTTTTATTTATTATTTGAGCATTGGAACTGAAATTTGGGGTTTTCTTGTACTGGGTTCCCACTTCTCTCACTTGATAATGATTCGCAAGATTTGGTCTAGAATTTTCATTTCTCGTTTGCTTCCGCTGCTCTTAATGAAAATTTGCTGATTAATTGGTATGTATCCTTTAATTCATATCTGATGCGATTTCAAAAATTCATAAGATACTAATTTTGAAATTTTGACAAATTATGGGTTTTCTATCGAGTGGAATTGTTTGAGATTTTGAAGTATCAATTAGTATTTTTGCATTTTATTTTTGGACTAGATTGAATTATGATACATGTCAATCTTGTTAAAGAATCATTATATGTAAATCTTATTGTTGAAAAGTTGAGATCTTGATTATCTCGTTTTAATCGAGATGACTTGTGCTTTTATATCCAGACATTATCAAATTTTGGTTGATCTTCTTGATGGGTATTAAACTAGTTCGGATCAAATTGAATGCAAAAATATTGTGTTTGCTATTCTAATTTTGATCATTGTTGAAACTGGTGATTTGGGTTTATGTGAGATAAGTTTTTCCGAATGGATTGTGACTATCTTTTGATACATAGACTGCTTGCATAATGGTTTAGGTGTATATGACTAAACTGAGATTATGCAATTGGTGAGGAATCGGGAACCAGTTGGTTCATATCTCCGGTTTCTTTATTGGTTGTGTAGTACATTCTGCTTATGCGTAAGTGAGAGAATCATATGTTCGAATGTAAGCATAAGGCTAAGAGTATTTAGGCCGGCCATTATAGTTCATTTGGATGCTTGAAAACCAGTTTATGGTTTTATTGAAGCAATTGGTTGAATTATTTATGTTACTTAATTTGTTTAAGTAATGAGAAGGATCCTATTATGTCAGTTAGCATTCAAAAGGAAACGAATTTGGTTTCCATATGGATTCTGATTAGTCATTCATTGTATTGGAATGATTTTTTAGTTAATATACTTGCTATTAACTTGTACTTAACTTGGTTGTGTTAAGTATGGCCTAGATAAGTGGGAGCAAATTGGTTTGGTTTTGCTATATTGGTTCGCATAATTACAAAGTGCAAATTAAGTATGTTTTGACTTTCGAGTTAATTTTGTGATGTAACAGAAAAGATTCTTACATTCAATACTTTAAAATGCATAGGTAAGTTGTATGTGAGGTTAAGCTTTTATTATCCAAAAGATTTGGTGATCACTTCTATGAATATGATAAAGTTGTTGATTGGACCATAACTGTGCTATTCATACAATTAAGAATAATTTTAAGTTGACAGCGTACTGTTGAGAATGTTTGGTATTTTTTATATCAATTTTGGGCTATATGAGTGGGAGTGAACGTCTTGGTTTACTCTTGAGCTTAGATACATTGCTATGAACATGAATTGGACATTGTGATTTGTAAGTTAAATCTGTATTTAGTGTTGCAGAGGCAATTATAAATTCATTGTTTTGGTTTATGTAAGCTTGTTGTGTCTATGTACTGGTGTGTTGATGAATGACTTTTGTGATCACCTTTATAATAATTTGAGATGACTATTTGTTGTGATGAATCATACTCAAGTGGGAGAATGTAAGAGTATGAGTATGATTCTTACAAGTCTTGGGATAATTGATATTATAAAGAAGTCTAAATCATGTTGACAAGAGTTAATCCAATCATATTGATATATTGAGGACTCTTGTGTTTGCTCGTTTACAAGACTCATACTCATATAAGGTATGCAGTCTTGTATTCCTTGTAGGATTGTAATAGGGCAATCTATGTTAAGTATAAAAACATAAGTCACTGCTCTCACAAAACATACGCTCAATATTGAACTAAGACCTATTGTTAGTTTGAGTACTTTTGGTTTTGCAAGAGAGGAGAATGTGCACTGTTTAGAAGTCGGCTTTGGCTTCTTCTTCTATTGTTTTTACGGGTTAGTTTGTCATTGTGTTTATCGAATTGTGATTTTAATACTTGTATAAATTTGTGGTTCATGAGTTTAATCTCTTAACTTACATTTTTGATAAGTTTAGTATTACAGCTAGATGTAGTCAAGTGGATATATGAAAATAATTTCCCTAATGATATGAAGAACGAAATCACGAATAGCATAGAGGAAACGTTGAACAAAGACAAGGATACTGATGTCCACTAGCCATTCCTTATTCTTCCCTGGCAAACCCAACAATCGATAAAACGCTTTCTTTTCATGAAGACACTTAGAACAGTATGTTCTTCAAAACTTGATCTCTCTCCGTCTATTAACTGCATCCATCTTCACTGCAACGTTGTTCTGATGATGTATGTCTGCATGCGCGCGCATGTGTATAGGTAGATAAGCTTAAAGACATGAATGAAAGAGTGTTGACACTGATTTGCGACTGTCTGAAGCCAGTGACGTACAGTGAGAACAGCTTCATTTTTCGAGATCCACTGGATTGCATTGTGTTCATTATCGATGGGACAATGTGGACCTACGGGTCGAGTGATAGTAAAGTTGGGCAAAGATTCTCATCAATGGCCATCGAGCGCCTCGAGAAAGGTCACTTTTACGGGAAAGAGCTTTTTGATCGGCCATCAGACTATTTCACCGAACTTCCAGTCTCCAGCAAACATGTCAAAAGTCTGACAAAAGTAGAAGCATTTGTGCTCATGGCCAAGGACTTGGAAACTCTAGTCTCCAGAGTCCCACTACAGTGGGCGAAGAAGGGTTCTCAAGAGGAGAAGGACATTGCAGCTTCTATGTTAGCAAACGCATTCCGTCGAGGAAGGAGATGGCGGTACTTGATGTATTAGATATGTTTTAAGAATCAACGGACATTAGCACGAGTAGTTTAAGTAATTCAGTCACTGCAAGTTTTTTATTGATGGTTTTTAATCTTAGGCTCCTCCAATTTCACACGATGAAATAGCCGATAAAGCCCAACCTCATATTATGTGCGACTCCAAAGGATTTCAAAGTTTCAATTTTGAATCTTTGATTGGCCGAATTTACAATTGACAGTGATATGATAGTGAGGTTTGACTGAATCTTTAATTAAATAATATGGTATAGTTCATTATAGTTACTGGCAATAATAAGTAAAAACTATTAAAATTGCTCACATGTGGGAAAAGGAATAGGATCCTCTTCGGACCCTTTTTGTGAGGATCTGGAGAATCCATTAATCGTGTATGTTCATTGTATATTGTACGGTTAGAAATTATTTTAAAATTGAATATAAATAGTACTTAACGAAAGCTAATCGTATGATATACAATGAACGGACATGATTGATTCCCGAATCCTTACAAAGTGGATCCTTATTTGTGGGAAAAGCCAAGCAATTTTCTCCACTAGGAACAAAAACATTAAAATAACATTAGAAAAGAGTAATACTACACCGACTACACTAATCACGTATTTGTATCATTATTTATACCACATCTTTAATAGGGAAAGCGCTCTCTAATACATGTATTTTTCATTTCTAGTAGAGAGATGATACAAATTTTCTACTTTATAGGCAAGCAATTTTCTACATTAAAGTCAAGTCGTCAGCGTATGCTCGTCCACCAAGTCAAGTCGGCAATGATAAAATTAAAGGAAAACTAATGAAAATTATTTGAAAACTTTGAGTTTTAACGATAATGACAAAATAAAGGGTAAAGTGAATAGTACCATGTTTGACTTTTTAGTGTAAAAATATGGTATTTCGTTAAAGTGAACCATATCGTGGACTTTTTATTAAAACCGTCTAAAATTAATCAAAACTTAAAAAAACAATGAAAAAATAATTGAAATTCCGAGGCCCTCATTGGTTTAAAATTGTGCCCGCGAGTGTGAGGAATGGATGAGTGTACTGGAAGCTTTCTTTTTTCTCAAAAAAAAGAAGGAAAAAAAAAAACAGGGGCTCTTGGTTCGCGTTGGATAGTGATTCAACGGAGTTGGGTCCTCTTCCGCCAGCAGGTTTGTGAGAAGAGGAGGGAAAAGGACAGGAGGGCAATCAACCATGGCACTGAATTTTAAGTGATGCAGATAGTTGTGGCAGTTGTGAAGGGGTCACAAGGATTTGGATCATCCAGATTCAAATTGTAACGATTGTAGAGATTCTCATATCTTAATCATTATCGTATATTTAATTTTAAATTAAATACAAATAGTACTTGATGAAAATTTGTTATGCGATGTACGATGTACGATGAACGGTTAGAATGTAAGAATCCCTAAGGCTATCTCCAACCGAAAGGTCCAGAGGGCCAGAGGGCCGAAAATAGCCCTAAAACCGTCTCCAACCGAGGGCTAGGCCTGAGAGCTCTGGAATCTGGGAGGGCTGGAGGGCTGGCTTAATTTTTTTTTAATGTTTTCTATTGCTGTCGGTTAAAACCGACAGCATTAAAGAAGTTTTTTTTTTACAAAATTTGTTTCAATTTTTGTTTAAATTCTATTTTTTTCCTATAACTTCTATTTTACAAAATTTGATTCATATTTTTTTTCCTATAACTTCTATTTCACAAAATTTGTTTCATAATTTTTTTCAATTCTATTTTTTTCCTAGGCCATTTATACAACATTAAATTAAATTAAGTAACATGAAACAACATTAAACAATATGAAATAACATTAAATAACATTAACCAACATACAAATTATACAACATAAAAAAACATTTAACAACATGAAACTTAAACAACATTTTTAAAAACATTTAACAACATAAAACTTAAAAGCCTACTCCATGCTTCTTTTGGCCCAAAGATGTGCAACAAGATCCTGTTGTAGGTACGTATTTGTGGCACGAGAACGTATCATTCTATAGCGCCTCATATACTCATTTATAGAGATACTACCAGTTCTTGGATTGAAAGGCAAATTAGGCCCATCATATATTTTTGCTAGAGCCCTTCTTGACCTATTTGGATCTTCTTGGTCATCATCGGACTCTCCATCAATATACCCATCTCGCTCATCCTCCACTATCATATTGTGTAATATGATGCAAGACATCATGATGGAGTTCAAATTTTCTCGACTCCACCCTATTGCCGGTTCACTGATAATCTTTCACCGTGCTTGTAGAATACCGAAAGCTCTCTCAACATCTTTCCGGTATGCCTCTTGGTGTGAGGTAAACAACTTTTCTGCATCATTCCTAGGGTTTGGAATTGCTTGGACAAGTGTCGCCCACTTTGGGTAGATGCCATCTGCCAAGTAATACCCCATATTGTATTCACGGCCGTTGATGTAGTAGTCAAGTTGAGGTGCTTTACCTTCCGTCAAGTTATTAAAGAGGGGTGAACGCCCAAGAACTGTAATGTCATTTTGGGATCCAGGCACTCCAAAGAAAGCATGCCAGATCCATGTGTCATATGAGGCAACTGCCTCTAACACAACAGTTGGCTTTCTCGACCTTCCGCTAAAGCTTCCGTGCCATCCAGTGAGACAGTTCTTCCAATCCCAATGCATGCAGTCTAATGACCCTATCATGCCCGGAAACCCACGGTCTTCAGCTTTGTGAATGAGCCGATTCAGATCTTCTTGATTTGGCTCTCGGAGGTACTCGTCTTTGTAAACCTGAACAATTGTGTTACAAAATTCTTCAAGAGTATCAAGGCATGTAGACTCAGGCATACCATGGGTTTCATCCATCGAATCAGCTGAGGAGCCATATGCCATCATTCGGAGTGCAACAGTAACCTTCTGATGAGGTGAGAAACCAGGACGGCCTGTTCTGTCCCGCTTCTGTCGAAAGTATGGATTGACCTGCTGGACATCACGAAGTAAACGCTCGAAGACATGACGCCTCATCCGGAAGCGACGTCTGAAATCCTCTCATGTGTACACCGAGTTGGGGTTGAAGTAGTTGTTCATCAGATTGGCATGCGCCATCGCTCTGTTTCGTGGTTTGTAAGAGCGACCAGCAACAGAGCCACCCCATTGAGGTTGTTCCTCAGTTGGCTGACACACCATGGCCGCAGCCATGGCTACTGCCATGTTTTGTGTGTTGCGCCTTACTTGAGCTTCTTCATCAGACTCCTCATCTTCTCGTCTCATTTGCGCCCATTTTGCTTCCAATTTGGAATTGGATGAAGATCCAAAGTTGGAATTCATTGCAAACTTGAATTGAAAGAGATTGAATTGCAAGAGATTGAATTGAAATAGATTGAATTTAAAGTTGTGTGAATTATAGCCCAATATCCACCCTATTTATAGCAAAAAAAATTCAAATCCAACGGCTAGCTGACGCCAGCATGATGTCAGCTACCAACGGCTTGCTGACATCATGTTGACGTCACCTAGCCGTTAGATTTGAATTTAAAT
Source organism: Malus baccata (assembly GCA_006547085.1). NCBI lineage: Eukaryota > Viridiplantae > Streptophyta > Magnoliopsida > Rosales > Rosaceae > Malus > Malus baccata. Next base: position 295,761 of record VIEB01000136.1, read on the forward strand.
TGTAGTTTTTAAATAATAAATTATGTTTGGCCCTATGGCCCTTTGGCCCTCGGTTGGAGACGGAGGCAAATATGGCCCTGTACTGTTCATTAAAATATTAATATCTTGGAGAATCTTGGAGGGCCAGAGGGCTAAAACGAGTCCTCTGGCCAGCCATCGGTTGGAGATGGCCTAAGATCTCCATAAAGTGGATCCGAAAAGGATCCTCTTCCGGGGTCACAAAACTAAAACCAAATAAATTTTGCATCACTAAATGCAAGTGACTTTTTACCACAATGGTAGCGATGAGTGTTGTCCTTGCATCGATACGTAAGTTTGAACTCAGTCGACTCCCTAATCTAACAAATTTATAGTGTGACAAAAAAAATTGCTAAATTAGGTGGCATAATTGAGAGCCATTAGATGAACTTCAGTGGCTAGGATTAAAGGCCTTGTGTAGTGTTGTAGGGGTAAAAAACCATGCAGAGGATCCAATTCAGAAAAGAAATAGTCTTGTGAGTCCCACACGCGTGGCACACATGTGTCATTTTTAGAAAAAGACCAAACATTGATCAAAGAGGGTTAGAGTTCCCCAAAGGGCTTCAATAATTAATAAATAATGCTTTCATGGTGCAATAACAGGATTCAATAATTAAGTGTTGCAAAGGATTCGAATTTTTTCCCTTCAAGTCTTGTCCCCTCCTTTTATTCGGGAGCCATTAGCCTTTTATTTTGAGCCATTCACGGCATTTTAAGGTTACTTCAAAGTTCAAGACCATGAAAAAAATACCCACTAATAAGAAGGTAGGACCCACAAAGTGGCTAATGATGAGGAGAGGTGGAGAGCTAAGAGTTAACCCTTCAATAAAAAGTGTACCATGTTTTAATTTAACTGGGTTCGCGTGATGGACGAGCTGGATCAAATTAAAAAAAAAAAAAAAATTTAATAGAAAAAGAAGAGTTTGCCAATTTTTGTTTTATCACCAAATATTAGATTCAACCATGTTTCCACCGTCCACCTTCTCACTAGTGCTATTACTTCTATTATTATTTTTCTCAGCAAAGTCTTAAACTTGAACAACTTCAACTGCTACGTAGATTGCTTGTCGACTTTGATAGATTGGTGGTATCACACTCTTCTCAAAGAAACCATACTTGACACTCACACCTCATATGCATATTGTGCATGTTGACCTCAACCGATTCCCCTCTTTGCAACTATAGGACAAAAGAACCATAAAAGCTATCATTTTACTGCATTCATAATAAATGAACAAATAAATGAATAATAAAACTGAAAATACTGAAAATGAAGAAACACTACAAATTCGTCGAAATTGCTACATACTTAAATAGTTAGTTGTTAGGTTAATGAGAATTGGTTGAGATCTAATCCACACTAGATATTCATCTAAACTTTCACTGAAAAAAAAAAATCCCAAACTGCTCAAATGCACTGTCAATGGCGTAGCCACCCACAAGGCTAAGGTGGGCTGTAGCCCAGGGAGGTTTTCTGTAAGGGTAGTGTTATTCGTGTACTTATTTTTACTTCTTACACACTTCTCTTAATTGTCGGTTCTTTAGATCGAATGAATTGAAAATGATCACTGACAAAATATTAATAAGGATGTGTTGGAAGTAAAAATAGGTTTGTGAATAGATCTATTCTTTTGTAAACTCATGCTTATAGTCTACTCAATTTCAATACATATTGTTATTTAATGTATATTTAGTAGAGGAGAGGTAGTAAATAATAGTTTTATGCTAAAAATTATAAATTAGTTTTATCTCCAATCCCCCTTTACTCTATTCTTTAAAGAAAACGACCATTTACCTTATGTAATTTAGCCTCTGTGCTTCTTACTCAAGAAAAGATTAATAAGTTCTTTAAATACACAATTAAATCCCTATCTCTGCAATTCCTGACTTTCCGTTGCAATTTTTCAATGAATGTCTCATTTGGTACGTTCTTAATCTCTTTATTTACTTGTTCTTGATTTAATTAGTAGGTTAATTATTTATATAGTCCTTGAATTTATCGGTTAGGGTTCTAATTTTGAGAATAGTTTATATTATATTGTTGTTCTTTTATATTGATTATTATATATTTTATATAAGCAAAAAAATAAACATATGATTTTATGGTACTATTTTCAACTAGCCCACCCAAGAAAAAAATCCTGGCTCCGCCCTTGTGCACTGTAATTTTGTATCATTTGCAAAATTACCTCCTGTAACTGGAAAGGGTGATGAAATTTGACAAAGTTTGATGCTTTTTAGGATTGACATGTCACTATCTTGATCTATTTTTCCTGCCCAAGATCATCCATTTGAATGTTAAACAAAAAAAAAATGATTGTAACGGATAACCTTTTATCACAGTAACAAAAAATAACTATAGCGTTCGATCCCCCAATTCTCCTCCCCGGCCCTAATATTGAAAACCAAGAACTATCTCAGCAATTGAAGAGATGGTCTCCAGGATCCCATTATCGGCGGCGAATGAGGCGGTGGACATATCCATGGAGATATGTAGGCAGTCCGGTCTGGATTCAATCACACACCCAATTAGCCTCATTCATCTCTTTCCAGTGTTTATAGGCAATTCATGCAAATTTAGCCTTTGTTCATGGATGTGTGAAAATTTGGTTCCAACAATTTGTGCTTTCATTGAGAGTGAACTCATATTTAACAAGTCTACGACCTCTGCTATGAGCAACAACAAATATCCCAACGGAGCTTTGATTGATGCTTTAAGGAACGAAGCGAGGGCTCTCTCTTCCTAAGCAGCGTTCTGCTATGAATCAAAACTAAGTGCTTAATTTCTACCTTTTGTCGAGAGACGAATAAATTCTTTGTTGATTCTACAAATACTTTTCTATTTTGTTGCTAGAAAACAATTGATCGAAATAACATGTCTGCTGTAGGAGTTTTGAGACTCTTATTGTCCCACATCAGGAAACATTGAATTGTCAATGATCTTTATATGGATCTAGTCCTTTATATTAGTAGTTAGGATTTAGACCATTTAGAAATGGATTGAAGGCTTGGGTTTTATGGTTGCAGAATTAGGTTTGTATAATATAGCCTAATACAATTAATATTAATTAATCAAGACAAGGGCCTTAGTCCTTGGAAGTTAAATTAATCAGATTCATTAATTTTAATTTCGGATTAAATTTTTAATTAATTTATTAATTAAAAAAACATTTTGATCAAGACACACAGCTGTTAGAAAGAGTTGTGTATTTCATAGTTTCCAAGTAAAATCATTTTTCAGATAGTAAACACACAAAATAATTCGCTAAAATTCTATAATTCAGTGCAAGTTGTAGAATAAAGTAGTTGTATCCTAGTCAAGCAGACGTTGTAGAACCATAAGCACAAGAGTGAGACAGCAATACTGTTAGAAGGACAGAGCTATTGCGCTAGCCTCTACCTTTGATTCAATCAAGTTAGTATCATTTTAATTTCTGTATTTATTTTGTTATTTCATTCAGTATTGTGTTGTGCGGAAGCGGCATTCAACTGTAAGTGAATAGTAAGTGAAACAGTAAAACAGAACAAAAACAACACCAACAAGA
>VIEB01000136.1:302985-345723 GCA_006547085.1 Malus baccata
AACACATCCATAACTTCACATTGCCACATACCAAAATTATTAGAGCCATTGAATTTATCAACCTTTAACCTTGTAGTAGTAGTTGGATGTTTATTGGATGTAGACGAAGACGATGCTGACCCCCTCTTTACAGATTCATCTTTATCTCCAGCCATCTACTCGGCACTGTTCACAAATACGGCACTGTTCACAGATACTGTAGCAGTTCGCAGTTCACTGTTCACGGAACTGTAGCGCCAACACTATTCATGGAACCGGGCTCTGATACCACTTGTTGTGCGGAAGCGGCATTCAACTGTAAGTGAATAGTAAGTGAAACAGTAAAACAGAACAAAAACAACACCAACAAGAACACCAAGATTTATACTGGTTCGGCAATGCCTACATCCAGTTTGGAGACGACGGAGTATTCCACTATAATCAATGAGAACATACAATAGTGTTTATCACTCAATTTCCCAAAGACCCGAATAACCCAAGCTCTCACACTTACAATAGGAAGAGAAAACAAATAAGATACAAAACAAGACAATTTGAGAAAATTCTTCTCTATGCCAAATGGCTTCTTGCTATTTTTTCTTCTCTCCCTTGTTCTTCTCTACTTCTCCATTCCATGCTTATGAGCTTCACCTTGCTCTCCTTTTATAGCCAAAGAAAAGCTTCTCAAAGACATCAATGGCCAAAGGCCTAACATCAAGTCAAAAAGAATTAGGCATAAGTGCATCCAATTTTGGTTTCCCACATGTAGCATGTCATCCAACAATTTTGACCACAAAAGTAGCCCAAAGATTTGGACTTTGACTACATGTTTGAGTCAATAATCAACATATTGCAAGTATATTTCAGTAATAAAGAATAAGTATTCCAAGTTGTGTATTTTTGTTATTTTTTGTTTTTGAATTGTTCTCCAAAATCTGCAAGACCCAGACTAGAAGGCGTTGATGGTAGAGAACGAGCAGAACAATATTACAGATTGCGTGAAGGCCAACTTGCTCTGAACTAAAACAACACAACTGCTCCGACGAGCATAGCAGAGTCCCAGCACGCGAAGAAATTCATTGGGGACAATCACCCCTAAAGAAAGCATAAAGTTTAACTCCAGAACTCCCCTGAAAATCCGAGGTTCCAGACGACCTCAAATCCATGGAAGAACGCAAGCACACAAGGCATACAAAGAATGAAGCTGGACTTGGCCTATTCCGAAATAAGTTAGCATGAACATTTAGGTTCACAAAAGCTTGCAAGGATGGATTATAATCCCTAAACCAAAGGCAAAGGCTAGTTTGGCTCTGTGCAGACCAATACCTCATCACAAATTCAACTCGTAAACCTCTTCTGAAGTCTACAATTAGCTTTACATGCGGACTCAGTCCAAGTCCATCAATGCTCTGACTGAGGCAGACGCAGAGCTCGTAAAATTCTTGGGTCAATTTATACCTTAAACTCATTTTGCGCACTGAAAATGATCATAATCGTAATATCGATTTTTCGAATGAATTTCAACATAAGGTCAGTTGGAGATGAAAGCTAAGACGCTGAAGATCATTGTCAAAACTGCATTCTCGTCATAACTGCCTACCTGTGGGAAAACAAAGATTTCAAAACCTTCCCGATTTTTCCAATTGACATGCCATATATGCGTGGAAAGATAAGAAGTAGAGCTACAATGTTATTATTTTTCCAGAATTTTCCAAAAAACAGAACAGTCTCGAATCTGGCATGCAAAGAAGCTGAACAGTAGTGGGCACTAATGGCGAGAGCTTGTCAACAACACCAATCCATTAGCATCTGCAGCAACGTCCTCAATTATGGCCAAGGACTCCGGGCAACTATAGCTCAGTATCTATCTATCTTTGGCCTCAAAACCATGCTGGTTGATAATAGCCAGACTAGCATTTCTACCAGGGATTGTTGATGTTTTGATGTTTATATTATTGGAGAAACAGTCAGTTTTATATATTATTTGATGCAAAATAATGATCAACTTAGAAAAGAGATCATTTAGTCGAGTCTTAAGCTGGGGAGACTTGGAAGAGTGATCTTCGCCTAGAACCTGCAAAATAAGACTCGGGTCACCCTTGACGCCAGTGTGATGCCGGCCGAAGGGTTCTACTAATTTAGAAGAAATTTTGGTAGAAGTAGGGGTGAGCACTTAGAACCGAAAACCGAAACTAAAACACGAATCAAATCGAACCGCACCGAACGGTTTGGTTTTGCGGTTTTGAAACCGAACCGCAACATAGAAAATGGTTTGGTTTCGGTTTTGGCTTTTGAAAACCGCACCGAAACCGAACCTCACCGTAAATATTAATAAACATTTAATTAAATATCCATATTAGATTTCATGTTTTAATTGGTCGTTTGATAGAATCCATATACTTAGTATAGACTAAACCACACTAGGAATATGATGACAGAGAATTGTACTCCGTTGAAAACACTCATAGACGAGTAATGCTATATTTACCATATATTTGTATTATATCTCTAATAGAGGTAGGGATCGCCAATGCATGTGGGTCTCATCTTTATTAGTGGTACAAATTATAGTACAAATAAGTAGTAAGAGTTGCATTTTGTTCATAGACCTCTCCATAAAGTCCTTTTTTTTGTCAAAATGTTGTCATAAACACTTTTTATTTTATTATATTAAAACAATTTTAATCATTTTAAAGACACGTTCAAATATACCAACAAAAAAAATTCATAAAATTTAATAAAACCCCTAAAAGGTAGTAACAAGGAATTTGAAACCCTCCATCCATGTTAAAAAGGGGCCAAAATGGATTTTGAGATTGACATAATTCCTTACCTTTTTTTCTTCGTCAAACAATAGATTTTTTTAATTAGATGTTAGATTAGGGAGCCGACATGGTTCGAACCCCTGTCGTAGTGTAAGGGCTTCTCCACCACTGTGGTAGAGGGCCACTTTCTGGCATAACTCCTTACTTTAGTCCTTCAAATTTGAAATCGATAGAAGTAATCTCTGAGTTTATGCATCATCAATCATTTTGGTCATGCTGAGAAATTTTTTTTGTTGTTACTATGAGTTAGAAAAATAGTATAAACTAATAGTGAAGTCACCCAAGAAATTTGTAGGTGTTGAAGAATATTTGGGATATCCTAAATTAATTTTAGAAAACATGTGGTGCGACTAAAACGACTCAAATTTTGGCTTATAATGAATCTTGTAAAAGTTCTTAAAATCGATTGGAAAACGTGAGTTATAACTTACAGTTTTTGTGAAAAAATTAAAATTTTTAGTTTTAGGAAATATCTTACGTGGGAATTAACAAAAATGTTGCAAGACATTTGGATGTGATTTTTCCTTTATTAGGTCCCGAAGCTATTTTTCATTCATTCTTAAAGTTGAAAATAGAAAAAAAATAATGAATGCTAATAGTGGAGCCCCCAAAGAGATGTGTAGGTGTACGAAATCTTGGAAATATCTTAAATTAACTTTAGAAAACATGTGATGCGAGTAGAATGACTCCAACTTTAGCTTATAACGAATGTTGTAAAAGTTCTCAAAATCGATTAGAAAATTGTGGGTAACTCACAGTTTTTGTGTGTTTTTAGCTTTAGGAAATATTTTGCGTCAGAGTTAAGATCTTGCAAAACCTTTGGATGTGATCCTACCATTATTAGGTCTCGGAATAATTTTTTATTGATTTTTAAACTTGAAAAATTAAAAAAAAAATCTTTAAATTTAGATTTTAAATCGTTGATTTCAAGTGTTTAAATATGAATTAAAATAGATTTTCTATAGAAAAAACATATTTTGAAGAACATGAATATGATAGTTTGTTGTTATGGTAAGAGAAATAAAAGAAAAATTAACAAATATTAAAATATTAAAAAAATAAATGAAAAACTAACATGAATATGAATTATAATATAGTCGCTAGAAATCTGGCGACTTGATACGGGATTAGTCGCTAGCGTACTAGCAACTATACTTTAAAAAATCGCTATCAAAGTACCGATCGCATATTTTTCTATTTTTTTATTCTTTTCTCTATTTTTCTTAAAAAAAAACTAATGAAAATGGTTTAAAAACTTAAATACGTTACTTTATTTAAATTAAAATACTTTTGAATTTAAATTTAGATTTGTATCTTGTTTTCAAATTTTTTGACATGGATTATAAGAAACCATTCTGCATTTCGGCATCCACAAATATTTTTGGGGCCTCGCCATTGTTTATTAAATTGAGAATATTTTGTCATTTTAATTCTTATTTAAGTAAATTTTTTATGAGAATGATTGATGATGGACAAATTCAAAGAACATTTTTAACTATTTTGAATCTCAAAAATGAGAGTAAAGAGTTATGTCAATCTTAACAATTTTTTGCTAAAAGAGAGGGAAGGTCGTTGTTGGCGAGAGATTTTGTAAGATCCCACATCGCCCAAGGGTGAGGATCCTATAAGCCTTATATGTACATACCCACCTCCAATTAGCACGAGGCCTTTCGGGAGCTCACTGGCTTCAGAGTTCGTCAGAACTCCGAAGTTAAGCGAGTTCGGGCATGAGCAATCCCAAGATGCGTGACCCGCTGGGAAGTTCTCGTGTGAGTTCCCAAAAACAAAACCGTGAGGGTGTGGTAGGGGTCCAAAGCTGACAATATCGTGTTACGGCTGAGTCGAGCCCGGGCGGGGATGTGATGGATTTTTCAATGTAATCGCAACACAAGATAGTATATCACGTGTTACTGTATAAATGGGGACAGGTGGTAGACTTGTCACCCGCCACTCTCTCTCTCTCCCTCCACGCGTCTTTTTCCCAACCTTCCCTGCTCTCTCTCTGTGCGCCTCTAATTTTGGCTCGCACGCTCTGTTGTTATCTCCCTCACTGACCCTCCCCTTCCAAATTCTGTTACCTCACTCCCCTACAAGGCTTCACCTATAAAGCTTCACCATACAAAGTTTAACCTTCAAAGCTTCACCCAAAAAGCTTGACCCAAAAAAGCTTCACTTTTAAAGCTTCACCTACAAAGCTTCACCTTCAAAGCTTAACTTACAAAGCTTCACCTACAAAGCTTCACTTACAAAACTTCACCTACAAAGCTTCACCTTCAAAGCTTCAAATCTTCACCTACAAAGCTTCATCTTCAAAGCTTCAAAGCTTCAAAGCTTCAAAGCTTCACCTACAAAGCTTCACCTTCAAAGCTACAAAGCTGCACTTTCAAAGCTTCACATATAAAGCTTCACCTACAAAGCTTCACTTTCAAAGCTTCACAACAGGTCTGAGCAAGGGAGGATAAGGAACAACTTTGATGAAGAAAGTATATTGATCTGAGCAAGAGAAGATGGAGTTTCGAACCTCACAACAGGTCTAACAGGTTGACAGGCAAATAATGAACGATCACTAATCATACTTTAATTTCTGGAGTTATATTACTCCAATGGGTCTCAAATTTGGATATGTTGTAGTTAACGAGTTAAGGAACAACTTTCATGAAGATGGCTTTGCAATTTGAGCTACAGAGGATGGTGTTATATTGCAGTGACCGAGTTGAACGGATGTGATTGCAGGATTCTCGAAATCTTTGTCGGATCATCTTTGTGAAGATTTCGAGAATCCTCCAATCACATCCGTTCATTGTGTATCGCACAGTCAATTTTTGTTAGGTACAGTTCATATTCAATTTTAAATAAAAAAAATTACAATGATTTCTGATCGTAAAATGTACGATGAACGGATGTGATTTGAGAATTCTTGGAATTCTCTTCATATTGGTAGATCAGGAGCCAATCGTAAGTTGACAAATGGACGAGTCTTTTTCGGGTCAAACCGAAGATCAGGGTTTAACTCGGTTGCTGGGTGATAAATCCAGGTGCTGGGTCAAGACACGGCCAATCTATTGTACGGCACTTGGGCGACGTTGCCATGGTTGAGTCAAATTGGGTCCATGTTCAAGAGTTGGGTAGATAATAGTTGACGACTGGAAATCTGGAAGACCTTGACTTGATCAAACTTTGCCAACATGTAAGCATGCTGCATGGAAGAGATGGAAGGGATGAGTCTTCTTGACAAGGACAAGGATTGTCTGCCCTCCTAGTTGTGGTGCCTATCCATGCCCTCCTATTTTGTGCGGTTACGGTTAAGCCACGTCAACATTTTATATTAATTTTTTAATGAGATAATAAGACAAAAAATAATAAAAATATAAAATATTAACGTGATTTAACCGTGACCGCACAAAATAGGAGGGCATGCAAGGGCACCACAACTAGAAGGGCAGACAATCCTTGTCCAACTCAACCTTGTCGTGTCTTGAGTAGGGAGTTGTACGGATTTATATTTTGATACTCAGCCATCCATGAAATAAACATATATAATTTTAGAATAATTGGTGGGTGAGCTAAACTAAAATTATTACTACGAAATCAAATTGTTATATTTTTTTGTTACTTACATAAAATTACATAATAACAAGTCTGAAAGCAATAATTTAAAATAAGAAATAATACAAGTTTATATGATAAATTATATTTCTAAGAAATCTATCAGAAAAAATATATTAAATTTAGAACTGAATTTTTAAAGCATGAACTCTTAAAATTCAAACAATAAACAAATAAAATTATCAAAACTTAATAATAAAGTGATAAAAAACGTACCTGTTAATGAGAAAAATCAATAAACATTCTCACTTGCATGCTCAATTTCTGTGTACTGCAGACGAAATTCTTTGAAAAGTAAAAAAACGGCCACTATTGTATTGTACCCCTCTCAAAAAGCCGAAATAATAAAATATTAAAACTTAGGTAACCTAATATAATAAAATATTAAACTTACTTTTCAAAGCCGATGGCTACTCCTAGAAACCTAAACTAGTCAAATATAAAAGTCTATGGACTATTCCCTAGAAAACCTGGGAAACGTGCATCAGAAACTTTAATTAATTTTTTATTGTTAACTAGAGACGTGTGTAATTTGAAATATAATATTATTAAATTTCGGTATTGATTAAAATAAATAATTTATTTAATATTAATTAACTCTTGTTTTTTCAAAAAGTAATCGTACTTTTCAAAACTTTTACTTATTGAAAGGATTATAACAATTAAAAATAATAAAATATTTTAAATTATTAGTATTTTTAACCTTAAGCAACTAAAACTCTTCCTGTGCAGCTATGCTAGAGCCCACCCTAGTCTTGTTACTGTCTCTGCCGTTGAAAGTTATATTGCTTGACAAAATGATATAATAGATAGAGGCACAAGGCCTAAAAATTTAAGGGAATGAGGCATGCTGTGTATTAAGGTCATTTCCAACCAATGGTTGATCAGAGAGCTCATTTTAGTCTTCTGGCCCTACAAGATTCTCTAAGATATTAACATTTTAATAAACAGTATAGGACCATATTTGCCTCCGTCTCCAACCGAGGGCTATATGGCTCATTTTAGCCTTATCACAAAAAACCGTCTCCAACCGAGGGTCATAGGGCCAAATATAATTTATGTTTTTTAATGTTGTATAATTTGTATGTTGGTTAATGTTATTTAATGTTGTTTCATATTGTTTAATATTGTTTCATGTTACTTAATGTAATTTAATGTTGTATAATGACTTAGGAAGTTATAGGAAAAAATAGAATTTAAAATAAAATGAAACAAATTTTGTAAAATAAAAGTTATAGGAAAAAAATAGAATTTAAAATAAAACGAAACAAATTTTGTGAAATAGATAGGAAATAAAAATTTAAAATAAAATGAAACAAATTTTGTCAAATAGAAGTTATATGAAAAAATGGAATTTAAAAAAAATGAAACAAATTTTGTAAAATAAAAGTTATATGAAAAAATAAAAGTTATATGAAAAAATTTGTAAATAAAAAAAAAACTAAAAAAAAAAAAAAAACTAGCCGTTTCATTTGAAATTTTTAATGTTGTTTCATAATCTTCTGGCTTAGCTCTTCGATTCCGTGGGACCCTTCCAGATTCCATAATCTTCTGACTTAGCTCTCGGTTAGAGACTGTTTTCAGACTATTTTCGGCCCTTTGACCTTCTGAATCATTCGATTGGAGATAGCCTAATGTCTTCGATTTTCGCTGGGCAGATTCATTCATTGTGTCAAACACAGCAACACTTCATATGGCATTCCTTTTTCTTTTCTGTTTTTCCTTTGAATGAATAGCCATATATGCCACTCTCAAATATGAATAAACTGCGTACTCATTGTTCGATACAAAAAATTAAACAGTACTCTATTTTACTTGGGCACTGACTCTTCAGTAGGAGTTTTAAACTTTTTATTAACAACTTTATGAATGCACACGGGTTTTCTCAACAAAACCTATCAAATCACCCTCAGTGGCCAACCAAATATCAAGCGATGTGCTATTCACATATCCCTTTTTACTTCTCACACACATCTTATTAATTTATGTCTGTTGATATTCTTCAATTCATCCGATCCGACGGTCGAAAACTAAAAAAATGTGAAAAAAGTAAAAAAAAATGTGGATATCATATCCCAATATCAATCTTCTTTTTCCCAAGAAAGAAATATTGCATCAGTTCCAACTTCCACGAAGTGGCACACTATGGCCCTTCTAGATTTGCAGAGGATGCAAAGCACATGGCCTTTGAATGAGATGGTAAGATTTGGAGCAGCCGAAGAAGTATAGAGAGGATCTAGAAGTCTTGTCACATTAATCAATTCATATCCGCACAAATAGCGCTACAAGCCTACCATCCGTACTTAATTTTAAAGAAAACTTAATTAAAAAGATTTTCAAAATTTTGAGTTATAACGAAAAATATAAAAAACGTGTTGTAAGTGAATAATATCATAATTGATTTTTTAGAGTAAAAATATGATTTTTCGTTAAAATGAAGGGTACCGAAAAATTTTTCGTTAAAGTTTTCTAATTTTTAATGTATTTTCGTTCCATTTTTTATGAAATGACCAAAGTATCTATGGCACCGGTTACAAAATTATTTTTGACCCCTAAGCTCGAGACAAGTTATTTAACATACATTTTACTGAAGAACAATCTTTTCACAGTACCACTGTATAATTAATCCTTGTATACAATGACACAGCCGATTCTCAAGGTTTCGGTCGGACTACTTGTTTATTTCTTATTCATGTTCCTCTCCCACTGACTTTGTGGACCATTTACATTATTATTCGAATAAGAATGCATTATTAAAGCTTAAAAAAACTAGTTAGATCGGTATCATAACATAATTAATGTACCAACCTGGTGTATCCCAAGCTTACAACATATTATGCCCAAAAAATAATTATTTAGTATTTGGTAAATTGGTACGTGCCAAAGAAAAAAAAGGTGCTAGTAGATTAATTGGAATTTGATTAACAGTTTAGGTATATAATTGGATATATTGAATGATATATGAAGCATGTGGCTCTCTACTACAGTGATAGAGACAAGTGTTGCCCTAGCATCATAATGTAGGTTCAAATTTCGTCGGCTCCCTAATTTAACATCTAAAATAACAAACATATCATTGGACAAAAAAAAATTGATAAATGGGTTATAGGGATCATAGATGGGTTGATAACCTAATGTCTTTGCCACACTGTAATATATTCTCTTTTAAGAAGGCAGAGCTGATAGATGTTTGTGGGGTGGGTGGGGGTATATATATTTATGGGGAAACTGTCAATTTAGTCCCTGAATTATCACCTTAATGAAAATTAGGTCTCTAAACTATTTTTTTCAGAAAAATTAATCCCTTAATTATAAAAATCTGCCAATTACATTCCTAATGTTATATTCGAAGCTACTATATTCAATCTTCCGTCAATTTAAGTCACGTTATTTGCATGTGATACACATTGAAAGGTAAATTGGTAGTTTTTCATAAAGAAATAGTGTATAGAGTTAACTTTGGAGGATAAATTGGTAGTTTTTCCATAAAGAAATAGTGTAAGTTAATTTTTGAGGGTAAATTAGACATTAAATTCGCAACCTATATGAAATGTTAAGCACTGATAGACCAGAAAATGATGGTATTACACTCTAAAGAGTGTCAAGTGACTTAAGTTGATGAAAAATTGGATAAAATAGCTTTGAATACAATAGTAGAGATGAAATTAACAATTTCTAATGAATTTAAGGACTTATTTTACCGAAAAAATAATTTGGAGACCTAATTTTCATTGAGGTGATAATTCAAAGACTAAATCGGCACTTCACCCTATATTTATATATGTACCTCCTTCTAGGAAACTTTCAATTATTGATTCCTCACCATCCTTTTAAGAGTTTAGTCAAAAAGAGCAACTGGATAAAGTTTGACTCAAAATCGGAAAAAAAACAAGCATATCATGCAACTTGACAGCCGTCGTTTGGAACTACAAGTTGAACTTAAATTAAACTAAATGAAGAAGGAAGATTAGGATCATATTTGGAAAAGACTTGGACAAGTTCTTCGTCAACGACTGCGTACAAATAATTAATGGTTAAACCAAGACTTGGACAAGTTCTTCATCAAAGACTATGTGCAAACCATGGTTAAACCATAATTGCTAAAAAATTGAATCCGACACAATGTTCTCTTCCACATTGCCAATCATTTGCTTCCAAAGAAACCCCCCGATATCTTTCTAGCTTGTAAGTTCATCAATACATTAAACATACTGCTACCAGTATTAGTTCATCAATACAATATCATTTTGTATCTACCAGTAGTACAACCCCATACAACATCTTTAAATATTTCACTTTCATATCTCAAATACTATTTTATTTCAATTTCATACATCCATTACATTTTCTATCAATTTTTTTTTCTTTCTTCTTCTTGCAGTCGCTAGGGGAGGGGGTTCAAATTTTTTTTTCTTTTTCTTCTTCCTTCTTTTTCTTCTTCTTCCTCTTCTTCCAGATCTGGTCGCTGGGCTTTTTTTTTTGTATAAAAATTCAGGTTTAAAAAAAAATTAAAATTAATTTTTTTGCCACGTTGGCAATCACCTCAGCACTTACCGGATCAATAGATGGAAAATGTAATTGATGTATGAAATTGAAATAAAATAGTATTTGAGGTATGAAAGTGAAATGTTTAAAGATGTTGTATGAGGTTGCCATAAACCTCAAACCTAACGAGGTATGGTGTAATTTACCCTTTAAACTATTACTTTTCTTTTTGTATGGCTGATGTGGGATTCAACAATAACAAACTTAGAAAGTTATATTGCTTGACAAAATGATATAATAGACAGAGGCACAAGGCCTAAAAATTTAAGGGAATGAGGCATGTTGTGTAATTAGTCTTTTGATTTTCGCTGGGCAGATTCATTCATTGTGTCAAACACGGCAACACTTCATATGGCATTCCTTTTTCTTTTCTGTTTTTCCTTTGAATGAATAGCCATATATGCCACTTAAATATGAATAAACTGCGTACTCATTGTTCGATACAAAAACTGAAACAGTACTCTATTTTATTTGGGCAGTAACTCTTCAGTAAGAGTTTTAAACTTTTTATTAACAACTTTATGAATGCACATGGGTTTTCTCAACAAAACCTATCAAATCACCCTCAGTGACCAACCAAATATCAATCTTCTTTTTCCCAATAAAGAAATATTGCATTTTCTTCAGGCTCTTCTACTCTTTGGCCACGTGTTGATCATCCTGTGTATCTTTTTTTCCATTCTGACTTTTTTTTTTATAAAAAAACTAATGAAAAGTTAAAAAAAAACCTTCATTTTTAATAAAAAGTCATTTTTGAAGGTATAATAAATAGTAACAGGTAAAGGTAAACATATAATTTTTCGTTAAAAATGAGCGCCTGATGTGTTTTGTTAAAATTCCTCTTTTTTTTTCCTGCGTCGCCGTTCGACTCCCTCTTCGATTCTAGGGTTTTTTCCTTGCCTAATCCACACCTGGCAGCAATAGTGCATGCCTTTCCACCAAAAATTAATTAAAAAACCTTACCTAATCCACACACCTGGCAGCAATGATGCATGCCTTCCTTTCCACCAAAAAATAATAAAAAAAAAAATTCTGGAACATGCAGGAACAAAAATCTGGAACATGCAGAAAAGGGGAGAAAGGAAGAAAGAGAAACAAAAGCTGAGTGAGAGAGGGCGCCTACCCACCAGAATTTTTTTATATATACTAAAATCCAAACACAACTTACTTTACTGTTCATTAACAGTAAAGTGACGAAATTGCCCTTCAAAATTTTTGTTCCGCTCGTTTTCTTTCCTGCTTTCTGCAGCGATTCCTTTTCACTGCTTTTGGTCGATTTTTTTTCCCATTTCTTTTGGTTCTCTTCTTTCGTATCCCTCTCCTCTCTCTTCTCTCTTCGCTTCTGTTGGTCTCAAAGAGGATAGTTTTGTGGAGAGTTCTTCTAATCTTGCATCTACAACTTTTTTATGCAACTGTATGGATTGTGTTCTGTTCAATTTTAGATGTTAGAAGCTTTTAATTTTTTTTGGTTCAATTTTAAGTGGGTTGTTGCTTTCGGAGTTTTCGTTTGATGACAGAGATGGGGTTTTTTGGGGAGAAGCTTTTAATCCGTGAGTTTTTTAGCTAGGTTGTGTTGTGGGTCTTGACAAATTTCTAGCATGTTTATGCATGCTGTTTTTGTTTCGGTCCTCATAGATTTTTTTTTGGCCGCGGGAGGCACCCTTTTTGGTGAGTTTTGGGCGTTTCTGAATACAGATTTTTGTATTTTTTTGGTGTGATTTTCGATTTGTGAATGGATTTTCTGTTGAAATTGTTTCTCTTCTAATTTTTGGTTTTTTTTTTTTTTGGTTTTTTTGGTGCCATCGGGTTTTGCATATGGGTGTATAATCAGGTTTTCTTTTGAATTTCAGGGGATTCAGGTTTTTATTTTTTCTGGAACTTTTGTCTGCAGCTTTGGTAGACATTTGTGCTTAAGGTGAGAAACTTTGGTTGCTCGCTTTTGGGTTTTGTTGTAGAATTAAGTTTTTTTTTTTTTTTTTAGAGTTCGTGGTAATTCATTTGTTCTTCTTTTTTCCTACATCTGAAAAATGCCACCTGATGTGAGTTTATATTTAAATATGAATATCAAAATTGGTTTTTTGTGCAAATTTTCTTTTTCTGATTTTTGGGTTTTTGATTTCAGGCATTAGCGCCGTCGTTTTCCGAAATCCTCTGTACTCAAAGGTAAGCAATTAAAATTTTTGTTTTAAGTTTTATTATATTGGAGTTAAATTCGGTTGCACCTTGGAGTTGGTTTTGTTTAAGCTTTTCTTGAATTTGAATTTGGTTGTTTCTTGGGGTTGATTTTGTTTAGTTTTATTTATGCTTTTAACTTAAGGAGTAATGCGGGGTTGATTGAAACAAGCATATGCTACATGGCATATGCCCGACATGATTAGGACTTTAATATCACGATACCAAGAAAGACAGATGCATCTATGTGTTCCTACTGAGTCAAGTAAGGCATCGTATGCACAGCACAATTCCTGACTAATGAATGCCCTATTGTGGGTACGAAATAAACCATTTTTTATGTCTTATGTCATTTGGACCTTTAGTTATGTAACAAACTGGTCATTATGTTGCAGATTGAGACAAGTTTTGGAGAAGAAAACAAATTTAATTAAGTTTGGAGTTGATTTTGTTTGAGTTTGAAGTGGTAAGTTCTTCAGCCGATTTGGGGTGGGTAATTTTGTGATTTGAATATTCTGTGCTTAGAACTGTAAATTCTGTGCAAATTTCAATTTTTTTAATTTTATTTTGGGGGTTTTATTTTCAGGCTAGAACACCATCGTTTTGTGAAGCCCTCTGTACTTAAGGTAAGAAATTTAAACTTTTGGTGGATCTAGAGTTTCGTTTAAGTTTGATCACATTGTTTCAGTATAATCATTTACATTGATTATATTGGAGTTGAATTTGGTATTATGTGTGTTGTAGCTAAATTTCATTGCGTTCTTAGATGAGTTGGTTTGTTCCAAGTTCCAGATAGAGAATTATTTTCATTTGGGTAAATGCATTCAACTCCAAACATTATATAACTAAAGGTATGGAATAATCAATGCTGATTTAAATATACATAATTATATATGTATTAAAATAATTGACACCAGAGTAAACCCTATTAACTTTTGACTTATCAGTTCTGATCATTTTTCTCCCCCTCAAACAAAATGCAACAATCCAATTTTAACTGTGCAAGTCATGCTACAATCTGATATTGCTCTAACAACTTTCCAGGCAGAGTTTGTTTGTTGGCGGAGGAAGGGAGCAGTGTTAAGATTTTGCAGGTTAGATGTTAGGGTGATGGAAAAATGGGAGAAAGGGCATGGAAGACAGATTTGGGATTAGGGGTAGCAAAACAGAGGAAAATAATACGATAAGGGAATGAACTCAGTTCATTTTTCGTTAATATTTTTTTTTTTTTTAACTGGTCTGGGATTATGGAACTAACTACCAATTGACAATATTAGATTACATTTGATCAAAGAAACCATGATATATTATCACTGTCAATGATATCCATTGTTAGTATCTTGGGCAATCGGCACTCTTCTCATTATAAATAATAAATAAATATTCCAAATGCTAAAAATGTAGTCTGCTTATGCTTCAGTTATAGGTATTAATCTTATACATCTGTTATAAGTTGAAGACCTTTTCATTTGATGAAATCATATGTCTACACCTTTCAACTTGCTCTTTTAATTTATCATTCTACCAATTTTTATCTGCTTTCTTTTAACATCTCTCTCTTTTTTTTTCTCATTCAAATATGCATTACTGATGCTTTGTTATGCACCTAGCTCTTTGCTTCTGCTGCCTACTATCATTTTCTTCTATTGTAATAGAACTTTTTACATGTTTATAAACTTTTAAATGCGGGTTCTATTACTATTATCCTCTAGAACGTCAAAAGTGAGATTTGGCCTATTTTTTAATAAAGTATTTTTTGTATTTTGTTGTGTATAGTGAAAATTCTAGAGTAAATTACATTTTACCACCTCAAGTTTGGGATCGATTTCAATTTCTTACACCTTTAAAACATTTCAATTTCTTACATGTTTAAAATATTTCAATTTCATACCTTAAGTATTATTTTATTTCAATATAATACATTCGTTCCATTTTCCATCTATTGATCCGTTAAGATCTGATGTGGCTGCCATCTGTGTGCCGCATGGCAAAAAAAATAATTTTTTAATTAAAAAAAAAAAAACCTGAATCTTATAAAAAAAATAAAATGAAAACGCAGAACCCAACCCCACCTCCCTCGCAACCCCTCCCCACCCCTGTTCTCCCTCCCGAGCCTCCCAACTCCTATTCGATTTGAATTTGTATGCGCTCCCAACTCTTCTTCGGACAGGAATTTGTATGCTACAACCATTTCCACCCCAACCTGTAGCAAATGCAGAGCCCAAACTCCATGGTTGCCCCTCCACCCTCATTCTCCAACATCTCCCCTCCCCCCAAACTACCACCCAATTTGAGCTACTACGCCATAAACCTCCCTGAAAGAGTGCCAGGCAGAATGAGAGTTTCTCACTCTCTCATACTCCTCTTTCGATGGCCTCCATGGCTGTCACCATCACAGCCAACCGCAACAACCAATCTTCCATCTTTTCAAACCCTAGCACAAAAGTTACTACATTTTCCCCAAATTTAATTATTGCAATTAAGCTTTCCCATTAATTTAATCATTATTTAAAACCACATCACACCCAGAAACTGATGCAGTTGCACATGAAGTTCAAAGGTAAGAACCTTAATTTTCCCCTAAATTACTCAAATCTCCATCTGGGTTCTGCTCATTTTTCGATTCTGCAAGCTGGGTTTTGCTTATTTTTCGATTTTGCTAATTTCCCCCAAATTACTCAAATCATTATCGCCCAAATCTCCTCTTTGAGTCCCCCAAATCTCCCTTCCATTATATTTAAAGAAATTAAAAAAAAAAAAAAAAACCCATATCTTCCCACTCGGCCACCCCCTCCCCATCACCACCGCAGAGCTCTCTCGTTTCCAGTTTTCAATACTGGAAATAATCAATTAAAAAAGAATGAGAAGGAGAGGCCCCCGAGTTCTTATCGACGCTCACCAAAAAGGAGATCGAGGAAGATTTGAAGAAAGATGCTCAGACTTTGAAGGGCGAGAGATGGAGTTGTTGAAGGGGAGAGGGTGGTGGTTTGAGTTTCGGGAAGGATTTTTGGGTGTTTATTTTTTTTATTTTTTAATAGGGTAAATTATTATAATTTTTTAAATGTATAAAAAATTACTTTTTTGGTGGCATAAAAGTGGTAGCCATGTTAGCACTTAATGGAACAATTGATGGAAAATGTAACGGATGTATTATATTAAAATAAAATAGTTCTTAAGGTATGAAAGTGAAGTGTTTTAAAGATATTGTATGAGGTTGCAATAGACCTCAAACCTGAGATGGTAAAATGTAATTTGCCCAAATTTCTAAAATATTTTGGTAGTAGTCTGATTTCATTTAGTGTCACATCCAAAATAGTCTGATTTCATTTAGTGTCACATCCCGGTCCGGGGCAGACCACTTCCCGGGCCCGCTCTATCACCGTAGCACGATATTGTCAGCTTTGGGCCTCGACCACGCCCTCACGGTTTTGTTTATGGGAACTCACGAGTAACTTCATAGTGGGTCACCCATCTTGGGAGTGCTATGACCCCCTTCTCACTTAACTTCGGAGTTCCTACAGAACCCGAAGTCAGTGAGCTCCTAAAAAACCTCGTGCTAGGTAGGGATGAGAATATACATTTTAAGGATCACTCCCCTGAGCGATGTGGGATGTTACAATCCACCCTCTTTAGGGACCCGACGTCCTCGTCGGCACACTTTCGGTTAGGGATTGACTCTGATACCATTTGTCACATCCCGGCCCGGGGCAGACCATTTCCCGGGCCCGCTCCACCATCGTAGCACGAGCTATGACCCCCTTCTCACTTAACTTCGGAGTTCCTACGGAACCCGAAGTCAGTGAGCTCCTAAAAAACCTCGTGCTAGGTAGGGATGAGAATATACATTTAAGGATCACTCTCCTGAGCGATGTGGGATGTTACAATCCACCCTCCTTAGGAACCCGACGTCCTCGTCGGCACACTTTCGGTCAGGGATTGGCTCTGATACCATTTGTCACATCCCAGCCCGGGGCAGACCATTTCCTGGGCCCGCTCCACCACCGTAGCACGTTATTGTCTGCTTTGGGCTTCGATCATGCCCTCACGGTTTTGTTTCTGAGAACTCACGAGCAACTTCCCAGTGGGTCACCCATCTTGAGAGTGCTCTGGCCCCCTTCTCACTTAACTTCGGAGTTCTTACGGAACCCGAAGCCAGTGAGCTCCTAAAAGGCCTCGTGTTAGGTAAGGATGAGAATATACATTTAAGGATCACTCATTTAGGTGATGTGGGATGTTACATTTAGTTCACAGATACACAGTACAATTTTAACTGAGTTGTTTGTGTTTAAGATTTGGTTTATATTTAGAGAAATGAGCTGTTTGCCATTAGGTCGCTCCACTCTCTCGCTCTCTCCCACAATCCAACCACATTTTATACTCCACTGTCAGGTTATTACTAGGGTTTCTACAGGGCTTTGGAGCGCTCGATCTTCTTCATACTGACGGAATAGCGGGATGGCCGAGGCAGTCCTCCAAGTACTACTGGAGGGTATATTTGAGCGGTTAGTCCTTTACAATATTAATACTGCAATTTTTTTTCCTTCTAAAATAGAATATATGGAGACCCTAATTAAGAGGGATCTCTCTTCATGGTTGATGGAGTTGAATATTAGAGTGCGCAACGAACAAGACTAACAAGAATAATAAGAATATTATTAAAAGAACGAGAATGCCGAAACGGCTACAAAATCCTAAGAGGCTACATTGTGACTAACTTGTTCTCAAACTAAATTACAATCTCTATTTATAGAGCAATAAACCAAAAAAACCTTAATACGTAAATGCCAAAAATACCTTACTATAAAATCAAATCAAATCTCTAATTAATTTCCTAAATAAACTTAATAAATTCCAACAGATGGAGCGGGATGGATCATACCAGCAGCAGTATTTAAAATGTCGATATCGGTAAAAATATCGATGTATAAATTTGTGGTAATGTCAAGTAATATATCGATCGATCGGTTGCTTTCAATAGAAATTTAAAAATAAAATTTTAGAAAATGTCATACAATGTTTTAGACAAACTATAAGAGTTTTTCCAAACCGATATGTTGAAAATATCGACGAAATCTGTCAATTTTAGTTGAAATTCAAGGACTTACCTGATATGAGGTGAAGTTTTTATACTTCATCCCATTTCATATATTTCTCTTATCTTTCCGATATTGACCGAATCAAAGAAAATTTAAACACTCTTTACCAATAGTGTCATGTATTAACTATAGTATATGGCAATCACCTGGTGATCAATACTTGGACATTATTCAAGAATTACGATTGTACTGTGGCTGTGCTATCCTACTACATGAATAGCAGTGGAATCTCTGCTAAGAAGCTGGTCGTATGTTGTAGCTTCATCATTATGTTTCTGATTGTATTGTTAATTTGTTGTATCTTTGTGCAGTGAAGCGGAGTCATGGTGGTACAAGTTTGTTACAATATCATTTGTGGTTGCCGTGACAATGGATCCTTTGTTCTTATATATTCCAATCATCGATCAGGATAATAAGTGTCTTGGAATGGACAAAAAGTTGTGGACCGTTTCTCTTATTTTCCGATCACTCTCGGATTTCATTGCCCTGGTGCATTTGCTATATGGACTCCATGTGCTTTTTAAAGAAGTTAAGGGGAATAGGCCACAAGTTTTCAAATATCTAGGAAAAACAGTATCGGCAGTATTTATCACCTCCGTCGGTATTGACGTTGTGGCTCTTCTTCCTATCCCACAAGTAAGAGAAATGATATAAATCTGTGTACGTACGTACATACATAAATACATACATGCATACATACACACATACATAAATATAGCTTGTTAATTAAGCAATTTTTAGAGATACTTAACGCATTTTTAATTATATTTATTTTCTCTGATGCAGCTGCTAATAGGAGTTGCTTTTTACAAAATATGGGGCTCTGGATCTTTTCGACTGCTTAATCTTATTATCAGTTGTTGCCTTCTTGCTCAATATCTACCAAGGATATACAGAATTCGCCGTGACTTCAAAAAAATCAGGAATATTGGAATATCGTTTAAAGCCATGGTCTATTTTTATGTCTACATTTTTACCAGTCACGTAAGTTTCATCTTAAGTTCACAACTTATCGAGAAATTCCATGTCTAGAGACACAAATTAACTATAAACAGAACCACTCTAAATAAGGCTAGATAGAATACCATGAAAAATATTAAGGTTTCACCATAAAACTAGGGAATTGTTATTAGTACTTTAAAAAACTCATTCTACACTCCAAATTTTCGCTATTAGGAAAGAAAATTACACTTGTGAGGAGTGTAGAATGAGATTTTTGAAGTGCCAATAACATTTTCCTAAAACTAATTAGCAATATAGAGAGTAGCTCAATCACCTATAAGTACTAGCTTGGCGCTCTTTTTTATTTTATTATTTATTTATTATTTGATAATATCTAAACATCAATAAAACCCATTTTGTCAACCAAAATTGAGTTAAAAGATAATTTGGTCTTCTATCACAAAATAAAATTATAGGCAATAATGTAGTTTTACACAAACTAAATTTTGATTTTTTTTTCTAGCCTCACCTATATGTCATTCTATTATACCTCTAATCTGAAAAAAATAAAAATAAAAAAAAACTACATTTTTTTCTCTCTTTCTCTCTCTCACATTTATCTCCAACTTCCCTCTTCTTCATATATATATATATATATTTTTTTTTCCTTTTTTCAATCTTTGATATTTGCACACACAAGCATATGCTAGTATTATTTATTGTTTTGCTGTTTTATTTTATTTATTTAATTCACTTGTTTCAGTTATTATTGCTTTTCATTTATCTATATATATAAAGTGAGCAGTCCAAATAGGTGAAGCATTCAAAATACCATAAATTGCCCTTCAAGAATTTAAAAAAAAAAAAATTACAATTGAACCAAATGGAGTTAAAGTAATTCACCACAATTTAATTTTTAATAAATTTTAATTTTGAAACTTTAGAAAATAAAAAAACATATACTCCCACGTGAGTGGGTGGTACATACTTTTGCTTCATTTTTTTGGAATAATTTTTAATAAAAATATAAATTAGTTATTTAAATTATTTATTATTATATAAAGTGAGCATCCTAAAATAGTGAAACATTCAAGATAACATAAATTGCCTTTTAAGAATTTAAAAAATTACAATTGAACCAAATGGAAATTCACCACATTTTAATTTTTAATGTGTTTAAATTTTTAAACTTTAGAAAATAAAGTGGTGTGATATTCACACCCTTTTTTACTTCTCACACACATTTCTAATTTTGGCCGTCGGATTGGATGAAATGAAAAAGATTTAACGAATAGAAATTAATAAAGGTGTGTGAGAAGTAAAAATGGGTGTGGATAGCACATCCTAAAATAAAAAACCATATACTCCCACGTTAGTGGGTGGTTTCATACTTGTGCTTTTTTTTTTTTGAATAATTTTTAATAAAAAATAAATTTGTTATTTAAATTAAAAATTTAAAAGACAATCTAATACAAAAAGGCAAATTGGGTGGTTTCATACTTGTGCTTTTTTTTTTTGAATAATTTTTAATAAAAAATAAATTTGTTATTTAAATTAAAAATTTAAAAGACATAATCTAATACAAAAAGGCAAATTGCATATGCTTATGCGTGAGGTAAGAGGCTAATTAAGTATAATTTCCAACAAAATATAATTTCCAACAAAGTATAATTTGTTATTTAAATTAAAATTTTAAAAGACATAATCTAATACATGTCCTCGTGTAATGTGGGTGTCAAACTGGGATTAGAATTGACCCAAAAAAAAAAAAAAAAAAAACCCCTGGGATCAGACCGTACCACAACATGTTCCCTAAAATTGATGTGTCATGTCAAACTCTTCCACGTCATGAAATAATGACAATTACATATGAAAACTTTTTTACGACTTCCTTCTTAAAACTTTCAAAATAATATAACTCAGTAGGTTTCTCACGACGTAATCTTTCATTTGTATAAACCTGTTAAAAAAACAAACATGCAAATGATATTGGTTTATATTTTTAAAATAAAAAATTAATAATAATGTAGCTGTGATTAAGCCGTTCACACACCACAAACGCATATCTACATGATATATGGTGTTCTGACGTATGTATATACGTAGTTTGGGATGCTTAATTAATTGAATTGATAGCAAAATTACTTGATTGTTATTTAGAAATCCGAACTTCTGGCCAAAAAAAAAAAAATTTCCATGTCCTTTGGGGCTTGTCAACAACTCCCTATAATTTGGAAAGTAATAAACTTACTAATCAACATAAACGGTAAATTAAGTTTGTTTCGAATAAAATAAAATAAACAAAAAATAATAAAAATTAAACTATAAAAGAACAAATTGCCACAAGCGCTAGTTAATGATGAAATGAATAATTACAAGAATGAATAGAAGTGCATTTATTTGGACCTCGATAAAACTTGACTAGGAATTTGACCCCAATTAGAAGAAAACAGTGTCCCCCACTAATATTACATCATATTCCTATGCTCTAGATACTAGGGGTGTATTCGGTTTTTTGTCAAAACCGAAAACCCAACCGAACAGTAATTTCGGTTTCGGCCCGGTTCGGTTTTTTTTTTTTTTTTTTTTTTTTTTTTTTAAATCGCAAACAAATTTTCTAAGAACACAAAGCTTGCAGCCATTCTAAAAAGCCAATGATATCAAATCTGGAAGGCCAACGATACAAAATCTGGAAGGCCAATCATCCTCATTGGTTTAAAAGTTAAAAAAATTATGATTTAATCTTATGTGATCATTTTTCAAAGCCAATGAAACAAAAATGCAGTAAGAACAAGAAAGAACAGACCTATGAGGTCGAACCAAAACCATGAAAGAGTCGGAGAAAAGCTTGGATCCTCATCTCAGCTGTGAAATCCATCATAGTCAATTTCTTCTCCGCCTCGCCGAGGAACCCGTCGATACAAATTAGTATCGCAGGGCTCCTCCTCCATCCAAAAAACTGAAACAAATCCACCCAGAAACTAAAAACAAATCCACATGCAAGGATAATAAAAAATAAAAGGACAATCAAAATAATCACAGAGAAGTGAGAGTGTGAGACTAACCTTTGCTGTCAAGACTCGAAACGACAAGAAGTTGCGGCAAGATGAAAGACTTCCAATTCGAAAGGGGCGAGTGATTTGGAGGAAGAGAGGAAGGAGAGAGAGAGAGAGACTGACGAAGCAGAGACCAGAGATGAAGAAAGCAGTGGAGGGGAGAGAGAAATAGAGTGTTTGAGAAAACCTAGAGGTGAAAACTGAAATGGGAGTGACGGCGGCTAGGGTTAAAACTTTAAAGGGTTTTGTTCATTTCTCATGAAAATTTAAAAAAATTTCCAACATCCTGGAGTCGAGGGTTCGAACCCATACGCTCTTAGCTTGAAAAGTTTCACTGAAACCAACTTGGCAACATATTTGGTTTTGATGTAATTGTATGACTAAAATATTTATAAGAAAAAAACAATTAAATATATATATATATATATCGGTTCGGTTCGGTTTTCGAACCTCAAAAACCTAAACCGAACTGGCCAGGTTCGGTTCGGTTTGACAGTTTCGGTTCGGTTTTTTTTAGCCTCGGTCCGGTTCGATTTTCGGTTTTTTTCGGTTTTCGATTTTTTGAACCCACCCCTACTAGATACAAGACAAACTTTTGAATTAATTCAGAATTTCCAATAAAAAAATTAATTAAAATTCACCACCATCATCTTTCCCACACTGTTACTAATAAAAGCAAAGATTTCAATTTTTGTTTCATCAATCAATTAATCATTTCGATAATAAGTTAAATCATTCATCAGTTGTTATTTTTTATTTGCTCAATCAGTTGTTAAACATGTGTTATTTTTAGGTATTTGGAGCGCTTTGGTATTTTTTTTCTATTCAACGAGAGATTTCATGCTGGCATTCTGCTTGTGTAAATCATAGTACAGATCCCAAAAGATGTATAGATGCTTTCTACTGCGACCGTCGAACTATTGCTTCGAGGAATATCACATTTCTAAATGAGCATTGCTCAATAGATATTTCAGATGGTGCCTCATTAGTGCCCTTTAATTTTGGAATATATCTTGATGCCCTAAAGACTGGCACCGTGGGCCATGTAAATTTTTTAACAAAGTTCTTTTACTGTTTTTGGTGGGGGCTGCGAAATATAAGGTTTGTATGACAATCAACACTTTCAAGTAGTTCCGCAACATTGTTTATAAAGTCAATCGATAATTTCGTTTTCCACATATATATTTACTTGATCTTTGAACTTGTTGCAGTAATTTTGGCACGAATCTCATGACAAGTACCTATGTGTGGGAAAATGTGTTTGCAATTTGTATTTCTATCGTTAGCTTCCTCGTGCTTGCATTTGTAGCTGCAACTGCAACTGCGCCGCCGCAGGTTGGTGTGAACTCTGTACCAGTATAGTTTTCTCTCATTTTATCATTTTTTTCTCAGCTAAATTTGTAAATTTGGATCTTGATGATTGGTTTGGTGATATGGTTACAAAGGAGGAGGCTTTTCTTATGATGCTCCAAAGTATGAGATATTTTGAGTTATTCATCCGTCAAATCTTCGTTTAAAAGTACAAAAATCAAGATTTAAAGCTCAAAATGTCCTTCACTTGGGAACACCATAGGATTATCACTTTCAATACCATTTTGTTCATCCAAATTATGTGTAAATGGTCTTTGAACTATATATTATGAAGACAAATATACCTAGTTTATACGTATAGTGATCTTAAGTCTCCTGTGTCAGAGCAGAGGAGAAGAAAATTTTTGATGGAGAACCTAAAGAGCTGGAATATATCTGGACATGGCCTTCCTGTTGATCTGGAGATAGAAATCTTGAGTAGCATAGATAAAAAAGTGGAGGAAAACGAAAATGCTGATCTCAAGAATGGTATATTCTCTATTCTTCCCGCGGAAACCAGAGAACGTCTACAACGTTTTCTTTGTATGGGAATACTATGGACAGTATGTTTCTCAACCTCAGTCTCGTTTTTTCTAAAGACAGTAATGTTCTGGAACTATCCTACATATATACCAAACATTACTCTCTCTCTCTCTATATATATATATATATATACCAAACATTACTCTCTCTCTCTCTCTCTCTCTCTCTATATATATATATATATATACACACACACACACACACACATATATATAGATACATACGTACACACACACACACACACACACATATATATACATATATAAAGCTCTTTTTAGCAGGGATTCTGTGGTAAAAATGATAGGGCCCTCATAGAGAGTCCAGAGACCATGTATTTATTGATTGTATAGACCCCTCGTAGTCAAGAGCGGAAATGGGAAAACCAATGAAATATGTAAGAGGTCCTATTTTGTGATGAATACATGGTCCGTATGATGGTCCTACAATTATCCCAGTATATAAACCCATTAGTACAACTAAATATACATGAGTTCCCTGGGATTTGATTCGTTAAGCGTTGTTATGATATATACTCATCAATAGATTAATGTTTTTGTGTGTGTGTATGCATGCATATAGGTACCAGTGCTTAATATGATGGGTATACAAGCGTTGGAAAAGATATGCGACAACCTGAAGCCAGTAACATACAAAGAGAATAGCTTCATTTTTCGAATGGGAGATCCACTCGATTGCATGCTCTTCATTATTAAAGGGACAGTGTGCACCTACTCATGGACTAGTAGTACTAGTGCTACTTCATCGAAAATGGCCGCCAGGCTTCTTGGGGAAGGTCAGTTTTATGGGGAGGACCTCCTCAATTCACCCGATTTCACACAACTTCCAATCTCGACCGAGCATGTCAAAACTCGGGGAAAAGTGCAAGCCTTTGCTCTCATGGCCGACGACTTGGCAACTGTTGTTGCCAACAACTGTGCTAACAATAATTGTGAAGAGGTGGAGGACGACATTGTTGAGATAAGGTTCTAAAAGTCGCTAAGCGCTAGTCGGCGGCGGGTTGGAGCCTAGCGCCTAAGCGGCTAGGCAGGGCCTAGGCGGACTAAACGGATTCAAGTAAATCTATCATTTTCGTGTCAATAAGTGTCTGCTTATACTTGAAATATATATAATTTCATCATAAACTACAAAATAGAATGCATATATATCATGAAGTATTGAACCATAATGAAAACATGTGAAATATGAATGTAATGTGTGTTCATTTAAGTATGCAATATGTCTTTTACAATTTATTGAAAAAAAACAAAATGCAAAATGAAAGTTATCTATTTTTTGTCTAAGTGAGTTGCAACCTAGGCGGGGCTAGACGGGTGCCTAGGCGGTCTAAGCGGGTGCCTCAGCAGGTTTAGGCGCCATTTCTTAATTTTCAAACGCTTAGGCATTAATCGGGGCAGCAGGCTGGGGCCTAGAGCCTAGGCGGCGCTAGGCGGGGATTTTTAAAACAGTGGTTGAGATTAAGCATTGTGCACACTCTGCCGATGTTGGTGGAAGGATTTGACTTGGCCACAGCCTGCCGGATGTGGATTTATATTTTGAGACTCGGCCATCCATGGCATAAACATATATATATATATATTTTTAACAAACAATATTATCTACACTAACAGAGAAAGGGTGGGCTTAGTCTTACAATGAGCTATCAATAATGTGGTTCAAACTCATTTTTGGAGAGAATCGAACCTAAAACCTCTCAGTTACAAGTAAAGAGGAATACCATTAGACTGTAGTACTAAGTGGTTAAACATATATAATTTTAAAAATGAATTGAAGAAGGAAAAGTAACAGATTGCGAAGTTGATGTTATAACAAACTTAGAAAGTTATATTGCTTGACAAAATGATATAAAAGAACAGAATCGTTGTAATTATTATAATATCTGATATAATGATTTTAATTCAAATATAACAGCGTTCAAATTCAAATTTAAGAGATAAGAGTTCCAGAAAAACTCACGTGAAATGGATATATATCAGGCTAGCAGACTTGATGCGTCCTCATTAAAACAATATTTGACCCCACTCTTGTGGTTCTCCCATTAAGACCAATGGAAAGACAGAACTCTCCAATGTGGAATGCAACAACTTTTACTACTTAAAACTCCAGTTATACCCCACATTCTGAGTCGGAAAGGTAAACCTAAGGATCAGGGATTGAGAGCAAACATTTAGATGTGACACACATGAGGTGAGGTGTCTTTTAGATTTGAACTACCTTAGTGAGTACTTATTTGATCTACCAGATGACTGATCTACCAGATGACGTACTGGATATAAAATCTTGAAATGTTCACCTATTATGGCAAACCAAGACAATAAGCATCACGTATGTTACACCTTGACACACTGTATGTTCATATGTTTGTATTCATTTTGGTCCTAAACAAATTCTGGATTCCTGAGAGATTTAGAGAATATAACTATATAATTCTCATAAATGCGACCCCACCTTTACTCTCATACGGGTGACATTGATTAAGAATAGTTTGATTTATTCCTCTTGATTACAAGATATCGGCATCATAAAACATAAGTACCCTACTTCAATAGACAACATTCTTCCACCATAGGAATGAGGCATGTTGTGTGTTAACATCTTTGAATCATACCAAACTAGTTTGTCTATTAAACCTAGACGATAGGATCTCCAATAAGCTAAGCTAGGTTTCTACTTTACTGATTCATTCATTGTGTCAAACATAGCAACACTCATATGGCATTCCTTTTTTATCTGTTTGAATTAGGGAAGAGGATTAGAGATCAGGAAGTACCAACGAGCGACCGCTTTTGCTACTTATGATCTATCTTGCAAAAGAACGGAGAGTTGGATTGAGACATCAACCATAAAATTCAAGCTGGATGGATGAAGTGGAAGAGTGCATCGGGTGTGTTGTGCGACCGTCGTATGCCACTAACACTCAAGGAAATTTTTTATAGGACGACAATAAGACCAGTAATGCTTTATGGCACATAATGTTGGGCGGTGAAGCATCAATATAAAATGAATGTAGCGGAAATGAGAATGCTTCGTTTGATGTATGGACACACGAGAAATGATAAGATTAGGAATGAGGATATTCGAGGTAATGTAGGAGTAGCCGAAATTAAAGGAAAAATCAGAGAAAATCGATTACGGTTTGGACATGTAAAACAAAGGCCTACTGACGCTCCGGTTAGAAGATGTGATTATGAGACAGAGTTTCAGGGTTGATGGGGTTGAGGAAGAGCTAGGAAGACTTTGGAAGAGACTCTAAGAAAAGACTTGGAGTACTTGGCTCTAACGGAAGACATGACACATAACCGAGCGTAATGACGTTCTAGAATTCATACAGCCGACCCCACTTAGTATAAAAAGACTTTGTTGTTGTTGTTGAATGAATAGCCATATTTGCCGCTCAGATATGAATAATCTGCGTACTCATTGTTCAATACAAAACTGAAACATCACCCTATTTTACTTGGACGAGTTTTTATTAACATCTTTATGAATACACATGGGTTTTCTCAACAAAACCTATCAATCATCCTCGGTGGCCAATCAAATATCAATCTTCTTGTTCCCAAGAAAGAAAGATTGAACTGGTACACTATGGCCCTTCTAGATTTGCGGAGAATGCAAATTTTTGTGTGACCATACCATTTTACTTGCCTTTAAGTGACATCCCTCTTCTGATAAAAAATATGATCATCCAAGGAGTTTCAAGAATCTAGATTTTTGGGAAGTTGTTCGTGGCAGGAATTTCCGTGGGGGATGCTTCCTGGCCGACGAGCACACAGCTCCCCGAGAGGTTGGCGCTGGTTGATGCTTTTTGTCGGGCTTCTGCTTTACTGGCAGGCTTGTCGGGCAAAGCCTGTCGGGCAAGGCTGAAAGAAAAGGACAAAGTTAACTTTGAAATGTGCATTTGTGAGGCCTTAAGTGTAGACCTTGAGGCTCACAATCAAGATTAACTTTTAAGTGCTCAGGCGTGCCATTGCCATCTTCAGCATGGCAGATGTAGAACGGATGTTGAGTTTTAATTATATATATTCAAGGGACTATGTTAGTTATTGACATGTGCCTTTGTGGGGCCTTAGGTGTAGGCCTTGAGGCTTTCCATAAATAACTAACTTAGTACTCGAACACATAAGGTTTATTTTCTTGGTTATATGAGTCTTATAACCATCATACTTCTGATTACCTGAGCCCAACGAGCAGAATGAATCCAAATGAGTGTCTTTGTAGGGGCCTTAGATAAGCCTTGAGGCTTTCCATCAGAACTCCTTCTATACTCAATGTTCTAGCCCGAGAAACTGGATGAATCCAAATATGTGCCTTTGTAAGGCCTTGAATAGGCCTTGAGGCTTCCCATCAGAATTCATTCTGTACTCGAACGTTCTATGGTAATCATAATATAACAGAAATAAAACTAAGTGACAGGTCGATTACTTGCGCCTCAAGTAACTTCGGACTTCTTGTTATCAAAGCTTGTTGTGGATGGGTTAAGTCCACATCAGGTTCTTTTTTATGCCTTGAGGTCAAGGACTTTTAGAGTGATCAAATCTTATATGCCCGAGGGCTTAGAACTTAGATCTGGCTTGAACTGTGAAGACATATTCAAATCGAATTCAAGTGCTGAGAGTCTTTAATAGCCATATTACTAGAAATAACTTGGATACAACTTATAGTATACAACATATTGCTAGGCTAATGAATGAAAAGACAAAAACAAAGAGGGTCGGGCAAGGTTTAACCTTGTCGGGCAAGGCTGATCGTCTTGCAACTTCCTATCTTTGTGGTTTATCAGAAGGTTTGAAAGCTTAGAAAAGGGGTTGGGAGATGAGTTTATAGAAAGAAATCGATACTACAACAAGAATTGAACAGGGTAGCTGAGCTATTACAAAGGGTTTATCCCAAAAGGGATGAAGGCTTAGGCTGACTACAGCTTCGTTTTGAAGGCAAATCTGGCTTTGAGCAGAGTTTGTGCTTGTATTTGTTTGTTTGATTGAGTGTCATTGACTCTGATTTCTCTTTCTCCTTTTATAGACACTTTGGCTTGGCCTTCTGTAGCAATAATCTTGCCCGAATGCAGTTTTGAAGGATAGTAACTCATAAGCTATTTACTTGTACTGCCACCATAAAGTACTTTTTGGCTGATTAGCTGGCTGGTCTATACCACTTGGCCCTTGGGTAGGTGAGCAAATGGTGCAAATGATCTGCACGTAGTTGGGAAAGGCCTTTTCTGCCTTCTGGGCTTGGGCTGAGCTTCGGGCTTTTCTCCTCTTTTTGGGCTAACTCCCTTCTAAGCCCAAAGTTTAAGTTTTAACCCAAACAGAAGTATTATGATCATCTAATAAGATGGGTTTCCGTTTTTATATGCAGGGTTCTTCCATAGAAAGAGGATTTAGAAGTCTCACATTTATCAGTTCATCTATATCTGCAAAAGTAGTGCTACAACCCGTTTTTAATTTATTTTCGTTCGATTTTATGTAAAATGACCAAAATACACATGTTAGGGGTTACGAAGTTATTTTTTATTCCTGAGCTCGAGGTGTGTTGTTAATGTTGTTTAAAAAACTTTTTGCTCAAGAACAATTTTTCACAGTACCACTGCATAATTTCTCCTCGTATACAAGGACACAGCCGATTCTCAAGATTTCGGTCGGACTTCTTGTTTATTTCATATTCAAGCTCCTCTCCCATTGACTTTGGGGAACAATTACATTCTTAATCGAATAAGAATGCGATGTTAAAGATTAAGACAAGCTTGTTAAAGATTTCTTTATAAAATTAGACCTGAATCATAAATGTCTACCAGATGTTGACAAATTCATTATTTCAACCGTTACCTTACCTGTTCAATGCAAGATACCCGAAATTCCGTGCCAGAAACTTCATCCACCTTTTCATTAAAGAGATCGTTAACCTTATATGTAACAGAACCCAAATGATCCACCGTATTCACGAGAGCTTTAATGGCATAATCTTTCAATGTTTCTACCACTCTGCACAACAAGAGGATTTTTGTTTAATTTAAAAAATATATATACTAAGGATAGAAAGAATTAGCATTACAAAACCTTGACTGCAAGGAACCCGAACAACTCACATTTGTTTCTGGTCATCATTTGTGTATAACAGTTCAAAGTACTCTGCTGCGGAGTACAATTGTCTTCTCAAATTCTTCAAATCCTGAAAAAATAATGCAATGCACAAAGAAAATCACACAACTTCAGTTGCAATGGATTTTTGCACTATAACAAGCTAACATCTCCCGAATTCTGATATTTATAATTGAGGTCTACGGAAAACCAAAAAGTATTTCGGGAAGATAATAAAAGCCCATACAATTTCATTTCACTCAACTTGCAAAACTAAGAACCAATTAAAACAGTAATATTTAAGCAAAAGATGAATACCTTGAGACTATCAGAGAAGAGCAAGCTCTGATGCATAGAAACCTCATCAAAATTAGATGCTACCTGTGGGATGGGCATTGTAGAGTTAGGCATCGTTCCCACGAGCATAAACTTTGAAAGTGAACCAAGATATCCTTATGCTGCAAGCAATCAAGATAAGAACATTTGAAGTTACAGTGTGGTAAATGCACAACTCAGCCCCCGAAACCCACCAAATATTGAAAATTAAGCTAAACCAAATCCTTCCAAAGAGAAAGAAACTCTGAGAGAGAGAGAGAGAGAGGGAGAAGGAGGGAGGGAGGAAGAGTTAGGTTATGCACCAATGAAAACTCCATTCCAACTTCAAAAATTTTAGACTCAAATAAAATCACCAGGTTCGTGTCTTTGCAAGAAAGAGAGGAGCCTCTCCTTAAACAATTAATTAATAAAATACCCCAATCAACCATTTTAATTAGAGAATAGTCCTACCAGAGATAAAAAGTATAATGGGAATAAGAAATTCAACAACATAAAAGATTAGTGCTTTGCCTCATCTCATCAACCATTTCAGACAAGAAAATCACAACAATATACTAAACATTTCAAAACACTTTAAAGCTCATTTAGCTGTCAAATTTCAGCTCCCTCTCTTTAATTGTTGAGA
This sequence comes from Malus baccata, assembly GCA_006547085.1. Lineage (NCBI taxonomy): Eukaryota > Viridiplantae > Streptophyta > Magnoliopsida > Rosales > Rosaceae > Malus > Malus baccata. Next base: position 334,156 of record VIEB01000136.1, read on the forward strand.
TAATTCTGGGTTTTCAGGCTTTTTTTTTTTCAAAATTCAAATGGGTAATTCTGAAACACAAAAGAATATGAAAATTAGAGAGAAATAGTGGCCTACCGATCCTAAAAAGCATCAAACTTTGTCAAATTCATCACCCTTTTCTCTGTTAGAGAAGGTAATTTTGCAAATGATAAAAAATTACAGTACACTTGAGCAGTTGGGAAAGTTCTCACCTTTCTTCTGTCTCTTGAACACAGTAACAATAATTCCAATTGTGTAAGTTTTTGAAAGCAATCACTAACCTGGTAACTTTTTTTAAGTGCAAGTTCTTCTGGAGCTGAAAGTAGAACTACCCAGAAGGCAAAAATCCAGAAGCCGACCGATTCGAATTCAAAGTTTGAAACTTGTGGAGTGTATTAAACCTAAATGGCGAGGAAGAAGAAGGACATAAATAGGGAGCTCGTTTGAAAGTGGACCGTTTTGGTTTGGTACCAGATTTGACTAATCCAAAAGAAAACGACAGCCTTCTCTATAGTTTTGGAGATTCAAATACTTGAGGACTACAAGAAAAAAATAAGAGCAGAGAGAGAGGGGGAGAGGAGGGAGAGCATGGAGGGACATCCATCAAGACTAGCATGTCTGTGTAGGCAGCGATTCTGAGGCAGTTTTGATATTTTAATGAGCAAAAGTCTCTGCTTTTGGTAGCAAGAACGCTGTTGGACTGATTTAATTTAACCAAGTGATTGTAAACTTTAAAAAATAACTCAATTACTTATATTATAACATTTAGTGTAATATGTTTTGTTTTTGATACACTAAAAATTATATTTATCTTGACTCATTAGCGATTTTATGGGTGCTACCTTTTTGTTAGTGTTTTATTTTCGTTTATCTTTTGGGAGTGCATTTTTGTTCACCATCCTATTTATCACTGTTAGATAAGTTTGAATTTTGAGATTTATGTTTATCCACTACACAAATCTCAAAATTTAAACTCATCTAATGGTAATTAATAGGACGGTAAGCATACACTGCACTAAATGATGGTGAGCAAAAATGCTCACATTTTTTGAGAGTATTTTTGCACACCACTTTAATTATGGTATGTTCATCATACACCTCAGCATATGATATGTGTCATTTTAACTAACTATGGTTAACTTTAATAATAAATATCCTTCACTAATTTAAAAAAAAATAACCATAGTTAGTTAAAAGGACACGTATCAGATGATGAGGTGTATAATAAGCATACATCATAATTTATAATGATGAGCACAAATGTACCCTTAACTTTTTATCGATAAGGTGAGGGCCGACTTTCCATAACACAAAGAGTGGACTGTGGACCGCATCCAAAAATTGGAAATTGCAGTGTTGTTTTTTCTTCCACTTCTTGTTCTTGAGATGGAGGAGATGAGCCTATTTTGTTGGGTTTCCCACTTCCACTTGTGGTGGTGGTGGTGGTGGAGGGAAAGGGGTTCATGGGTTCCACATCTTCTCATAAAATGATTTGAAACTTTGAGTCTTTGAATATTTTGGACTTCGTGGAAATTTCCCCATAAAAAACCTTAACCTTTTTCTAGACAAGTTTGATAGGTTTAATCTTTCTTGTCGATATTACGAAAACGTCATTGTAACAATATATCAAACGAATTGTGATATAACTTTATTTTTCTTGCGTGGCATACTTAATTAACTTAAAATACCGTTTCAAGAAAATCCGATTTTAAGAAAGTTCCTCAGTTGGTAGACATGCGTAATTAACTTAAAAGACAGTTCCAATAAAATTCGATTTTAAGGAAGTTTCTCGATTGGGAGGGGAATGGTACACTGCTAGGCCCGCCGAAGGCCTTGTAATCGATTTTGCAAGGCAAGGAAAGCTGGTGGTATACGGTCAGAAGTTCTCCCGAGTTATACTAGTGCCTATACTACAACACATATAATATAACACACATAAAAATGTCACGGAGACTCTGTCAATAGTCGGAGTCTTTATAAATCATTTGTCATCTCACAGTTTAACGTCAATTCTTATGCTAATATTATAAAATATTGTGCAAAAAATATAAGACAATAGAAAAATGTGGGTGTTGAAAAGCACATGTCAATGACCACGCATGCATGCTGTTGGTAAAAGCCCAAATACGTGACTTGGAGGCACTCATCATGCCTCATTAAACAAGGTAACCGAGGACAAGTAGAAGAAGAAGAAGAGACCCCATCATAACACCATTTTCAACTTCCGAACTCTATACATATGTAAGTTAGGTTATTTAATCAATGACACACCCCGATCCGAAGGATCCAGGTGTGCTGGCCGTCACGTGGGCGTGACGTAACCATAAGCACGACACGGAAGCGGAATAACAACATAAATCAGCAGAATTTCAAACCAAACTCAAACATAACCACCTACGAACATAACCGGACGAGTTATAAAGTAAACACATAAGTTCAGAGCATAGGTTAACTGCAGTCAAGTAGGACTAAAATAAAATACATCACCCTCAGGTGAGTCCTACATGTCGAAAGTCTGTCAGAAAGTCGGAAAAGACCTCGAGAGCCACCAACCGCTAAATTAGAACCTGGAGGGGCACAAAACAAAATGAGTGGGTCAGTAAAACCAAAGATTTTCCAAAACATTTCATTTAAAACATTTCTAACCCCTCACCGTAAAACCTGTATACTTTCCCAGAAAATATATATATAAAACCATATGAAATCTCAAAACTTAAATCCAAATCTTTAACATTTTTCAAGAAAAACATGCCATGCCATAACTCAAAATATAAAACAGGTGAAATAAGGAATCAATCGGAGACCCTGCAGTTGATCCTATACGATTAATTCAATAGCTCAAAATTCCACTAAGCCGGAGTCACCACAGTGACCTATACGGCCCTACTCTGCACATCACTCGGAACTACGTAAGGTAGTCTATACGAAGAAAGGTGTAAAAATTCGCTTTAGTGCTTCTCTCATCAATCATCAGCGCGCATAACTAAGGTCACCCACTAGTCGGAATCACGCCTAGTGATCTATACGACTAGCATGTCGGAACCCTCACATGGTCTGTACGACATCCACCTACTTGGATCCAAGGCGAGCGTGCGGTGTGGTGAATAATATAAGCACTAACAACACCTAGCGGGCAAGATATGAGCTTAAAACACCTCAACAACAACAATTCAATTAATAAATGAACTCACCTGACTTACCTGTGCCTCCACAGCACCATGCAACATGTATGCATCATATATCAATCATATATCTCAAATGAAATTCACATTTTTCAAATAATTCTATGCATGACATTTTTAAAACATATTTTCATATAAATTCATTTTCTGGGAAAAATCAATAGTATAAAGGTAATACGAAAACAAAACTGCCCACTCACTGGTAAGTCAACGGGTCGTAACCCCCGTGGCTTCCCTGGATGCGGTCGTCCTCGGGATACGTCTCACCTATATGCGAAATAACTATAAAAACGTTAATTTTAAACACATCACCAATATTTCGAAATAATTTCTCATACGATGCTCAATTTGGGTATATGAATATACCACATCGACCTACTCGACGTCACGAGCGTCGAGAAATTTTTAGAAACTGATTTGGACTCCCCACGCGCCCTCACGCGCCGGCTAGGGCTCGGCCCTACGCGCAGGCCACGCGCAGCCACGCGCGGCACGTGTCACCTTCTTCACAGGGCTCGCCGGACTGGTTTTTCCGGCGGCCGAACTTCGGCCAGTTTTCAAACTTCTTGTTCTCCTTCGTTTTTCACCCAATTTCTTCATATTTTATACCAAATTGAAGCCCAAAGAGTGTACTATCACGTTGGACTAGTTTTAGGGTCTAAAAATCAAGAAATCTCACCGAGCAAAATCCAAGAATTCGGCCAACTTTGAAATCCAAGATCCCGACGTCCAAATCCTTCAAACGAACGTCCCCGAGCTTCCTTAGGACCTCACTAAGCTTGCTATAAGCTTGAATTCCCCTGAAACACAACATTTTACGTTCGCATGAACAGCACCCAAAAATGGAGGTTTCGGATTCCACGTGAAATCGAAGGTTTCACTTCCTAAAACTAGCACCAATGAACTCAGGACGTCAAAAGGATGAAGATACATACCTTATTTGCCTCGATCCGTCAAGTTTTGAAGGGTTTTGGTGGTGGTCTGTACGTGGAGGGTGAGGGAAGAGTAAGGAATCGCGAGGGAGAGAGAGACAGAGAAAGCACGGGGAAGGAGGGAGAGACAGAGATCATTTGTGTGGTCCAAATTAATCCACACCATCCATTTCATCCTTAACCATACAAAACAAAAAAAATCAAACTTTCAATATTATCCAACTTACTAATATACTTCTTCCAACTAGATTAATATTGAACCAAAATAACGTCACAAACATACTTACCTTAATGTCCAACTAGGGCAATTCTGTCCTTTCACATCCCCATCAAACACACCTCCGGGACGGGCTGTGACAATCTCCCCTCCTTATAGAATTTCGTCCCCGAAATTCCCAGAACCAATAATGCACTTAATGCCCATAAAATAACCTTGGGTACATCTCTCTCATCCGATCTTCCGTCTCCCAGGTAGCTTCCTCAACATAATGGTTTCTCCACAACATCTTCACCAAACTCACCGTCTTGTTCCTTAGAACCTTATCTTTCCAATCCAAAATAGTGACTGGTTCCTCATCATAAGTCAAATCCGGTTTAATCTCTAGCGGTTGAGGAGGGATCACATGAGAAGGATCAGAAATATAATGCCGAAGCATAGAGACATGGAACACATTATGGACCTTAGATAACTCCGGAGGCAGCTCCAACCTGTAGGCAACTTCACCAACTCTTTCAATGATCACATAAGGTCTAATGTATCTTGGACTTAGCTTTCCTCTTTTTCCAAATCGTACCACACCTCTCCAAGGTGACAATTTCAAAAACACCCAATCACCCACATCATATACTCGATCAGTAGTATGCCGATCCGCTAAACTCTTCTGTCGATCCTGAGCTGCTCTCAGGTTTGACTTAATTACCTGAACATTTTGAGTAGTCTCATCTACAATCTCTGGGCCTTCTAATACCCTTTCACCAACCTCAGACCAACATAATGGCGTTTGACACGCCCTACCATAAAGCGCCTCAAATGGTGACATACCGATACTTGAGTGAAAACTGTTATTATAAGCAAACTCCATCAAGTCCAGACGATCATGCCAGGAATCACCAAATTGCAGTACTGAAGATCTCAACATATCCTCCAACGTCTGAATGGTCCTCTCTGATTGCCCATCAGTTTGAGGATGATAAGCTGTACTATACAGTAATTGGGTACCAAGAGCTTCCTGAAAAGCCACCCAGAATTTAGAAGTAAATCTTGGGTCTCGGTCGGAGATAATATTTACTGGAACTCCATGATACTTTACAATCTTCGAAATAAACAACTTAGCCAATTTATTCAGAGGGTATTTCTCCCTCACTGGAATGAAATGCGCTGATTTGGTGAGTCGATCCACAATCACCCAAATACCATCAAATCCATTTCGTGATTTCGTGTACGAGGAAGTTTATACACGAAATCCATGGTTATATTTTCCCATTTCCACTGGGGAACGGGAAATGGCTGCATTCGCCCAAAGGGCTTCTTTCTTTCTGCTTTCACTTGTTGGCAAATAATACACCTGCTCACATATTCTGCAATTTCTCTTGTCATACCCGGCCAATAATAAAATGGTCGAATGGTATGATACATTTTTGTTCCTCCCGGGTGCATCGCATAAGCTGAACAATGTGCTTCATCCAGAATTTCCTTCTTCAATTCCTCATTATTCGGAACATACATTCTGTTTTCTTGCATGAGCATACCATCTGATTCCCGAATTCTGAGGTCTTTCTTTTTCCCTTCACTTCTTAACTGAACCAACTCCTGAATTTCTTCATCCACCATCTGAGTTGCAAGTATACGGTCCACCAAAACTGGCCTGACTTGAAAACTAGCAAGAAAGGCTCCACTTGGGTCTTCAATTTCCAACCTTACTCCCGTTGTCCTCAATTCAGCAAGAAGAGGGACACGACTAGTATACAAGGCATTAAGCCTACCTTGAGGTTTCCTACTCAGTGCATCCGCTACTACATTAGCACGACCTGGATGATATTCAATAGTACAATCATAATCACTTAACAATTCCATCCACCTTCGCTGACGAAGATTAAGATCATGCTGAGTAAATAAATACTGAAGACTCTTGTGATCAGTGAAGATCTTACACTTCTCACCATACAAATAATGCCTCCAAATCTTTAAAGCAAAAACAATTGCTGCCAATTCAAGATCGTGAGTAGGATAATTTCTTTCATGATTTTTCAACTGCCTAGAAGCATAGGCAATCACCTTATTATGCTGCATCAAAACACATCCCAAACCATTTAATGAAGCATCACTATAGATCTCAAAATTACCGCTATCATCAGGAAGTACCAACACCGGTGCATGGGTGAGGCAATACTTCAATTGCTGAAAACTCCGCTCACAATTCTCATCCCACCCAAATTTAACATCCTTCCTGGTCAACTTTGTCAACGGTAAAGCAATCATAGAGAAATCCTGAACGAACCGTCGATAATAACCTGCTAAACCAAGAAAACTTCGTACCTCAGTGACGGTTCGAGGTTGCTCCCAATTCTCCACCGCTGCTATCTTTTGAGGATCAACTTGAATTCCTTGAGCTGATACAACATGCCCCAAAAATGCCACTTCAGTCAACCAAAACTGACATTTACTGAACTTGGCATACAACTGATGCTCCCTTAATTTCCTTAACACCAAATTAAGGTGTCGGATATGATCTGCTTGGGATTTAGAGTATACCAGAATATCATCAATAAAAACAATAACAAATTTATCAAGATATTTCTGGAATACCTCATTCATCAATCTCGTAAAAGCTGCAGGTGCATTAGTCAACCCAAACGGCATAACCAAAAATTCATAATGTCCGTACCGAGTTCGGAAAGCCATCTTAGGTACATCATCTTCCTTAATCTTCAATTGATAATACCCAGATCTCAAATCAATCTTAGAAAATACACACGCACCTTTCAGTTGATCAAACAAATCATCAATGCGAGGCAATGGATAATGGTTTTTAACCGTTACCCGGTTCAATTGCCTATAATCAATACACAATCGCAGAGTTCCATCCTTCTTCCTCACAAATAATACTGGGGCACCCCAAGGTGAAGAACTAGGTTGAATAAAACCCTTATCAAGGAATTCTTGAAACTGGATTTTTAATTCTCTCAACTCAGCAGGAGCCATTCTATAAGGAGTCAGAGATATAGGGTCCGTACCTGGAAGCAAATCAATAGTGAATTCCACCTCCCTGTCTGGTGGCAATCCCGGCAAATCATCAGGGAATACATCCGGATAATGTCTGACCACACCAACTTCTTCTATACTAGTAGGAGCAACATCGTTTAACACCACGTGTGCCAAATATCCCTGACAACCCTTTGATAACAATTTCCTCGCCCTCATGGCAGAAATAACTCCATGTCTCACCCCGCTTCTCTCGCCCACAAAAGTAACCTCGGGTAATCCAGGACGATAAAAAGTAACTGATTTACCATAAAAATCAATATGGGCACGATTATGGTGTAACCAATCAGCCCCTAAAATCACATCAAAATCCACAATATCTAACGGAATAAGATCAGCGGACATAATCACGCCCTCAACCACCACTGGACACCCAAGATACACAATATCCACATAACATTTATCTCCTCTAGGCATGGCAAACTCTAAATCAAATTCTAGAGGTGAAGGGTGAGGTTGGGTCATTTGAGCAAACGTATGAGAAATCACAGAGTGCGTAGCACCACAATCAATCAAAACCTTAGCAAAATGACCAAGAACATTTAACGTACCCATTATCAAGTCTGGATGGTTCTGAGCCTCCTGCAGAGAAATATGATTAACTCGCCCCTGAGCTTGTTGACGTCCACCTCGGCCTCTACTGCCCTGATTACCTCGTCCCTGAGGATTACGCCCCTGGCCTGGTTGACTAGGCTGCCTGGATGATCCTGCACCGCCAGTAGCAACTTCCCCCTGACGGGGCTGGCCTCCCTGATGCCACTGCGATCCACCAGCTGGCATAGAGGAATAAGATGAATAACCTCCAAAATCCTGAGAATACCCAGCCTGAGAATGAGGCTCCTGGAAATACCGATAAGGTCCGGGAGCATACGGAGTAGCATCCCCCTGATAGTGGTAGGCACCACCACGACTTGGCTGGCCATAACCGCCTGATCCAAAACTCTGCTGAACTGGTGCTGGAGGTGGCATAGTGGTCTGCTGCGGTCTCTGCTGACCCTAGGGGCACTGAGAAGCCCGATGTCCCATCTGCCCACACGTAAAGCAGGCACCAGTACCTCTCCTACACTCACCATGGTGACGGAAGTTACAACGGCGACACCATGGAGCGCCAGATCCACCAGCATCCCTCTGACCCTGAAATCTGGGTCCACCAGCAAATCTTCCACCACCTCTCCTCGGGCCAGTAAAACTATATCCCCCACTAGAAGAACTCGAACTCGCTCCACTCTTCTTAAAATTCTGTGTCTGTCGAGGTCCCGGAATGGAGACACCCTTACCTTTATCATTCTTCTTCTGACCCTCATTCTTGTCCTCATCATCCTCACTATCAGGAAGATTATCAGAGTCCTCCATCCTAACCAAAATCTCGAAATTCTCATGATAGTCAGCGCAGGGAAGTGCATTGGCAAAGGTACGCCACTTCTTTTTAGATCCCAACTTGAAACGTCGAAGCATCTCTCCCTGATTACCAGCTGTATCAGTGTCATAACGAGACAAATCAGTAAACTTTCTATAATATTCATGTGCCGACATATTTCTCTGTTTCAACCTGGTGAATTTCTGCTTCTTACGGTTAATATACTCGGGAGGGACAAATCTCTACATAAAATTCTCTTTGAACACTTTCCAGTCGGCTGCCATCTCAGGTGACATGTACCTAGCCTGATTCATCCACCATGCTGCTGGTTCTCGACCCAAAAACCAAGTGGTGGTCTCCACCCACCTATTAGCAGGGAGATTCCCCTGACTCTGCATCACCTGGAAGGTCTTCTCAATATGATCTAGCCATTTCTCTGCCCCCTCATGACTTTCATTACCCATAAACCGATCTAGCTTCAAGTTATACATGGTCTCCAGAGGTGTCCTCGGAGGAGGGGGAGGACGAATCACATTCTGTAAAGCCTGGGCCATCGCTTCCCCTAGCTGAGTAATATCTGGGAAATTAGGTTCAGAAGTACGGCGGGACTCCCTACACTCCCTACGAGGCGGCATGATTCTGACAGAAAACATCAAAAGATCGTTAAGACATTAACAAATTTACAGGACTGCAACCTAAGCTCTGATACCAAACTGACACACCCCGATCCGGAGGATCCAGGTGTGCTGGCCGTCACGTGGGCGTGACGTAACCATAAGCACGACACGGAAGCGGAATAACAACATAAATCAGCAGAATTTCAAACCAAAATCAAACACAACCACCTACGAACATAACCGGACGAGTTATAAGGTAAACACATAAGTTCAGAGCATAGGTTGACTGCAGTCAAGTAGGACTAAAATAAAATACATCACCCTCAGGTGAGTCCTACATGTCGAAGGTCTGTCAGAAAGCCGGAAAAGACCTCGAGAGTCACCAACCGCTAAATTAGAACCTGGAGGGGCGCAAAACAAAATGAGTGGGTCAGTAAAACCAAAGATTTTCCAAAACATTTCAATTAAAACAATTCTAACCCCTCACCGTAAAAACCTGTATACTTTCCCAGAAATATATAAAACCATATGAAATCTCAAAACTTAAATCCAAATCTTTAACATTTTTCAAGAATGCCATGCCATAACTCAAAATATAAATCAGGTGAAATAAGGAATCAATCGGAGACCCTGCAGTTGGTCCTATACGATTAATTCAATAGCTCAAAATTCCACTAAGCCGGAGTCACCACAGTGACCTATACGGCCCTACTCTGCACATCACTCGGAACTACGTAAGGTAGTCTATACGATGAAAGGTGTAAAAATACGCTTTAGTGCTTCTCTCATCAATCATCAGCGCGCATAACTAAGGTCACCCACTAGTCGGAATCACGCCTAGTGATCTATACGACTAGCATGTCGGAACCCTCACATGGTCTGTACGACATCCACCTACTTGGATCCAAGGCGAGCGTGCGGTGTGGTGAATAATATAAGCACTAACAACACCTAGGGTGCAAGATATGAGCTTAAAACATCTCAACAACAACAATTCAATTAATAAATGAACTCACCTGACTTACCTGTGCCTCCACAGCACCATGCAACATGTATGCATCATATATCAATCATATATCTCAAATGAAATTCACATTTTTCAAATAATTCTATGCATGGCATTTTTAAAACATATTTTCATATAAATTCATTTTCTGGGAAAAATCAATAGTATAAAGGTAATACGAAAACAAAACTGCCCACTCACTGGTAAGTCGACGGGTCGTAACCCCCGTGGCGTCCCTGGATGCAGTCGTCCTCGGGATACGTCTCACCTATATGCGAAATAACTATAAAAACGTTAATTTTAAACACATCACCAATATTTCGAAATAATTTCTCATACGATACTCAATTTGGGTATATGAATATACCACATCGACCTACTCGACGTCATGAGCGTCGAGAAATTTTTAGAAACTGATTTGGACTCCCCACGCGCCCTCATGCGCCGGCTAGGGCTCGGCCCTACGCGCAGGCCACGCGCAGCCACGCGCGGCACGTGTCACCTTCTTCACAGGGCTCGCCGAACTAGTTTTTCCGGCGGCCGAACTCCGGCCAGTTTTCAAACTTCTTGTTCTCCTTCGTTTTTCACCCAATTTCTTCGTATTTTATACCAAATTGAAGCCCTAAGAGTGTACTATCACGTTGGACTAGTTTTAGGGTCTAAAAATAAAGAAATCTCACCGAGCAAAATCCAAGAATTCGGCCAACTTTGAAACCCACGATCCCGACGTCCAAATCCTTCAAACGAACGTCCCCGAGCTTCCTTAGGACCTCACTAAGCTTGCTATAAGCTTGAATTCCCCTGAAACACAACATTTTACGTTCGCATGAACAGTACCCAAAAATGGAAGGTTCGGGATCCACGTGAAATCGAAGGTTTCACTTCCTAAAACTAGCACCAACGAACTCAGGACGTCAAAAGGATGAAGATACATACCTTATTTGCCTCGATCCGTCAAGTTTGGAAGGGTTTTGGTGGTGGTCCGTACGTGGGGGTGAGGGAAAAGTGAGAGATCATGAGGGAGAGAGAGAGATAGACACGGGGGAGGGATAGGAGGAGAGTGCAGGTTGTGTGTGTGGTCCAAACCAATCCTAACCACACAAAATAATTGTCCTTAGTAAATTTCAAACTTTTCCAAAAAGTTAGGGAATTATGCATACTAAATATCATGACACACATACCTTGATACCTGCCAAGGGCATTATCGTCCTT
>VIEB01000136.1:348887-369293 GCA_006547085.1 Malus baccata
TAGGGGACGTGTGGGAAGGGTTTCTGGGTTTTGGGATTTTAGGGATGTAGGTTGCAGGGAGAGAGAGGTAAGAGAGAGTGGGTGGGAAGGATTTTATATAAATTTTTTTTTTAATTTTTTAACTATTTAATTATATTTTAATCCAGTTAGAATAGTTAGTGGTCCCCGTCAGTAGCCACGTCAGCACTTAACAGATAAATTAACAGAAAAACTGACGGAGGTCTGACATTGCCACAAATTCGTAAGATGAGGTATGACATTGTCACTTTTAAAAGATGAGGTATGAAAATGTCGTCAGACCAATAGTTGAGGTAGTTTTTTGTCATTTACCCTAAATGTTATAAGCAATGACATGAAAGTTGATGATTAAATTATTACTTAAGTGTTGACTAACGTAATTATTTTTTAGGGTATATGACATGTTGTTGATGATTAGATTATTAATTAGTGTTGATTAACATGCTAAATTCCTATTAGTAACACATTATTAAGTTTACAAATTTGATTTTGAAAATTTGATCTCCCTAGCATTACCTTATTCCTATTATTGGCACATATTATTTAACTTACAAATTTAGTCTACCTATTATTATTCTATTCCCAATGAAGAGTTTTTTCTTTTCTTTCGGGAAACAACTATTTTGAATCCTCCAGCAGCTCCTTTTTTGTTTATTTTTTATCATTTTTTATTAATTTTTTTGACTTCACTTGAAATAAAACTACTTCGCAGAGGATTTCAATTTACTATCATTATTGAGAGAGTGGGTGAGGACATCAGTTACAGGAAATGCACTTTTATAAACTAAATGTTGGGTAAAAATTTTAGCAGACAAAAAGAAGCTTGAGACTAAAATTATGACATAGCTTGAACGAAGTTTGAGGGGGTTTTTTAGTGGAGAATTTGAAGGTTTTATGAGTGAAGAAAAGAATCTTTTGATACTTTGTCATCTAAAGAAAATTTTGGTATCTTGAATTTCACTTTGTTAGAAAACTTGAGGAGTTGGAATTGGAATTTGGTTGGTTTAGGTAATTTCAAACCGAAGAGGCTAAATATAGTCCTATCAAATTTATAGCATAGCAAGAAATTATTTTTAAATAAACAATTTCAAGCTATATTCATGTGTCATCTCTAACCAAAGAAGCTAATTATAGCTCCCTCAATAATTTATTATTTTTAAGTTTATTCTTTTTAACTTTATTGATTACTAGAACTGAGTTGTTTGTGTCTAAGATTTGGTTTCCATTTAAACTGAGTTGTTTGCCATTAGCCAGCTTCGCTCCACTCTCTCCCTCTCAAAAATCAAGCACATACTATCCGCCACGTCAGGTTATTCGCAGGGTTCCTACAGGGCTTCGGAGTACTAGATCTCTCTCTAGGTACTGATGGTGAGGCAGCTTCACCATCTGGTGGTGAGGGACGCCATTATGTCCGTTCCAGATCGCTCGCTTAAAATATTGGAATTTGATCGGTTAGTACTTCTTTACATATTAATACTGCATGTTTTTTTCTTTCAAAAAAAGAATATATGAAAGTCCCTTATTAAGAGGGACCCTGCTCCATGATCGATAATATTATCAGTAGTGTTTAAAATATCAGTATTAGTATAAATATCGATCTGTAAATGTGTAAAAATATCAAAGGATATATTGATGGGTTATTATGCAAAATAGTCCCTGAAATTTGCATGATCAATAGAAATGGTCCCTGAGACTATCCATCATCCATGATTTTGGTCGTTAAAAACTCTTTGGGCAATTTTCAAAGCTTCGTAACTCAATCGATTATTAACCAAATTCGACCCATCATATATCAAAATGAAGATAAGAAAGTGTAGAAAAAGATTATACCTTTTTGGAAGCCCAATGATTGCCGGAGATGACCAGGAAATAGCTTGAAAGGTGACTGGTCCGCGGGAAAACTGGAAACCTCGCCGAAAACTAGGTAAACTTTAAACGTTCATAACTTCTTCAATACTCAACGAAATCAAGTGATTCAAAAACTAAAATCATACTTCTCGACGAGATGAAGAGAATAAAATCTTTCTTGATGGCTAAATCGCCGTGGTTTGGCCGAAAAACGGCTCGAAAGTGGCTAACTCGAAAATGGTTAGCCACTTTCAAGCCGTTGTCCGATTGACAGATTGACAGTTAGACTTTGAAAAAAATATCATTCTCTTCGTCTCGTCAAGAAGTATGATTTTCGTTTTTCAATCACTCGATTTGGTTGAGTATTGAAGAAGTTATGAAGGTTTAAAGTTTACCTCATTTCCAGCGAGTTTTCCAGTTTTTCCGTGGACTAGTCACCTTTCAGACTATTTTCTGGCTATCTCCGGCAATCATTGGACTTCCAAATAGGGTAATGTTTTTATATAAGGTAATGTTTTTATACTTCAAACTTCACCCCCTTTCCATATCTTTCTCTTATTTTTTCGATATCGACTATATCAAAGAAATCGCAAATGCTAAATACCAGCATAGTGTCATGTATTTCCTACACTATATATCACCATGTGATCAATACTTGGACATTATTTGATAATTACGATTGTACTATGGCTATGCTATCCCACTTCGTGAATAGCATAGTGAAATCTCTGCCAAGAAGCTGGTCGTATGTTGTAGCTTCATCGTTATGATTCTAATTCCGTTGTTAATTTGTTGTATCTTTTTCAGTAGGAGAACTGTTAGCAGTCAACTAGAGCGATTGTGGTACAAGATTGTTACAATATCATTTGTGGTTGCCTTGGCAATGGATCCTTTGCTCTTTTACATTCCAATCATTGGTCAGTATAACAAGTGCCTTGGAATGGACAAAAAGCTCTGGAAAATTTCTCTTATTTTCCGATCACTCACGGATATCAATGCCCTGGTGCATTTGCTATATCGGCTCCGTCTGCTTTATAAAGCTTATAGGGTGGATTTGGGTGGCACACAAGTTGTCTCACTACTAGTAACAGTAGTAGCATTATTTATCACCCCCTTCGGTATTGAAGCTTTGGCTCTTCTTCCCATCCCACAAGTAAGAGAAATGATATAAATATGTGTACGTACGTATGTACATACACGTAGCTTGTTAATTAAACCATTTTTAGAGATAAAGCATTTTTAATTATATTTATTTTATTTGATCCAGCTGCTAATAGGAGTTGCTTTTTACAAAATATGGGGCTCTGGATCTTTTCAACAGCGTATGTCTATTATTAATTGTTGTCTTCTAGCTCAATATCTACCAAGGATGTACAGAATTCGCGAGGTCAAGAAAATCAGGAAATTTGATATAAAGCTTAAAGCTTTGATCTATTTTTCTCTCTACATTTTTACCAGTCACGTAAGTTTTATTTGAAACTCTCAACTTATCACATTATTATGCTGAAATTTTATTTTTTATTATGGGGCGTATGAAAATAAATTGTGGGAAAAAAAAAGAAGCAGCCTTTATATTTTATGATTTTGAAATTAAAAATAAAACATAATTACTAAGAGTTAACGTTGAAAATTTTAAAAGTATGGTTGTGTGTAAAGAATTCAGAAATTTTGTTAGGATGCATTGAGAAATTCGCTGTCTAAAGACACAAATTAAGTATAAACACAACCACTCTAAATAAAGCTAGATAGAATATCATGAAAAAGTTTAAGATTCTACCATAAAATTAATTAGTAATATAGAGAGTAGCTCAGTTACCTAGAAGTATTAGCTTGACAATTGGCTCTTTTTTTATGTTATTATGAGCTCGTTTGGATGCACTTTTAAAATGATTAAAAACGCTTTTAGTGAAAATAATTTTAGAACAAATCCTTAGTAAAAATACAAGTAAATTTTGAAAAAGCACTTAAAGTGCTTCTTGGGAGAAACACATAACTAGTGCTTCTTGCAGAAAACACTTTAAATGCTTTTGGAACCAAAAAACATTTTTTTCTAAAAGTGATTACCATCATTTTAAAAGCACATCCAAATAAACCTTATTTATTTTCTATTTGATAACTAAACTACCTATCAATAAAATTTTCTTTGTTAACCAAAATTAGGTTAGAAGATAATTTGATTTTCTATTACAAAATAAAATTATATGCAGTAATATAATTTCACATAAATTAATTTTTTTTTATTTTGTCCAAACCTCACATGCATGTCATTCTATCTTTTTTGGTTGAAACCTACAAGTCATTCTATAATTCCTGTAAATTAACTGCGATCAGACTGTACTACAACATCTTTCCCCAAAATTGATGTGTCATGGTCAAACTCTTTCACGTCAAAAAATAATGACAATGTTACATTGATTGATTATTATTTCTCTTTGTAAGAGTTGTCAAAAAACAAAAACAAAAAAATCATGAAAACGATTTAAAAATTTTGAATTTAAACAAAAAGAAGAATTATTTAATAACTTATTTAATAATAAAAAAATACAAAAAACTAAAATACCTCAAAAAAAAAAAAAAAACAAAAACAAAAACAAACAAACTAGCTGCCGCCCAACCCCAATTATCATCAAATTGTAAGATTGATGATGATCTGTATTTTGGAATACCACAAAATCCAAAACAAAAGAAATCAATCAATAAAATTAAAGTGAGTATTACGATCGAATAAAAAGGAGTCCAAACTTTTATTTGGCATATACACATACTAGCCTTCATGCACGAAGCGAAGCGCGTGCAGAAGATATTTTTTGAATCACAGCATACTACGCGTGATTTACACGTTTTAAATGTATTTATATGCATAAATTGACAAAAGGAAAGTCAAATATTTGAAGTAAATGAATAATCTTATATCATGCTAGAAGAAACCCCTCATAAACCAATTAAATCAGCCGAATTCACATAATAAAATCGGTCTTTATAGAATTTACACTAAGAATAGAGAAAATAATATTTAATAAACAATTGATTGAATCACATTATTACTTGCCCATTGTGAGGCTAAGCCCAGTCTCTCCCCCTTAGTGTAGATAATATCGTTTGTTAAAAGAAAAAGAAAAAATAATAATTTCACAACTAATTTAATCACATAATTATCTGCATGTGAACGACTTGTTTTATAACCGACATTACACGTCTCTTAAGATGTTTTGAATGTGTTTAAAAATAGAGAAAATAATATTTAATAAATAACTGATTGAATCATATTATTGCTAGTCCATTGCAAGGTTAAGCCTACTACCTTCCCCTTAGTGTAGATAATATTGTTTGTTAAAAAAAATAATCATTTGATAACTAATTTAATCACATTATTATCCGCGTGCGAAATTTTTTTTTATAACCGATATTAGATGCCTCTTAAGATGTTTTGTTCGTATATTTTGGTGATATGTTCATACTTAATTGCTCCTAACTCTGTCAAATTGCCTACCCACTTGTCCTATGATAAAATTATTAAAAATTAAATTTACAAAATTACCCATGCATTATTTTATGCATTCTTCTTTGCTGCTTTTGTCGAAGCCGTGACCCCAAACTGGGGCTCTGGCTTTATTTATAAGAGATATCAGCATCTCTCTTCACCACGAATGCAAAATGGGAAAACTTTGACAGGTTTTTGTTAGGATAGTATTAATATCCTAGGGCTATGAGTTAGACACATGTCAAGAGAAGAGAGTTAATAGTTAGTTAAGTTTGTTATTGAGTGTAAGCTACAATAACAAACTATATAAACCTTGTAACAGTGATTTTGTAACTAACAAGAAAAGGAATTCATAGTTTCTGATATTCTCTCTCTCTCTAAACTCTTCTAAATCTTAGTTCTTTGATTCTTCATCTTCTTCTCTTCTTTCTACAATGGTTTACATGGTATCAATCGCCGAAACAAGCATGAAAGCTTGACGGATTTCGATCTGGGTTTTTTAGTTGCTTCCGCTTCTCCAATCTTCTCTTCTTTCTCCTGTGATTTCTTCTGTTATAATTGGGTTGTTTCTTCTTCTCTCTTTTCTGGTTCGTTCTTGTCACAAGTATACCCACCAAGTGTTTGTGATTAGTCCTCTGTCAGATTTTATTTGGGATTATCTCATCATCGGTAACAATGGTGACTGCTGCTCAGTTACAGATTCTTCAATCTCCAATTGCGTCTTTGATCTCGTCGGTTACAAGCTCCGTTAATGTGAAATTGGATGAAACAAATTATTTGGCTTGGCATTTTCAGATGGAGTTATTGCTTGAAGGTCATAGTATAATTGGTTTTGTTGATGGATCGGTTCCTTGTCCTGACCAATTTTGCCAAGAAACTGTTGGGGATTCTATTACACGGGTTCAATCTGATGACTACAGAGTGTGGAAGATGCATGATAAAGCCTTAATGCAGTTGATCACTGCAACATTGTCTCCTGCTGAGATTTCGTGTGCAATTGGCAGTATCAGTTCCAGAGAGTTGTGGACCAGGCTTAAAGAGCAATTCTCCACCATCACAAGAACTAGTATCTTTCAGCTCAAATCTGAACTGCAGAATATAAAGAAGGGTAATGATTCTGTCACTGTATATTTGCAGAAAATTAAAGAAGCAAGGGACTTGTTGTCTGCTGCTGGTGTCTTCTTTGATGATGATGATATTGTAATTCTTACACTTAATGGTCTGCCTGCTGCATTTAATACTATACGATCTGTGATTCGGGGTCGTGAAACTGTGATATCCTTGAAAGATCTTCGTTCTCAACTGTTAGCTGAAGAAACACTGATTGAAAGTATTCCTGCATCATCGATTTTGTCTGCACTCATGGCACAGAACAATGACTTGGTGTCCAAGAATCCGCCCTTTTCAAGCTCTGGGGGTAATCATGCTAGTGCATATCGGTCTTTTAATCAGAATGGAAAAGGCAGAAATCGGATTGGTGCCAATTTCAATCCGAGATATGGTACTGGCAAGAATTTTCAATCAAGTCCTGCTCCTGGTATACTTGGTACATCTCCTCCACGAACACAAACTTATGGCTTTCAGTCTCAACTCTGTCAAATCTGTGGGAAACCTAATCATTTAGCATCTACTTGTCGATTCAGAAACACATCTGTTTCCCAAGGTTGTCAAATCTGTGGGAAGCACAACCATTTGGCTGATACCTGCAGATATCGAAATACGGTTGGTTCTTCAGGATGTCAGTTATGTGGGAATCCATATCACAGTGCAGACACATGTTTTCAGAAAAATGCCACTTCTTCAATGAGTGCTATGTATGCTACACCTACCAATGGTTCTTATTCCTCATTCCCAGTGTCTCCTGCAGTGTCTCAGCAACAAGTTCAACCACAAGTTTGGCTAACTGATTCTGGTGCAAATCATCATATGACCTCTGAAATGGGAAATCTCTCATTGTCCACTCCATATCCATCCAATGAGACCATTCAAGTAGCTAATGGTGAAGGTTTAGCTATCTCTCGTATTGGCTCTAGTCTTCTAAGGACTCCAATGCAACCTATTCGACTTAATTCTATTCTATATGTCCCAAAACTGTCTCAAAATTTATTGTCTGTGCATAAGATTTGTTTGGATAATAACTGTTGGTTGATTTTCGATGCTTTTTCATTTTGGATTCAGGACAAAGCCACAGGGAGGATACTGTACAGAGGGCTGTGTCATAATGGATTGTATCCCATCATCTCACCAAGCTCTCATCCAGCTGTCACTAAGGGGAAAGCAGTAGCATTTCTGGGCAAACGAATTTCATTCAGTATTTGGCATAAGAGACTCGGTCACCCTTCTAATTCCATTGTCTCTCAAGTTTTACATTCTTCACATGTTCCCTATGTTGCTGATAAAGACCCTTCCTTGTGTCAATCATGTTTAGAGGGAAAATTTAGTAAATTGCCATTTTCTTCCTCAGTAGCCAAGTCTGTACAACCTTTTGCTCTTGTTCATAGTGATGTTTGGGGTCCTGCTCCGTGTGTTTCTCTAGACGGATACAAATACTATGTTACCTTTATTGATCATTGTACAAAATATTGTTGGATCTTTCCTCTCTGCAATAAAAGTGATGTCTTTGGTATATTTGTTTCCTTTTACTCTTTTATTCTTAATCAGTTTCACATTTCCATTCAAACTCTCCAAAGTGATGGTGGGGGTGAATATATTGGTAGCACATTCCAAAAGTTTTTATCTGAGAAAGGTATTAAACATCAATTATCTTGTCCTCACACACCAGAACAGAATGGGATAGCCGAAGGGAAACACAGGCATATAATTGAAACGTCTATTACCTTGTTACAATCTGCTTCCTTACCACCTTTGTTCTGGTCATTTGCTTGTCAAACCTCAGTCTATTTGATTAATAGGATGCCATCTTCATCATTGGGAAATAAGTCTCCATTTCAATTACTCTACAATTCTATTCCTGAGATACAACATTTGAAAGTGTTTGGTTGTTCTTGTTATCCTTGGTTGAGACCATATAATCATACTAAATTAGATTCCAGAACAACCAAATGTGTGTTTTTGGGGTATGCATCCAAATATAAAGGTTTTCTTTGCTTTGATGTGTCTAGCAACAAAGTGTTTGTCTCTAGACATGTTTTATTTGATGAGACAGAGTTTCCTTATCAGTCTCTGTTGTCTAAGTCTATGTTGTCTAAGTCTCAGTCTAGTGGCACTTCACCCTTACCATCATCACGTTCAGTCATGTTTCCAGTTCTGGATTCAAGTAATGTTCTTGTTCTACCTAGTTCTCGATCTTCCCCTAGTGCCATGCCAAATACTGATAGTCCACTCTCTGAAGACTTCACTGCTGTTCCAAATGTAACTTCAAGCTCCAGTGCCGAAAGTTCTTCTGCTAGTCAATCCATTGTTTCATCAACAACACAGCCCCCTTCTTCTACACTCCCTGTGGTACCTGATTTCCAACCTGAGCAGTTGCAAGTGGTTCTTTCTGTTCCCCCAGTTAATCTCCATCCAATGCAGACAAGGTCCAAAAGTGGGATTGTCAAGAGAATTGCTTTACTTGCTACTGTTCATGAAAATGGTGGTGTTGATTTGACTCAAGTGGAACCTGCCACATATAAATCTGCACTGAAATCTCCGGTTTGGTATGATGCTATGATGGAAGAGATCTCGGCCTTACATAATCAGGGCACTTGGTCCCTAGTCCCACTGCCTAAACACAAGAACTTAGTTGGCTGTAAATGGGTCTATAAGCTCAAAAGGAATGCAGATGGTTCCATTGGAAGATATAAGGCACGGCTGGTGGCAAAGGGGTTTAATCAAGAAGAGGGCATCGATTATGGAGAGACCTTTAGTCCTGTTGTTAAACCAACAACAGTGCGATTAGTACTGGCTTTATCAACTCATTTTGGCTGGCCTTTGAGACAATTAGATGTGAAAAATGCCTTCCTTCATGGCATATTGCACGAAGAGGTTTATATGTCCCAACCCCCAGGATTTGTCGATCCCAAGCATGAAGATTATGTTTGCAGGTTACATAAATCTCTCTATGGTTTGAAGCAGGCACCCAGGGCTTGGAATGACCGGTTCACTGCTTTCCTACCATCTTTGGGATTCAAATCTACATATACCGATTCATCCCTCTTTGTCAAATTTGTTGACAAGTCTGTGGTTATCTTGTTGTTATATGTTGATGACATAATCATAACAGGCAGTGCTTCACAGTCTATTACTGCAGTCATTAATTCTCTGGCTAAGGAATTTGAAATCAAAGACTTGGGACCACTTCATTATTTTTTGGGGATTCAAATTGTGCAGAATAAGGATGGCTTGTTCCTGTCCCAAGGCAAGTATATTACTGATTTGTTGACTAAGTCTGATATGCTCCTCTCCAAACCGTGTGATACCCCATGTTTGCCATACAACAGACTGCTTTCAGATGATGGAAAGCCTTATAACAATCCTTCTTTGTATAGGAGCCTGGTTGGAGCTCTCCAGTACTTGACCTTCACGAGACCCGACATTGCTTTTGCAGTGCACCAGGTCTGTCAGTTTATGCACTGTCCAATGGACTCTCACTTTATGGCTGTCAAACGGATTCTTAGATACTTAAAGGCTACTCAAGGTTATGGTATTCAGTTTGTCAGAGGCTCCCTTGATATAACTGCCTATAGTGATGCCGATTGGGCTGGTGACCCTAATGACAGAAGATCAACTACTGGCATGGTTGTGTTCTTGGGTTCTAATCCTATTTCCTGGATGTCCAAGAAACAAACAACTGTCTCTCGGTCATCCACTGAGGCAGAATATCGGGCCTTGTCTACTACGGCTGCTGAACTGGACTGGCTCAAGTCTCTGCTGCAATTTTTACAGGTTCCAGTTGCTGTGCCCCCTCTCCTATTTTGTGACAACTTGTCTGCAATTGCCCTGACTTGTAACCCGATTCAACATCAACGCACGAAGCATATTGAGGTGGATGTACATTTCGTTAGAGAACGGGTGGCAAAACAACAATTACAGGTCCACTTTGTGTCTTCAACTGAGCAGTTTGCTGACATCCTTACAAAGGGACTCTCTGCACCGCTTTTCAGGACTCATTGTTCCAATCTCCGGCTCACTGTCCCTGCCCCTGAGCTTGTGGGGGGATGTTAGGATAGTATTAATATCCTAGGGCTATGAGTTAGACACATGTCAAGAGAAGAGAGTTAATAGTTAGTTAAGTTTGTTATTGAGTGTAAGCTACAATAACAAACTATATAAACCTTGTAACAGTGATTTTGTAACTAACAAGAAAAGGAATTCATAGTTTCTGATATTCTCTCTCTCTCTAAACTCTTCTAAATCTTAGTTCTTTGATTCTTCATCTTCTTCTCTTCTTTCTACAATGGTTTACAGTTTTTAGGCTGGAGTTCATATATGAGGATTAACTCATTTTTAAACTCCATCGCCCCCTACCTTTAGCAATTTGAAGGCCTCTTTAACAGCTTTTCCTGTCCAACACGCCACTCCTTATCATCAAATTTCGTTGTTTCAATCCATAACCACGAAGAATTTGATGGTGGATATTGGATAAGTAAATATATTAATCATTGATCGTTTGTTATTTTTGATTGAGTAATGATATTTATACCATGTTTTTGTACCACATTTTCATACCACCTTAGGTGACATTTGATGTGAACAGCCACATCATTTGAATTAATCAGATTTTTAAATTTAGTTCATTATTTAATAAACTAATAATTAAGAAAAACTAGTTAATTAAATGATGATTGTGAGATACGAGGAGTCTTTCTCCTTCATTTCCTTGGGTTTTGCAAAATTTTCAAATAATGTGGTTGTTCACATCAGATGCCACTAAGGTGGTATAAAAATGTGGTACAAAAACATGGTATGAATTACATTACTCTTTTTGATTTGATCAATCGGTTGTTAATTAATGTGTTATTTTTAGGTACTCGGAGCTCTTTGGTACTTTTTTTCTATTCAACGAGAGATTTCATGCTGGCATTCATCTTGTGTAAATTATAGTACACATCCCAAAAGATTGCGACTATCGAACTACTGCTTCAAGGAATATCACATTTCTAAATCAGCATTGCTCAACTGATATTTCATATGGTGCCTCATCAGTGCCCTTTAATTTTGGAATATATCTCGATGCCCTAAAGACTGGCATCGTAGACGACGTAAAATTTTCAACAAAGTTGTTTTACTGTTTTTGGTGGGGGCTGCGTAATATAAGGTTTGTAAAGCAATCAACACTTTCAAGCAGATCCGCAACATTGTTTATAAAGTCAATCGATAATTTCGTTTCTCACATAAATATTTACTTGATCTTTAAACTCGTGGCAGTAATTTTGGCACGAATCTCGTAACAAGTACTTATGTGTGGGAAAACGTGTTTGCAATTTGTATTTCTATCATGAGCTTCCTCCTCCTTACATTTGTCGCTGGAACTGCAACTGCGGGGCCGCAGGTTGGTATTGAACTCTCTCCCCCAGTATATTTTTCAATCATTTTATCATTTTTCCTCAGCTTAATTTGTAAATTTGGATCTTGATGATTGGTTTGGTGATATGGTTACAAAGAAAGAGGCAGCACCAGACGCGCAAGAAGACCGACAGTAGTGGGCACTAATGGCGAGAGCTTGTCAGCACCACCATTCAATTAGCAGCTGCCGCAACGTTCTCAATTATGGCCAAGAACTCCGGGCAACTCTTGCTCTATAGCTAGCATTGGACTCAAAACCATACTGGTTGATAATGGTATGTTTCGACGTTTCAATAAGCTGTACGTGTTAGTCACATTAGCATTTCTATTAAGGATTGTTGATGTTTTGATGTTTATATTGTTAGAGACAATTAGTTTATACAAGCATGAATGCCCGGCGCCGCCCTTTGTTTCGGGTTTTAAAAATACCGTTTAAGACAATACTATTAATATATGAGTTTTATAAATCAATATTTACATGTTTGGTGTTTGAGAATGTAAATGAGCAACACATTATCGTGATCAAAAGATAAAATGCTCATTATTTGAAATATTTAGATAGATTGTGAACATGTTACAGAATCTAGATTTTCCTACTTCACTGTTTATGCTCATCTTCACCTTCATTATGTTGAGGTTTACGGTTTCAGCTAGTTCCTACAAATTTTGAAAAAAAAAAAAGTAGTCGTTAGTGCGGACATATAAGAAAACAAAAATGGGACATATAAGTAAAATTGAGATAGAGTTCATTTGTGATCCTGAAGGTGCAAATTAAATTTTTGTTTCCCTCTATTTTCATATGTTCTATCAGATGCAATAAGACTAAAATGAGTGCATTCAAACCAACCCATCTTTCGAACTTTAGTCATATATCAAATATATCTTAGTGATAATAATTAGATAAGAGTTGGGACGTTCAAATAAATCAGTTATAGCAACAAAAACAGTAAAAAAAACAAATGTGCATGTAGAAATTAAAATAGTAAAGAAGGTATATAATCATTACGACGATGATGTAATAATCTGCTGTGATTAATTTGACGAAGAAACAGTAGAACATATAGTAAACAAATGGGGGACACAACCAAAGGTAAGATGGAGTCTTTTTTTTTTTTTATTTTTTTATTTTTTTTATTTTTTTATAATAATGAAGGAGCATATATAATTCGTTATTTATCTGCTCTATCAGATAGGGGTGGGTTCAAAAAACCGAAAACCGAAAAAAATCGAACCAAAAGTGTAAAACCGGACCGAACTGAAACTGGTTCAGTTCAGTTCGGTTTCTGGGGTTCGGAAACCGAACCGAATCGAACCGAACCGAAGTAAGGAAAAACGATGTCGTTTTTCTCTTGAACGGTGTCGTTCGTTTATCCGCGCCTGCCTTCCTTTCCTTCAATTCAATCCTTCTTCACTCTGTCTGAACTCTGAAACCCTAAACACCAAATAGAACCGAAAACCCATTCCTTTCCTATTCCCTTTCTCTTGAACGGTGTCATTCCAAATCTCTCTCACCATCTCAGCGACCTGTCTCTCACTCGCCATCACCGTCTCAGCGACCTTTCTCTTATCCTTCTCACTCGCCGTCGCCGTCTCACTCTCAATCTGAATCTGTCACCCCTGCGACCCACGACTTCCTCTCGCCGTTTCAAGGCTCAAGTCTCGACCCACAAATTCCCTCATTTGCAAGGTTAGTCTCTCACCCCATGATGCGTTTTGCAGATTTTTTTTTTCAATTTCGTTGGTTCCGTCAACATATATGACCTGCTATCATATTGGCTCCAGTCTGCAGTTGTACTTAAATGGTTTGTTTGTAGGGATTGTTGAATTGATTGCGATCATTTGTCTATATCGTAAATGGTTTGTGATTGATTTCTTTAATTTTTGTTGTCTATATCGTAATGGTCTTTAACTCATTCCATCTCCAGTGGCTTAGATGTGTACGAGATGGGTTCTGCAGATGCTTTGATTTCTTTAACTCGTTCCATCTCCAGTGACTTAGATGTGTACTAGATGGGTTCTGCAGATGCTTTGATTTCTTTAACTCGTTCCATCTAAGTCACTGGAGATGGGTTCTGCAGATGTTTTGTATAAGATTTTAGTACTACACAGGATGTGAGGAAGAAGAGTTGAAGTCATTAGCAATGCTGTCTTAAATCTGTCAAATTTTGCCATGGCATAGACTGTCTTTAGCTTATTCAAGTCACAAGGCTTGTTTATGTTTTGTTATAAATAATACAAACTGTTGCGTTTTTGCTCTAACATGGTTCATTAGTTAATTTTTCAGTACAACAGATGAACCTTTAAGGGAAGTATGTGAGAGTTTTTTCTCGTTGCATGTTTAGTTTGTAGATCCAGATACTTTGAACTAAGATGTCATTGTTTTCTTCGCAAGTAACTATGTACTATAGTTGCTGGAAATTTCAATTATGCCAAGTATGTGTGCCAAAAATATTTTCAGTACGTTGGGGTCAGTTTGGCAAATTTGGATTATCAAGTCGGTTTAATTTCAACTTAAACAAGTGCGAAACTCAAAGAAAGTTAATAGTTTCAGTTTTACAGCTTCTGTATAATCACTTGGAATTTGGGCTAGCAGTTCATTATATCATTTGAAATGGATGCAGTTCATTATAATCACTTGGCAAATTTGTTTTCTTTTTCTTCTTAATCATTGAGGAGATTGAGTTTTGTGAAGAAGTTGAGAAAGGTAATTTTACTTATTGCATTTGGTTTTATTAGACTATTTTAACTAGATGCTATGTTGCACGCTTGCTTTACATCATGTTCTTTATTTTTATTTTTATTTGTATGTAGAAATGGCAAAGGGAAGCTCAAAGAAAGGTGCTATGTTGCCTCCTAGGCCGCCTATGCGTTGAGCTTGAGCTTGAAGATTTGGAAGATTTTATTTGTGCAAGACATGAAGTGATGAAACCTTGAAGGTTTATTTGACTTGTGTGATGTTTAAATTTGGACTTTTTGAAGACTTAAAATTGATTGATGATTGATTCTATTTCTAGTTGGACTTTAAGTTTTATGAGACTTTTAGTTTTATGAGACTTTATACGTAGAGATAGAAACATGTCATATTTTCTATTTCTATATTATGTTGTGCTTGTTTTGCATTTTTTGGAGGAAAAAAAAAACCGAAAAAAATTTGGGCCGAACCGAACCGAACCGAAATTTCGGTTTGGTTTCGGTTTTGGCAAAAAACCGAACCGATAAGAACCGAACCCAGCCCTACTATCAGATACAATGTGCGACAAAAGGAGTGCATTTAAGGGGGTGTATTCAATTGAGAATTTGAGAGACTTTAATAGATTTATAAATCCATAAATTTTTATGAAGTTTAATTGATTTGTAGAGATTACATATAAAATTTTGTTTTCCCTCGAAATCTCATGGGAAGAGGTGAGATTTGTTGATGCTTAAAATACACTACGAAATCTCTCCAATTCCCTTTAATTCCTCAACTGTCTCAAATTGTTTAAAATCAATTTCTAATTGAATACACTTGGAATGTTATAAACTTATTTAAAATCTTAATTGAATACGCCCGGATTTCTAAGTATTTTAATAAATTATCTTAAATTCTAATTGAATACACCTTAAATTTCAGAGAATAACTTAAAATCCTGATTGAATACCCATAGATTCATTAAAAGAATTAAAATCCCTCAAAATCTCAATTGAATACAGCCCCCTAAATTAGAAAGAGTTGGGTTAGGCATAATTGGACAAAGAAAAGGTCTTTATAGCAACAAAAATGAAGAACTGCTTTATAATTGGACAAAGAAAGAGGAAGATAAGAAGAAAAAAAGAAAATGCCTGAAAAATTTGGCAAAGACATTTTCAGCAAGTCAAAGAAAAACAGAGGCATTTCCAAATAGAAAATCAATATCAATATGTAGTGAAAAGAAAATAAGGCCTGAGCAAGGGAAAAAAAAATTATAAACCTGAGTAGCGACGTAGAATTCATACGAATGTAATATTTTCCTTTTAAATGAAAACCTGTAGGAAAATAAAAAACCAAATGAAAGGGCATGGCAAAAAAAATTAAGGGAGGAAATAGATTTAAAAAAGTAATTAAAAAAACAAAGTGGACAAATGATGTTGTCCATTACTCAATTTCTCTTAAGTATAAAGACGGCTGTATATACTTCTTGACCATATGAGAGAACATCAAATTCGAATGCACTAATAGACGCATTAATCATGACTTAGGCATTCATAGTTATCATTCTAAACTTGATGGCATACGGTAAAATAAGACAATCTCCAACCGAGGACTGGCTAGATGGCTCGTTTTAATCCTCTGGTTCTCCAAGATATTAATATTTTAATGAACAATACATGATCATATTTGTCTCCGTCTCCAACCGAGGGCGAAAGGGCTATAGGTCTCTTTTTAGTCCTGTCACAAAAAATCGTCTCCAACCAAGGGTCAAAGGGCCATAGGGCTAAACATAATTTATTATTCAAATTTAAAAACTACAACTTAAATTCAAATCCAATAACAACTTAAATTTAAAAACTACAACTTATATTTAAAAACTACTATGGTAACTAGCCCAAAAAACCAAAAAAAATAGAACTTAAATTTAATGAATGGTTTAAGTATTTATAAGAAAAAAATGGCCCAAAAAACCAAAAAAAAAAAATGTAATAACAAAATAATAACGGCTAGCTGACGTCAGCTAGCCGTTAAATTCAAAATTTTCCATGCTATTTGTGTCGGTTATAACCGACACTATTTTTTTTATTTCTGTCGATTATAACCTACAGCAAGCAAAAAATTCCAGCCAGCCCTTTGGCCATTTCAGATTCTGTGGGTGCCACAAGCCCTCGGGCCTAGTTTTTGGTTGGAGACGATTTTCAGGCTATTTTCGACTTTCTGACATTCTGGACCCTTCGGTTGAAGATAGCCTAACATTTTATTTTCATTGGAAAATTTGATTTCCCAAATTCAAAAATAAATAAATTAAAGAATACTAAATATTATTACACATCGTCACAACATCCCATCAGTCAAGAATCAAATCCAAAATAGAATTAGGTAAACAAATGAGAGATTAAAATAATACCTCAAAAATGGTGTCCTCGATAGCGGAAGAGACGACAATAACCCACAAATAAAAACCCAAAATAAAATAGTCAGCCCAACTAAGAGGAAAATTATCGACAAAACAAACGAAAAAAAAGAGAATCCAAAAGAAATTGTAGAATAAAATTCTTAGGATTAAGATACCCACTTGACCCTTTAGTAGAAAAATATGAAGCATCTATCTATTAGGGTCGGACGATGTCCTAGAAGATGCTGAAGTGAAGAACCAAATTGTTTTATAGCATGCTATTCAATTGCTTTTCAAAAAAACAAATGTGTATATAGAAATTAAAATAGTAAAAAAAAAACGATGTCCTAGAAGATAGTGAAGTGAAGACTCAAGTATATCTCGGTGAGACTAATTAGACAGATCGGGAAGTTCAAATAAATCACTTATAGCAACAAAAACAGTAAAAAACAAATGTGTTTGTAGAAATTAAAATAGTAAAGAAGGTATATAGTTGGCAATTCTGGGTTTTCATGCTTTTTTTTCTTTTCAAAATTCAAATGGGTAATTCTGGAACACAAAAGAAAATGAAAATTAGATAGAAATAGTGGCCTACCGATCCTAAAAAGCATCAAACTTTGTCAAATTCATCACCCTTTTCTCTGTTACAGAAGGTAATTTTGCAAATGATAAAAAACTACAGCACACTTGAGCAGTTGGGCATTATCTCAGCTGAAAGTTCTTACCTTACTTTTGTCTCTTGAACACAGTAACAAAAATTCCAATTGGGTAAGTTTCTTAAAGTAATCACTAACCTGGTAACTTTTTTCAGTGCAAGTTCTTCTGGAGTTGAAAGTAGAACTACCCAGAAGGCAAAAATCCAGAAGCCGACTGATTCGAATTCAAAGTTTGAAACTTGTGGAGTGTATGAAACCGCGAGGAAGGAGGACATAAATAGGGAGCTCGTTTGAAAGTGGACCGGTTTGGTTTGGTACAAGATTTGACTAATCCAAAAGAAAACGACAGCTCTTCTCTATAGTTTTGGAGATTCAAAAAGCAGAGAGAGAGAGAGAGAGGGGAAGAGGAGGGAGAGCGTGGAGGGGACATCCATCAAGACTAGCATGTCTGTGTAGGCAGCGATTCTGAGGCAGTTTTGATTTTTTAGTGAGCAAGAACGCTGTTGGACTGATTTAACTAAATGATTGTATACTTGAAAAAAAAAAATTTCAAGTATTTATATGATAATGTTTAGTGTAACAGATTGTGTTTCTGATACACTAATAATTTTTTTCTATCATTACTTATTACTATTAGCCACTTTGTGGGTCCTACCTTCTTATTAGTGTTTCATTTTCATTTATCTTTTGAGAGTATTTTTGCTCATTACTTTAATAAAGATGTATGTTCATCGTACACTTCAACATCTAATACGTGTTCTTTCAACTAACTATGGTCAACTTTAATAATAAATATCCTTTTTTAATTTTGAAAAAAATTAACCATAATTAGTTGAAAAAATACATGTTAGATAATGAGACGTATGATGAGCATACATCATAATTTACTGTGATGAGCAAAAATGCACTTTTATCTTTTTATCGATAAGGTGAGGCCCACATTCTATAACACAAACAGTGGACTACATCCAAAAATTGGAAATTGCGATGTTGTTTTTCCTTCCACTTCTTGTTCTTGAGATGGAGGAGATGAGCCTATTTTGTTGGGTTTCCCACTTCCACTTGTGATGGTGGTGGTGGAGGGAAAGGGGTTCATGGGTTCCACCTCTTCTCATAAAATGGTTTGAAACTTTGAGTCGTGTAATATTTTGGACTTCGTGGAAATTTTCCCATAAAAAACCCTAACCCTTTTCTAGACAAGTTTGATAGGTTTAATCTTTTTTGTCGACATTACGGATACGTCACTGTAACATTATCTCAAACAAATTGTGGCATAATTTTATTTTTCTCGTGTGGCATATGTAATTAACTTGAAATACCATTCCAAGAAAATCCGATTTTAAGAAAGTTCCTCAATTGGTAGACATGTGTAATTAACTTAAAAGACTGTTCCAATAAAATTTGATTTTAGGGAAGTTTCTCGATTGGGAGGGGAATGGTAAGCTGCTAGGCCCACCAAAGGCCTTGTAATTGATTTTGTAAGGCAGGGAAAGCTGCTGGTATACAGTCTCCCGAGTATACTAGTGCCTATACTACTACACATATAATATAACACACATGAGAAATGCCAAAGAGACTCTTTCAATAGTCGGACTCTCCACAGATCATTTATCATCTCACAGTTTAACATCAATTTTCATACTAATATTATAAAATATTATGCCAAAATTATAAAACGACAAAAAATCCATAATAATTTCACTTTCGAAATAGTCCTTTTACCATTTCTTAACACACATTGCATTGGATGAGGAAAAATACGGGTGTTGAAAAGCACATGTCAATGACCACGCAAGCATGTGGTTGGTAAAAGCCCAAATACGTGACTTGGAGGCACTCATCATGCCTCATTAAACAAGGTCACCGAGGACAAGTAGAAGAAGAAGAGGAGACCCCATCATAACATCATTTTCAGCTTCCGACTCTATACATATGTAAGTTACGTTATTTAATCAAAGCGCATAAATGTCTCTCCTCGTATTTCTTACGGGTTCAAATTCTCACCCTACAAAGCATGCATGTTTATTTGTTGCTTAAGGTTCAGGGTGACCCACCACCGTTGAAAATGAAATCAAAGGTGTTGATTGATTTGGAGTAGACAACTAATGTGGATCCTACTGAATACCTCGTTTGCCACTTTTTTTCTTTTTCTTTTTCAACCCATAAACCTTAAGAGCACCTCCAGCGGGGGAGGTTGCTCGGGGGATGTGGATCAAACAGTAACCAATTGCTGGGGGGATGAGCTCCAGCGTATGGAAGCCTGAGCAACAGGCGAGGCCCGAGGAGCAGGCCCGTCGAGGATTGCCAGCCCGAGAGCCCGAGGGCTGCGTCAGGCGCGTGCGTTTCACGCGCGCGTGGGCGCGAGTCGTCAGACAAAAAAACAGGGTTGGGGCCCGCGATTTCAGTTTCGAAAAGTAACCGTTGGGGAAGCCACGTGGCTTCCCCATGTCTGTTCGATTGAAACGGTCATATTTTATGGACCGTTGGATTTCCAACGATAACAAAACATTTAAAAATCTCATTTAATTTCATCCGTTTGATCTAAGATCAACGGTTCACGTTATTAGGCTTTGTAAATTATATATAAAAAAAAGAAAAAACTGTTTAAAAATCTAAAATGTTACCGTTGTGACACGTGGCACAATCTGGAGTGTTGGAATTTAAATTTTTTTAAATCCAACGGTAGAGATTAATTAGGTGAATAAAAATTTAAAAAAATGTAAAAAAATTCTTAAAAATCCGAAAAAAAATTATGAAAAATTATAAAAAATTTTGATTTCACTTCACCTATAAATACCTTCTCATTATCTTCTACCCTACACCACAATTT
>VIEB01000136.1:382994-400179 GCA_006547085.1 Malus baccata
CATCTCGAAGTTGTTTGTGCCATCAAACTTTTCCACTTCGAACTTTGCATTTTGCACCGTAGTTCTTGCAAACCCGGAGCTGCTTCCAAAAGGATTTTCATCTTGCCCGTCTGACATCTTTGGCAACTAGACAGTACCCAAGAGCAACTAGTGCTCTGATACCAATTGTTGTGCTAGGATAACACCAAACCCGTTGGAACCAACTCAAGTTAACCCACAGGAAATTTATCAAATGAAAATGCAAGAACAAAATATAAAAGACACCAAGATTTTAACGAGGTTCCTCCACAGTCAGTGTAACTGGAGTACGTCCTCGGAGCAGTAGGAGCTCACCCAATAATCCACTATCAACCAAATGGGAGTTTACAAAGTGTTGGCAATCTCACAACCCAAAACCCCAATACACCCAATAACTCTCACTCACCAAAGAAACAAATAGAGAGGGAAATATAGTGAATAATTTCCTCTCTATACAAAGCTCAAAGCTAATATTCAAATACAACTTTGATTGAGTGAGTAACAACAAAGAAAGAAAATCACTTTTCTTTCTTCTCTTGAAAATGGGGCTACAGCACCTCTGTTTTTTCTCTCTATTTTCTGCTGCGTTTTTTCTTCTTCTATGGCTGCCTTGCTTCACTTCATCAAAACAACAATGACTTCTTTTCTAAACCTCAACCGTTGCTTTCCATATGCCAAATAAAGAAAACAAAAGGACTTTAGACATGGTCCATGTTTTCCTCCCCAAAACAAGGAAAGGTTGTCCACCTTTTTCTTTATAATTTTTTAGCCGAAAGTTCATTTGGACATTTGTCCATTTGGCACTTGGCCAATTATTCAACACCTTATGTATGCTTCACACTAAAGAATGCTCGTGAACTCTCATATGCCTATCCTTTTATGTTTCTTCATGATTCTGATGGGTGCAATTTGTTCTTTTTGTGTCATTTCAAGATCTGTTGCAGGACATTGGAATGTATTGATTAAACTGGTATTAAATGTCCTAAGAATGCGAAAAAGTGAAAAGAAGAAATTCCTTTACATATGGAGTAAGATATCGGTTATTTCTTGTGTGTTAGCCGTCTCGCTAGATCCTCTGTTCTTGTACATTTTAATCATTGATCAAGATAACAAGTGTCTTCAAATGGACAAAAAGCTAAGCACTACTATTCTTGTGTTGCGATCACTACGGATATCATTTTCGCTGTGCCTTTTATATATAAAGTTTACAAAAGTGTTACATTTCAAATGCACAAAAAGTTTGGGGCTAATGTGGCTGCAAATACCACAAGAACTGTGACCTCAAGTACCCAGCAAATTGAAGGAAATTTGTATGGGAAATCAAAAGGAAAAGCGTTGATTAAAGTTGGCAAGAAAATAGCTCAGAAGATGTCATGGTTATATTTCTCCTACATAAATGATTTTCTCGCTCTTCTTCCCATCCCACAAGTAAGAGATATTAAACTCTAAATTTTTTATTTTGGTGTCCAGCTATTCTTAACCAGCTAGTTGTAATTAGTGGATTTCTAACCTCTTTTTATTTCTTTTCTAAAGCTGCTAATAGTAGTTACATTTTACAACATGAGAGGCGCTGAATATGTGGAACATAAAAAGCTTCTGAATGCCTTCATTTTTGGTCAATATCTACCAAGGATATATCGAGTTCACCAGTCATCCAAGAAACTTCGAGTGGTTGTTGGAACTTGGTTGAAAGGTCTATACAATTTTTTTCTCTACATTCTTGCCAGTCATGTAAGTTTCACTTCGATTATCATTTCATTAATGGCTTCAAAATTTTAACCAAAAGCTTTCTTATAACTTCATTTAATGAAAATGACTTGAACTTTAATGAAAATGACCAAAGTTTAATATAATATTAAAAAAAATTGTTATTAGTTAAAAGACAAATAAACCAATCAAAGCATTCTTCAGGCATATTAGTTAGAGAAATACTAAGAATGTTTTTTCAAAGTGAAACTCTTTATAAACTTTCTGTTATCTCATAGTTTAACATTAATTTTCATACTAACATTATAAAACGTTACAATAAAAACATTAGGTATCAAAGAGTCCATAAAAAGTCATACTTTTGAGGTAATATGCTTAGCATTTCTCTATTAGTTAAAAGATTGAGATTAGGATACAGGGTTGACCCCCTTTAATTTTATAAGCTCAGCATCTCTCGTCCATTTTCCTTCTTTTCAAAACGCGAAACCCATTCGCTTCGGTCTCAATTTTTCTTTTTTAACTGATACCCACATCCGCATCAAAATGAGGATTCTTTTCGGGATCGACAGCCAATTCAGATTTAAGAATCTGGAATGCTTCTTTCTTCTGTTTGTTAATTTTTTTTTTTTTGAAAAAAAAATTGTAAATTTTTTATATAGAAATAGTGCCACTGTCTAGTAATGATAACCATTAGTTAAAAAAAAATGACACCGGTTTCAGAAATAATGTCACTATTTAGGATATGGGGTTTAGAATTTAAGATTTCTAAAAATAGTGTCACTACTTTTAAAAATAGTGTCACTGTCTAACAGGGCTGCCTTTGAGATTTTGGAAGTCTTGTGCAAAATTTATAAAAAGGGTCCTCAAGATATTCCTCCAAATTTTATTTTTTTTACAAAATGTTAGAAAGCAATAACTAAAAGTGAAACAAACTTTAAAACTCATGCTAATTATCAGTTTTCAAATATCATTGAATATTTGGTATTTTGTAGTAATGTACTAATGTTTCAAAACTTTAAATCCTCAACCTTGAAGCACAACTTGCTTCGTTTTGCATATCCTTGAATATTTGGTATTTTGTAGTAATGCACTAATGTTTTTTCATTAGACTCTTATTTTTTAGTATATAATACTTGAAAGACAAATGTTTTGAAATAATATTTATGTGGCATTGTGGTATGCATATACTAATTTAGTATTATGTTTCCATTTTTTTTGGTCAAATTATGTTTTTCTTTAACGGGTCGGGTCCTATTACCTAATAATATTAATGGGTCGATTTTCGGTCAGATTATATTACCTTTTTACTTTAACAAGTGTTACACGACATGGCTTGTTAAGATATCAGGTATGTCACGAAAACGACACAAATGTCAGGTCAACCTTTAGGGGGGTCCTGCGCGACCACACAGTTTGCTCCCCTCAAACCGGGCATTGCTGTCTAAAAATGGTGACAATTGTTTTTAGAAATAGTGACACCATTTCTAGAAATAACAACCACTATCTAGAAAGGGTAACCACTATTTCTGTTTCTAGAAATAGTAATCATTTTTTAAAAATAGTGACCACTGATTGTGATCATTATTTTCTATCTAGAAAGTTATTATTTAAAAAAAAACAATATTTCTTATTAATAAAACGTATTCAGTGTTTTTATTAAAAATATGTCGGTAATAATTTTGGTATGTGATAAATAATTCATATACCCGATCCCACTCAGTGACTTGGATTTTCCAAGTGTCCAACCGAGAAGTTTTCCTCACTCGGGAAATTAAGGGAACACTACTTCAACCTACATGCTCCACTCACAAAGCTTCAACATACAAGCTTTAACAAAAGAAAATTCAAAGAACTTAGCGAAGAAGGCTTTGGTGTATTTAACACAATATGTTGAAATGAAGGAAAGTTTATTTATTGGTATCCCCGATAAGCTACAAATATGTACATATACATGAGTCAAAATAAACAAACAAGAGGGAGCCTTCACAAAGGTTGCTTAGGAGAAGTCTCAGCAGTTGGTAGAGCCCCAGAAAGAGAAGGCACCGGAGGGGGATCATTCGGAGCCTCAGTACTGGACAGAACCCTAGAAGGAGGAGGCATCAGAGGTTGATCATTTGGAGCTTCATTACGCGGTACAGCCCTAGAAGACGAATGCAATAAATGCCTTTGGAACAAACCTACAAATCTCTGATGATCAAGTAAAACATGACCATCAGATTCCTTCATCTGGTCAAGCTTCCTCTTCATGTTTGTAGCATAGTCATGTGCAAGCCGGTACAACTGTTTATTCTCTTGCTTGAGCCCTCTAATCTCCTGTTTGAGACTCATCACTTCAGCAGCCAATGATTCAACTTGGCGGGTTCAAGCAAATAGGCGTTGGGCCATATTAGACAAAGAACCTGCACACTGAACACTGAGAGCCAGAGAATCCTTAACAGCTAACTCATCAGATCGTTTGGAAAGTAGTCTGTTATCTTTGGGAGTGAGAAGGTTCCTGGCCACCACCGCAGCGGTCATATCATTCTTCATCACGGGATCCCCAACGGTAAGAGGACCAGTAGGGGAGACGAAGGATGGGCGCCATATGTTGTCTGGAGAAGGCGGGGCTGCCTCTTTAACAAGGGTCAAGTCAAAACGACGGTCGGAGGGGCCAGACATTTTCAAAGGTGTTGAAAAGAGAAGAGGTCGGACAAATCAAGATCTTAGAAGTGCAAGAATGAAGCTTCTACTGGTAGAGATTCAAGTGTGCTTTGTAACGTAATGGCAGCCCCTATAAAAATCTGCACTCGACGGAGCTTCAGAAATCGAAGAGGCGTCTGCTCAGAAATCAAAAAGGCGTTTGCTTTCTCAAAAGCTGGGTTGCCCAAAGACCATGAGGGTTGATCTCAGAAATCGAAGAGGCGCTTGCTTTCTCAAAAGTTGAGCTGCTCAGAGACCACAAAGGACGATCTCAGAAATCGAAGAGGCGCTTGTTTTCTCAAAAGCTGGGCTGCTTAGAGACCACGAGGGCCGATCTCAGAAATCGAAGAGGCACCTACTTTTCCAGCCTTGTCAATACCTGTCACACGCACACTCATCTTTGTGGAAATTATGGGCATTCTGTCGAAGACTTCTGGTGAAGTAGAAAGCACATGAATCTTATTGTTCAATCACCCACTTCCCACATGCAACAGTAGCTCATGGGTACCACAGATAACTTTGCGAAAGTTCTCTGCCAAAGTTGAGCACGTGAAGCTTGCAGCTCCCACTACATCGCTCTGACCAAGAAGGGTAAAAGAATAGCAAAGAAACAGCACTAATAAAGTTTAGACACATAAATTTTGAAGGTCTAGCTACCATATTATTACCCATAAGGGTAAAGGAACAATACAACTGTTGGATAATTGGAAAGTCCCTATGTGTCAACCTCTGTGCTTCTTGGCAAGGTAGATTGGCAAACATGCCCAACCTTTACTCTCAGAGACCACGAGGGTTGATCTCAGAAATCGAAGAGGCATTTGCTTTCTCAAAAGCTGGGCTGCTCAAAGACCACGAAGGCCGATCTCAGAAATCGAAGAGGCGCTTGCTTTCTCAAAAGCTGGGCTGCTCAGAGACCACGAGGGCCGATCTCAGAAATCGAAGAGGCACCTACTTTTCCAGCCTTGTCAGTACCTGTCACACGCACACTCAGCTTTGTGGAAATTATGGGCATTCTGTCGAAGACTTCTGGTGAAGTAGAAAGCACATGAATCTTACTGTTCAATCACCCACTTCCCACACGCAACAGTAGCTCATGGGTACCACAGATAACTTTGCCAAAGTTCTCTGCCAAAGTTGAGCACGTGAAGCTTGCAGCTCCCACTACATCGCTCTGACCAAGAAGGGTAAAAGAATAGCAAAGAAACAGCACTAACAAAGTTTAGACACATAAATTTTGAAGGTCTAGCTACCATATTATTACCCACAAGGGTAAAGGAACAGTACCACTGTTGGATAATTGGAAAGTCCCTGTGTGTCAACCTATGTGCTTCGTGGCAAGGTAGACTAGCAAACATGCCCAACCTTTACTTACATTCGAGAAAGAACTCCCAACAAGATTACAAGATTGCTTGCTCCAAAATCGAAGAGGCACCGTCCTCCGAATTTCGAGAGCCAGACTCCCAACATGACTACTTTCTCAAAAATTGAAGAGAGGGTAAAGGAACAGTACCATTTCTGGATAATTGGAAAGCCCCTGTGTGTCAACCTCTGTGCTTCGTGGCAAGGTAGACTAGCAAACATGCCCAACCTTTACTCACATTCGAGAAAACACTCCCAACAAGATAGCTTGCTCCAAAATCGAAGAGGCGCCGCCCTCCGAATCTCGAGAGCCAGACTCCCAACATGATTACTTTCTCAAAAATCGAAGAGAGGGTAAAGGAACAGTACCATTGCTGGATAATTGGAAAGTCCCTGTGTGTCAACCTCTGTGCTTCGTGGCAAGGTAGACTAGCAAACATGCCCAACCTTTACTCACATTCGAGAAAACACTCCCAACAAGATTGCTTGCTCCAAAATCGAAGAGGCACCGTCCTCCGAATCTCGAGAGCCAGACTCCCAACATGACTACTTTCTCAAAAATCGAAGAGAGGGTAAAGGAACAGTACCATTGCTGGATAATTGGAAAGTCCCTGTGTGTCAACCTCTGTGCTTCGTGGCAAGGTAGACTAGCAAACATGCCCAACCTTTACTCACATTCGAGAAAACACTCCCAACAAGATTGCTTGCTCCAAAATCGAAGAGGCACCGCCCTCCGAATCTCGAGAGCCAGACTCCCAACATGATTACTTTCTCAAAAATCGAAGAGACACCGCTCTCCGAATCTCGAGAGCCAGACCCCCAGCATGATTGCTTTCTCAAAAATCGAAGAGGCATCGTTCTCCGAATCTCGAGAGCCAGATCCCCGATAGGATTGCTTGTTCAAAAACCGAAGAGGCAACACTTTCCCAACTGCAAGAGCCGGATCTCCTTGGATAAAGCTGTCTGTAATCTTCACACGCAACATCAGCTTTCCACATACCACAGACCACTTTTTCAAAGTGCTCTGACAGGGTAAAGGAATAGCATTACTACTTGTTGTTAAGGAGACTCCTATATATGTCAACCTCCATCCCCAACGGACAGACAGACCTGCAAAAATGCTCAACCCTTCCTCATATCTGAGAGGGCACTCCCAACGAAGCCTTTCGAAATATTCAGCTTTCTTTCCCCCCGATAATACCTCTGCAAACAAGCTATACTAGAGCAAGAATATCTCATATCATCAGGATTAAAAGCAAGAGTATCCCATATCATGCTTTTCCCTGTCTTTTCCTTTGGCCTTGTTCTTACCTGCAAGACAAGGAGAAAGAGAGCAATCAGTCAGCACTTGGAATCAAGCTTCCAGCTAGGAACTGACTGCCTGGAACCCCTTACCTGATTACTTACCTGACATTGCTCTCGAGTACTCATCTTCAACATCTCATGCTTCCAGGGAAGATACCGCATCTGCCTGAGGAACAGATAAGGCAAGTGAGAAGGATACAAGGAAGCATGTGGAGACAAGCGTAACAGCACACGTGCCGATACATCCATTACTCTGTCAAAAGCAAAAGTATCCCATATCAGCAGGGTCGAACGTACTCTAGATTTGATGGACTTGTTTTGACCCTCAAATTCTTCAGTCGGCCTTATACTCTGGAGGAAACCAGAAAACCCTCTAGCTCAGTTCAAGAATAAGCATGTGGAAAGTTACTTCTTCAAAAGCAAAAGTATCCCATATCATCTCTTCTCATTTTTCTTCTCTTTATCCTTCATGCTGCCTGCAAGATAGGGAGAATGTGAATAATCAGCCGGAGCTCTAATTGCTTACCTTGTCTGTCACCTCTTTCAGCAGATCCCCTAGCTCGGCGACTTGGTGGACTCCTACTACATGGTTTGTATCACGCTTGACCAAGCCTGAAACTACAAGTAAGCTTCAAGTGAAATTGATACATTACCTTGTGCATCTCCACCAGTTAAAGATACCACTCCTGGATTGAGGAAGAGTACTTCCAGAGAAGATGTCACTTCTACCTATGAGACCAATAAGGCAAGTCAAGACGATACCACACTCCGATACTTAGAAGTTTCGTGATTACAAGATCATTGTCCCACAATATTTCCTAATGTAATTTGTACTAAATCATTCACTTGTACTCACTAAAGGAGAGCTTGAACCTATGTACTTGTGTAAACCCTTCACAATTAATGAGAACTCCTATATTCCGTGGACGTAGCCAATCTGGGTGAACCACGTACATCTTGTATTTGCTTTCCTATCTCTATCCATTTATATACTTATCAACACTAATGACCGGTGCAATTTAGCGAAGATCACAAAAAAACGACCGTTTTCGCTACCTAGGATCTATCTTGCAAGAGAACGGAGAATTAGATGGAGATCTCAACCATAGAATACAAGATGGATGGATGAAGTGTAAAAGGGCATCCGGCGTGTTGTGTGACCGTCGTAGGCCACTGAAGCTCAAGGGAAAATTTTATAGGACGACAATAAGGCCAACGATGTTGTATGGCACAGAATGTTGGGAAGTGAAGCATCAACACGTACATAAAATGGGTGTAGCGGAGATGAGGATGCTTCGTGAGATGTGTGGGCACACGAGAAATGATAAGATTGGGAATGAGGATATCCGAGGTAAAGTAGGAGTAGCCGAAACTGAAGGAAAGATGAGAGAAAATCGGTTCCAGTGATTTGGGCATGTGCAAAGAAGGCCTACTGACGCTCCGGTTCGAAGATGTGATTACGGGACAGAGGTTCAGGGCCAAAGGGGTAGAGGAAGACCTAGGAAAACTTTGGAAGAGACTCTAAGAAAAGACTTAGAGTACTTGGATCTAACGGAGGACATGACACAAAACCGAGCGCAATGGCGTTCTAGGATTCATATAGCCGATCCCACTTAGTGGGAAAATGCTTTGTTGTTTTTGTTGTTGTTGTATACATAACCAAAAAAAAAATCCCCGGAGAGGAGAGGAGAGGAGGAAGAAGTGCCATGAGAAAGAAAAGAGAGATGATGATGGTAATGGGTGAAAGATGAGAGAGACGATGATGGTGATAGGTGAAAGAGGAGAGAGGTGATGGTGATAGGTGAAAGATGAGATATAGAGATGATGGTGATGGAAGAATGATGAATTTAGTCTATTTTTTTAAATTAATTATTTTTAAAAAAATTATGTAGATTATGCTAAATTAATTTTATGAACATTTTAATCTGAAAATATTTAAGTTCTGATAAACATGAAAAATCACTAAACTGACACATGAAACTCATGAAACACTATAGAAGAATATGAAACACATGATAGAGTTATATAAACACAAGACACATGAGCAAACACATGGTTTTGGAAGATGG
The DNA here is from genome assembly GCA_006547085.1 of Malus baccata. Taxonomy (NCBI): domain Eukaryota; kingdom Viridiplantae; phylum Streptophyta; class Magnoliopsida; order Rosales; family Rosaceae; genus Malus; species Malus baccata. The sequence goes on from VIEB01000136.1 coordinate 392,132, forward strand.
TAGAAAGAAAAATTGGAAGAATTATAGGAGAAATGTGAGTTTTGTGTGGATGTTTCAACAAATATATAGGTATTTATAGAGTTTTTGGGTGAATTTTGAGTTAAGTATTTTTTTATAATTATTTTAACCATTGAACTTAAATTTGGGCCGTTAGATATTTTTTTTTACCGTTAGATTTGATCATATTCGATCTCAATTGTTGGATTCAATAAATTTATAAATATAAAACAAAAGTATTAATTAAATTAAATGTGGACTGTTGAATAACCAATGTGAGCCGTTAATCAACTAAAAGAGCCGTTTGGCTCAATTTTATTGTCAAACAAGTGGGAGACACACCCATGTGGGGGCGGGCTCCACCACTAATCTTGGGCTAAATCTGGCTTTTTTTTTAGGTTTTAGATTTTAGGTCCAAATTAGAACTTAAGTTGGAATGAATTGGGGGGAGAATAGAAAGGGAATTATAGGTTTTAGGCCATAAGTTGGAGTTGACCTTAAGAAAAAAAATTTAAAAAACCTTTTTTCATTAAAGCTCTCAAATTTTGCCTTTTCATTAAAGTTCAAGCCATTTTTATTAAACAAAGTTATTAGGTTGTTTTTTGTTAAGAAAAAGTGTAGAGAAGTTCTTTTTATTAAGGATTAGAATTCTCTCTCCTCCTCTTTTCATCCCATCTTCTCACATTCTTTATTTTGTCTTTCTCTTTCTATAAAAAATGAATATAAGATGTTGACGTGACTTAACCGTAAACGTTCAAATAGGAAGGGAGAAAAAAAAAAGAGGGAAGAGAATCCTACTCCTTTTATTAAAGCTTCATGTTATGTATTCACTAATGTCAGATGAAGCTTTCTTTTAGAAATGTTTGACTAACGTTCGATTTTGTATGCGTGTTTCAAATTATATGTACGCTTAAACTTACTTCCGTCTTCAATTATTACAAGATTTGTTTGTTCGATTTGGTTCACATAGAAACTCATAGCATTGCCCTGCACAATTTTTCCGTAAACATTACATATTCCTTAGTGGATAAATCATTTGCTTATGAATTTGTTGCTTTTGTAGATACTTGGAGCTTTTTGGTATTTCTTTTCTATTCAACAAGAGACATTATGCTGGTACAATGCCTGTGCAAAACATAGTCCAGATCCTGTTGGGTGTATGAATACTTTCTACTGTGGGCATCAAACTACTAATTCAAGAAACATAGCATTTCTAAACGAGCATTGCCCGTTAGATACTCCAGATGGTATCTTACCCCAATTTAATTTTGGAATATTTCTTGATTCCCTTCAGAATCATAACGTAGACCATATACAGTTCGGAAGGAAGTTATTTTACTATTTCTGGTGGGGCTTGCGAAATCTAAGGTACGATGTATCCATTGACAATCAACAATTTAAAAAAAAATGTAACGGACATAAATTTTGGGTTATCTAATTCGGCAACATTGTCTATTATTTTGTAGTAATTTTGGGACGAATCTGACAACAAGTACGTACGTGTGGGAAAACTTGTTTGCGATTCTCATTTCTGTCGTTGGCTTGCTTCTGTTTTTATATTTCATTGGAAACGTGCAGGTTATTATACTGAATCTCGCTTGTACTTTAACTTTCACCAATTTCTCATGTTTAGGAGTTTGTGGCCGCGAAGATCATTCTTCGAGTATATTAAGTAATTGTTTGATTTGTGGCGTGACAGACTTATATGCAGATGGAAGCTACAAAAACAGAGGAGAGGAGACAAAAAGCGGAGGAAGAAGAGGAGACGAAACAGAAGATTCGGATGAAGATGCTAGATGTACGCAGGTGGATATCCGACAATAAATTCCCCGATGATGTCAAGAAAGAGATCATGGATAGCATAGAGAAAATATTGAAAAAAGACAAAGATGCTGATGTCCACAAAGCCATTCCTTATTCTTCCCTGGCAAACCAAAAGAACTGTTAAACGCCATCTTTTCATAGGTACACTTAAGAAAGTATGTTCTTCAAAACTCCATCTCTCTCCATCTATTAATTGCATCCATTTTCACTGCAATGTTGTTCTGATGATATATGTATGTCCATGCGCGCGCATGTGTGCAGGTAAATAGGCTTAAAGGCATGAATGAAAAAGTGTTGACGTTGATGTGCGACTGTCTGAAGCCAGTGACGTACGGTGAGACCAGCTTCGTTTTTCGAATGGGGGATCCACTCGATTGCATGATGTTCATTATCCAAGGAACAGTGTGGACCTACGGGTCGAGTGATAATCAAGTTGGGCAAGGAGTCTCGTCAATGGCCATCAAGCGCGTCGGGAAAGGTTACATTTATGGGGAGAAGCTTCTCGACTGGGCATCAGACTGTTTCAACGAACTTCCAGTCTCCAGCAAACATGTCAAAAGTCAGACAAAAGTGGAAGCATTTGTGCTCATGGCCAAGGACTTGGAAACCGTAGTCTCCAGATGCAAAACATATTGGGACTTGCACAATTGTAACAATCCCGAAGAGGTGGCAGTCTCTACCGTTCGTCGTTTCTGTAGAAGGCCGCAACGACGTCCGCCCCTGTCTTCGGCTGAAATATGGGATGCCATTAGTCGTAGAACGCTCTAAACCTTATATACAGAGAGTGCTTGATGTTAGATATATGTTTTGTCAAAGATGGTTTGAGTAATTAAGTCAACTGCAAGTGTTTTATTGATGGTTTTTAAAACCTAGACTGCTTCTATTTCATACGATGAAATAGTCGATAAACCCCAATCCCATATTCTGCGAGAATCCAAAGGATTTCAAATTTTTTATTTTCAATTTTTAATTGGCCGAATTTATGATCGACATCATCGACATCGATGTTATGTAATGACATGCAAATTATTCTTTGTTATGGTACTTCAGAGTATATGATACTCCAATTTTTTTAACAATTAAATCTAAATTTTTGTATTTTTAACTAATAATTTTGCGGTTAAAATCGGAATACAAAAGAAAAAGGGGGGGACATGCACCTTACCCCTTTTGAGAAAGGAAATGACGGAAAAAGAGGGGGGGACATAGACCGTACCCCTCTTGGAAAAGAAAATACAAGGAAAAGACTAGGCGGACATAAGCTCAAACCCCTCTAAAAACCTTAAAAGGTAATAACCTGCAAAACAAACTGCAAAACGAAAGGAAATCCAAAAAGGTTAGGAAAAGAAATGAGAAGACACATCAAGAAAAGGAGACAAACCTGTAGGTTGGCATGCCCAAGAAATCTGAGTGCAGAGGAGGGAGGATCTCAATTGGGGGAGTGGAATGCCACACAAGTGAAGATGATAGAAGCCCTAAATTGGCTAATTTGTCAGCAACAGCATTCCCTTCTCGAAAAATATGAGAGCAACGAAAAACCATGTTTTGCAAATGGAGAGTACAATTGTTCCAGCGTGTCTGGAGCGACCAAGGGGGAGAGAAAGATCCAGAAGCAAAACATGATATTACACTCGAAGAGTCGCTTTCAAGCCATAAATTTTGCCAGCCTCGCGCGTGGGCCAATTCGACAGCAAGGATGACAGCATGGAGCTCCGCATAGAAAGAAGTACGATGGCCCAAGCATAGGGAGAAACCACCAAGAAAATAACCCGCAGAATCTCGAAAAACCCCGCCACATGCCGCAGGACCCGGATTACCTTTAGCAAGGCCATCAGTATTCACTTTGACCCAAGAAGAAGGAGGGGGGTGCCAAAGAACAGGGACAATATAAGGAGCTTTACAGGGGTTAGGCGATATTCCAAGAGAGACTAAAAGTTGCCGGTCCAAAATGCCTCGTACATGGCCAGGGGTGAGAGCTCCAACCTGCCTAATCCAGGCCGATGTGGAGCGGCAGAGACGTGAGAATGAGGGAGGTTTGCCTTCAAACTTCACTTTATTACGCATCTTCCAAATAGCCATGAGTAAGAAAAACCCTGAAGCTAGCCAGACATTGCGAAGATGTGGAGAAAACCGCTTTGACAGAAAATCAAGCCATAGATCAGAGAGGGAGCCCGTAGGTTGAATAATAGTGCCAAATTGGGTAGCTAGCCAACGCCAAGCACATTGTGCAAAGTCACAGCTAGAAAATAAGTGGTCAATAGATTCAGAATTCTTGTGACATAGTTGGCATATTGGAGCCAGCGGGATGCCTCGGCGCTGAAGTTGATCCTCCGTTGGGAGCTTGTTGAATAGAATCTTCCAAACTAAAATAGAGTAACGAGGTGGGATGAAAGGACGCCAGATAATGGAAGCCCAACTCTTGACAGGAAACCGATGACGAACAATTTCATAGCCATCGGAAAACGAAAAACCACCAAAAGTAGAAGCTTCCCAAATTAAAACGTCCTTATCCTCATCAATTGGAAGAGGCATTTCTAAAATCTCTTTAGTTAGGACTGGGAAAGTAGAAGAAAAGATAGAAGGAATAACCCATTGTCCCATACGAATAATATTTGAGACCTTAGTACGAGAGAGAGAAGGTGCAATCTCTGTTGCACCAACGACGTCCACAATAGGCTTATCCAGCCATTTATCAACCCAAAGGGAAGTAGTAGAACCATTTCCAATCACCCAACGACAATTCTGAAACAAGATATGAAGAATGGATTTAATACTAGGCCATATAGAAGATCGCATATAACTACAAGAGTATAGGCGACCATGTAGCTTGAAACGATTCCGAATATAAATACTCCAAGGGGAATCAATAGTAATAATAAGCCATCCAAGCTTTAAGAGAGCTGTAGTGTTAAGAGAGCCAAGATCACGCAAACCCAAACCACCTTCATTCTTCGGAGCACATATCTGATGCCAAGAAACGGTAACCAATTTCTTGGATGTTACATCACCAGACCATATAAAATTGCGAGCACATCGTGAAAGAGACCTTAGCAAGGAAGAAGGCCACTTATAAACAGAAAAGCTATGCAAGAGCATACTTTGAAAAACTGATTGAGTGAGTTGAACTCTTCTTGCCATAGATAAAAGTTTCCCCTTCCAAGCAGTTAACTTAGCTTTAGCTTTATCTGCCAAGGCTTGAAGATGACTCCTTTTAGGCTTGCCACAGAAGATTGGAACTCCAAGGTAGACAAAAGGTGATTTGCCTTCTTTGAAACCCAAGTAACTCTCAACCACAGCTTTGCGATTCCTTGAGGTAGAGCCCAAGTAGAAAGTACTTTTTGCCTTATTGATAAATTGACCAGATGCTCTACTATATCTATCGAAGAAACCTTGCAAGTTACGCAGGGTGACACCATCACTTCTACAGAAAATGAATAAGTCATCTGCATAGAGAACGTGAGAAGGAGAGATACAACCTCTTGGAGCAAAAGTTGGCTTAGTAAGCCCATCAAGTTGAAGACGACTCAAGCCCCTTGATAAAGCCTCATCAGCTAGACAGAAAAGTAACGGAGAGAGAGGATCCCCTTGGCGCACTCCTCGAGAACAAGAGAAAAAACCATGCGGGGAACCATTGATTAGGATGGACAATTTAGCAGATCGTAAGATGGTAGAAACCCAGTCTATAAAACAAGTGGAGAACCCAAAGTTAGTAAGCACCCGCAATAGAAATGACCAATCTAAAGTATCAAAAGCCTTAGCTATATCAACTTTGACTCCCATATTGCCACCACGAGTTTTTTTGTCAAGCACATTGAAACATTCTGAAACAAGGCCAATACAATCTGTGATACGTCGGCCAGGTATGAAAGCAGCTTGATGTGGAGAAATAATGCGTTGAACAACATGAGAAAGACGAACTGCCAAAATTTTGGGAATAATCTTAAAGAGAAAGTTTGCCAAAGCAATAGGTCTAAAATGAGTCATGGAAATAGCGTCTTCCACCTTCGGTATCAAAACTAAGAAGTTACTATTGGTATTGGGGTATAGCCAATTTGATTGAAAGAATTGCTTCACAAATTGAATAACATCAAAGCTGACAATATCCCAACAGTGATGATAGAAAAAACCTGGAAAACCATCTGGCCCTGGCGCACTGGAAGCACTTAATGAGAAAACTGCCTCCTTAATTTCCTCATCAGTAGGTAATGCAGATAAGAGATCATTTTCAGAGTCTGTGACCATCGGCTGGATGACCTCACAAACCTCATCAATACCTGAAGGGTTGAAAGAAGAGCCGAACAAAGTCTGATAGAAATTAACAATATGGTTCTCAATAGCCAGCGGGTCGGTAAGAAGATTATTTCCATCAAGAATACAACTGATATGAGAGCTGGATGATTTAATACGAGCATAAGCATGAAAGAAAGAAGAATTTCTATCCCCTTTAGTTAACCACTTAACACGAGCTCTATCTTTCCAAAATGCCTCTTGCATTTGAAGAGACTCCATTACTGTAGTCTTGGCGACAATCTCCTCCTCGAAAAGATCATTATTTATACCCTCAATTGAAATTCTTTGTTGAATCATAGAAAGATTATGCCGAGCATTAGCCACTCTATTATGAACATCACCAAAAACCGAAAAATTCCATTGGCGCAGGCAGGTTTTTAGAGCTTTCAATTTTTGCAGAATGATAAACATAGGACAACCATAGACAACTGTATTGCTCCAGCAATGAGTTACAGTTTCTCGAAAAGATGGATGTTGAACCCACATTGATTGAAAACGGAAAAGACGATGACCATTGCGCAAAACTCTAGAACCAGAGAAAATAAGGGGGTTATGATCTGATACAACCTTTGGCAACGCTATGCAGTTAGAATGGGGCCAAGAATCAAACCAACTTATATCACACAAGGAGCGATCTAACCTTCGTTCAGTGCGACCACGAGACCTCCAGCCATTAGACCATGTAAAGGCTGCCCCAGATGTGTTCAAGTGGGTAAAGTTACAAGTGTCAGACATGTTACTAAACTCAGCACATGAAGCTTGGGACGGTCTGCCTCCTCCCATCTGCTCGTGGGCACCCAGGATAGCGTTGAAATCGCCAATAGCCATCCATGGAACTTGTGTTTGGGGGCGCAGAGAGATAAAGTCAGCCCACAAGTCTCTTCTTTTGATAGATGAGGTGCTTGCATAAACAAATGTGAACTGGCTTGGAATATGATCAAAAGTACAGCGAACCGTAACCTGTTGATCAGATATAGAAATAACTAAAGGGTCTGCACAAGCCGAAGATGTTAGTAACCAAAGGTTGGGGGCAAGAGTTCCTCTAGAGTTAAAAGTAAGAGCAGATAAATTTAAAGAATCCCAATAAGCAGCTGAAATAGAATTAAAAGTCACCATGGGCTCCGCAATGCAAACCAAATCCGGGTGATGCAACCGACAGATGTTAGAGAGCTCCGTCCGAGAGTCATCGTTACCAATGCCACGGATATTCCAGAAGAGAACCTTCATTTATAACGAGCTGGTAATCCGCGGACCCTACTCGGATATGGTTTATCACAGGGTTGATCGAGATTGGCAAGCTGTTTTTGTTTTTTCTTTTGACTGTTAGATAGCACAGGAGTAAAACCATCCATATCACAGCCTTCTATGTGATTGACAATATCAATGACATCCTTAGCTAATGTCGCAACATGTTCAAAACCAGGGGGAATGCTATGGTTGTCATGAGGATCCTGCATGCAAAAATTATTTGGGACATCGGTGTTGCCCAAGTGCTGGCTATTCTGAGCTACCGTCTCGACCTGATCAAAGCCATGATGAGTGCTAGAGTCGTCACATAGATCATGTGGGCCAAGAATATTAGGCACATTGGTGTTGCCCAAATGCTGACCATAAGGAAGACCATTCTGATGATGTGATCCATCTGGAGACAGCGATCCGGTCATAGAATTGCTAATATGAGAAATCCCAGGGGATTGAATACCATGCTCTTCAAATTCAGAGTTATTCACAGCTTAGGCAATGGTCCCTAAGGCCTCATCCACCACCGGTTCAAGAGCTTTGTTCAGGGACTCATCATTACCATCATCCACTGCCTCAATACCTGCAGGCAACAATTGATCAACCTGTTGAAGAGGTTCAGAGGCATGTGACCCACAAAAGACATTAACAGGTATTGTTGTATCTATTTTGGGACGATATTCCATGTGCAGTTGACT